>JAZGUH010000555.1:600000-1115694 GCA_037893225.1 Hippasteria phrygiana | reverse complement strand
GCTCAAACTTGCAGGTTGTTATTTCAGGAATATGTTGAATCTCAACAAAATATGAACGCTGCCTGCAATTATGCCTGCATGCAACTATGTCTGGCAATGCTATATCATACCTTAAAATAGTTACCTGTCTAAAAGGAATTTTCAGTCCCCCAGACAAAGTCCCTTGGTTTTGCCATGAGCCCCCCTTCTTCCTACAGGTTTCCTTTTGGGAAAAATTCTCCCGCCTGATACGCTATCCAATCAGTGGCGTAAATCCGTGTCCGTGAGTGGGGGGGGGGGGGGGGGGGGTGGGGATGGGGATGGCGAGTGGGGGATGTGGGTGACCAAAATCACGGCCAGCCAAAGAAATTCGAAAAACGGGGGGGGGGGGGGGGGTGGGCGTTAGAGGGGTAACTGGAGACAATATGACACGGGGGCGCTGTTCATGATACAAAGGTCTGGTTACCCTATGTAGGATGTGTATTGTGTTCCTTCCTCCATGATCTAATGCAAATATGCACACTTACGTCCCTATGCCTGTCATCACAACGGTGCATTTAAAGTTTTTGTACGGTTTGTTTTCCGTTTTTGTTTACATTTTGACTGTTGGAAAGTTACATGATAACCTCGAATCAGCATTTTGTTTGTGTATTTTTACCACACAAATCTAGGGGATGATCCCCCGGTCAAAAGGTGTGTGTGAGAATATAAACCCCTCATCTCCCCCACCTCCCCCCCCCCCCCCCCCCCCCCCCCCCGTGATTTACGCTCGTGTATCCAATCTATCTGAACACGCAAAAGCCCCATAGCGTTCTGGTGTCTAAACACGTTGTGTTTTGCAGTAAAACCTGTGCATGTTCCCCTTTCTTTTATTGCGGCCAGGTATCGTAATAAATTCATTGTACGATCCGCGCTAGCATATAATTTGACCAGAATACATAGACTGAAATTATGTCTTTTATCAAACCAAAGAAAACCGTCACCTCAAATTGATTGACAAAACCCCCTTAGGCCAATATTTAAATTACATATAATTTTGGTGCATAATCTTAACTTTTGGTTTACTTGAAGAAAAAACATTATATCCTGAAGTTACCACGAATATCTGATCCATTATGAGGGAAGCTTTCTAGGATCATAAAGCAAAAAGAATGTTGTGTTGCCCTCGGACAGGTAAAATTTGAAAAGAGGGTCGGGTTTTCTTTTTGGCTCATCTAATACTATTGGAAACGAGTGTGAAAATATAGTAAGCCATCCCGTCATGTGACCGATTCGAAGAAGAAGCAAGTGTGTGGCTTTTCTCTTTCGGTTGTTGTAAACATCAAGAGATACGACGAAGTTCTTGCCGATTCGATTTGACTCTTCCGCTATGTACAATATATTTATTCATGTCTAAAAGAGATTGAATTGGTTGTGTGTACATAGCATTTTCACATGCGCTGTCCTTATTGTATTTTCTTGCTAGACCTCCGCATCAGACCCAAAGTTGAGGGTTTTTAGCTAATCTACTCTTCAGCCCGAATGGAGCTTTGACGAGCGCTACGGATCGAAGTCGTCTTCACGCTCACCCGGGCGTGTTTAGGCCTAAACGTTGGACGAACCCGCTGGTTTCATTTTTCTTAATGAAAAGTACGGGTAGGCCTACATGAAATACAAACACTTTTTGAGACAGAGGCTGAGTTATGTTTTTGTTGGTATTATATTTTTTGTCAACAAAAACCGACCCTAAATCTGTCGATGTTTACGGTCGGTTGGTCAGAGGGCAACACATTTTGTTTTGTCGTATCTGATCCTGATTTGAATGCGTGTGTGTGCGTTTCTAAATTCGCTTCCTTGAGAAGACCGATAAACAATAGAGGACAAAAGGATGAAAAGGTCTCTACAAGCCTGGAAATTGTAAAGAGGAGGATGTCTCCTCAAGGAATTTTGTTCACAAAGTATATGGGGAATGCTTAAGTACAGGAACAAAGAAAAGGACAAATTTAAGCCATGTCTCCACAGGAATATAAATTTTGGAGCGTGAGTGTGTGGGGGAGAGGGTTGCATGCCTGCGCCTAGCTTGCACAGTCATCATTTTCTTCCTCCATGATTATACCCAGCAAGATATGGGACCAAGGGGTACCTTCTCCCCCATTGTCCCTGTCCCTATACGCACTCCATATTATTGTTACCTAACACACCCCCCGCCCCGGATAGGCCCCTATCTGAAAGGAATTCCTGAGATTCCGGAAACACAATGACCAACACAAAGGGGGGTGGGGGGGGGGGTCCCTTTGTCCCATATCTTGCTTAAAATTGTCATCATGATGTTTCGTCTGTGATTTTTTCTGAAAGAGGGCGCAAGTCACTTTTGAAGTTTGCGCATGATTCAAAGTCTTGAAGAGATCATACAACAATTTTACCCATGAATAAAATTAAGGCCAATATTATTTCCATATAACTATCAATTCCCTGGTCTTTTGTAGCGAATCTAGGAGGAAAATGCAATATTTTGGCTTTGATGTCAATGCACGACGTCATCAAAGGCATCACAGTTGTGTCTGCATATATATAATATTCTTGTACAAACAATTTGGCACTTAGTCAGTTTCCCTTGTGGATTGTTTGACGAAAACTAGAACATCTCTACACCTCTCAACTGTTAGACATCAGGGTCCCCTCCTTTGGAACAAAATTCGATCTTCCTGCCCAGTAACGTCAATTAGAGCATGTAAAATGTATTACAAAAAATACTTCTCACTGCGGTTAATGTTAATGGTGACTAAGAGCTAAATTGTTACTTTAATTGCCAAACAAAGGTATTAATAACACATTGAAAGTTAAGGATGGTAATTTAGTACATGTAATTTATTAATTTATTAAATGTATTACTTTGTGTAATTGTCATGAATTCATTAATTTAATGTAATATCATCTATTATTATTAATATCTCTTTTGGTTTATCACGAATTGTATAGCTACATGTATTCCTTGTGAAGGGGCAGACCCACTACAAGCTTCGGCTTTTTGTCTGACCTCCCATACTATTATTTCAAGTTTCGTTAAAGTGTTTTTCTTTCATGTACAATATTAAACTTACATGTATCTAATAGTATGGAAATAAACCAATCAATCAAATAAGAATAGAGCCTCTTGTATGATTAAATTTGAGAAACTTTAAAAGAATTAAAAAGCGCCATGGTCTACTTGTTTTACTTTAACAGAAAGCAAACATTTGGATAATACTCGTGTTGTTGTAGGACATATTATATTTATTGCATGGTTCGTTTACACTAAAGAATGGCACTCAGACATACACTGCAATATACAAGGTCCCATTTGCCTATCAAGCCCATTGGTGTACGTATCTTTTACAATGCCCACTTTATAATGAGATATTCTGAGTTTGCGAACAGTTGTTCTATTTATAAAAAAATTACATTACCGGTAACTGCGGTGTTTGTTGGGAAGTGGGCTTGGCTTTTTTTTGTTCCTGAAAGCATGGTAGTCATAAAATGGGAAACAAATTTGATAATAAAATAAAAAAGTGAAATATTTATGGAGGAGAATCAACCAAAATTTGAGGAGAAATCGCATTTCCCCTTTATATCTTACATTTCTAAAATGAGGATTTCCGATTCTTCTGAACACTGTGGATGTTTAGACAGTTGATCCTATCTAATGTCATGGGGTCACACGGTATACGTCAACCTTACAGTGATATACCACTGGAAAGTATGCGCTGTACCCATTCAGATTAGAATCTAGACCGTCAAACCAAATATAACTCATCTCCAGCTTTGTACCCTGAATCACGTACAAGTGAAGGATTCTATTCTGAATGATTAAACCGACTAGACTGTAGCATGTACAATTAATTGTCGAGTTGATGGTTTGTTTCTATGGGATGTATTAATTAATTTATAAATCTAAGGTCCGTGTATACAAGTTAGGATGCAATACAACAAATTCTAAACTGTTTTCACATTTTGTTGACAAAGTACAGTTTACATGGTACATGTCTATGTATTCAGATAAACAGCGCCCTCTGTTGCTTGAAAACTTCTGTAGTTCTGAAGACACATCTTAAATCAAACACGTTTATTGAATAAGTCGGTAATGATGTCGCACTGGCACGATTGTCATTCATAAATCTGATGGCAGATGTCACAAGGTTTATGTACTGCGTGCTTTAATATATCCTACACAAGGCATCGTCGACTGTTGTCTTTAATAGAACATTTTGTTAGCTTGTTAAAGTAAACAGAGGGCGCTGTTCGTTAAAACAAACAAAGGGCGCTATGAATGTAAACACAATGATATGGGTGCACCCATTGATCTCCATTATACAGACTAGATAGGACACCGCGTCTAAACGCCGACATGAGTGCGCGTTTTATTAGAGGGTAAAGAACGAACGTGACGCGACTGCGTTGTTTGCACTTTCAAACGGAGTTTTTGAAAAAAATGGAAGACTTTTTTTATTTAATTCTTCATTTTCGTTGGGGAAAAATGGATTTCGCACCCGAATTGGTCAAAATAGACACGAACAATTGTTAACGTGTGCGTGGCAGTGAATTGCCCGGAGAAGGATGGAAACTTGAGTCGGGAAAAAGGAATATCCTTTCACAAGTAAGCTGATGATTATTATTTAACGGTTGGCCTACGTCTATAACGTTGATATCGATGTACATGTATAATAACGTTACAACTACAGAAAAAGTTAATGCACAGAAACGAAACTTCTTTAATAACAAAATTGTTTTTTAATAAAGAAATTTATACGGGGGGCGGTCGCTTATAACATACTTATTTGCATTGTTGATGGAATACTAACTACGGTAGCTTTGTATGTATGCGTATATGTGGGTGGGTGTGTATTGATACCGGCAATCGTGAAGGGACAAAAGAGTCCGGGCGTAGACAAAGGGTCCACGATTGACCAAACGTCCACGATTAAAATCCGTGTGCAAAGCACACGGGAGGCCTTCCGAAAAAGTTAAAGTACAAACAAAAGAGGGACAATAGGGAGTCCACGATTGCCGGTACATATTTGATGCATTCTCTTTTTGTGAGTGTTCCGTTTATAAAATAATAACACTGGGTGCTCATAATTAAAAATACGATGTAATTTAAGAATAATGTTCAATACGATTATTAAATTTACATTATACAACTGCTCTAATGACTTACAGGTGTGATACAAATTGAACAGCAATTTACTGTTTTTACAAATCTTTTGGGGAGCACTTAAACTCCCCATGACGTTAGGCTAAGAATGTTTTCGATAATCCACTTTTCCAGACTGAGAACACACAGTGCGCGTTTACTACCCTCTACAAGCGCCGCCATTGCGCGGCCGCGCATTCGTGCACAAACACGACGCGGTGTCCCATCCAGTCTGTATAATGGAGATCAATGGGTGCGCAATAGGCCAAAATGGCTGCGCCAAACTGATTAGCATAAAAATGAATTGTAAAACCACAACTTTGTTTGAAAAATAAATTTTTGTGGGTCATGCAATTGATAGATTGTGTAATTATGATCAGCTATCATGTGCTTCAACTTTTGTGAAAACTCGATAAATTTTGGCTTTAAATTGGTCCTATTTGGCTTGGCAAGTGGAGGGATGCTTTATGAAATATGGCAGCTAGCCTTTTGGGGAAAAACACATTTTCGGTGGTGGTACTTTCTGGAGATAATTATAGAAACTCTTTTTTTAAGATTAAAGAGGCAGGCTCGTCAAATGTGTGACGGACAAATTCGTGCCACGAAAAGTCACCTTTGACCTGCGACGGCCAGCTGTTACAATCCCGAAGGGCGCATGCTCATTATTTTTGCGAGCTCAGTCTAAAAATAGGCCAGTACTGCCTTTCGTCAAGGCGCGCGTGGCTACCCGGACGCGTGACGCGCCCCGGATATGCTGGCACGAAAAAAGACCACTGCGAGTGGCGAAGCCAAGATTGCCTTACAGACCAAAATATTCTGACTATTTCTGATGAATATTGGGTCCCATGATGCACGATATGGGGCAGAGGGATCCCCCCCCCCCCCCCCCCCCACTATTTTGTGTTGGTCATTTGTTCCCGGAATCTAAGGAATTATGTTCAGATGTCTAGGAAATGTGTTAGGTAACAATAGTCTGGAGAGTGTACAGGGTATAGGGACAATAAAGGGAGTGGGGGGGGGGGGGGGGGGGTTGCCCTCTGTCCCATATCGTGCTGGGTATATTAGGTCCGGTAGCCGCCAATGTCACGTGACGAAAACTGGTAGAATTCTGCCAGTTTCCGAAAACGTCCAAAGTTCTTGTTTTCGGTAACATTTGGCTATTAACGTTGATGTTCGCAATAAAAAATAGAAAAATGTCTGTCAAGCCCGTTACATATCCTGGAATTTGAATTCTCAATCATAAATAAGAACTGAAAAATCAATGC
The DNA here is from genome assembly GCA_037893225.1 of Hippasteria phrygiana. Taxonomy (NCBI): domain Eukaryota; kingdom Metazoa; phylum Echinodermata; class Asteroidea; order Valvatida; family Goniasteridae; genus Hippasteria; species Hippasteria phrygiana. Next base: position 1,109,301 of record JAZGUH010000555.1, on the reverse strand, counting down.
CACACTTATGCAGTATTTTGCCGACTGGATTTTGCAAGAATATTCAATTTGAATGATGCCACTGACGCAGTGGCGTAGCCAGGCTCTTCCTAGAAGGGGGGGGGGGGGGGGGGGGGGGGGACGGGGGAATGGCTATTTTCAAGGGGGGAAACTCAATTGAGCCAGTGAGGGCGCTATAACCTCAACGCATAGACGAAACAGCGCCATACAGGCCGATCAAGTTCATGCCCAATTTCAGACGTTAGTGTTTGTACCTCGATTTGTTGATGAAATATGATTCATGTATAATTACTCTTGCCTTAAAAGCGGTATTGGGGAAAATGGAAAATGTTCTGTTATTTAAATGGTGCAGACCACTAAATGGGCCGAAAATTGCCTACGCCGGCCAAATAACGATTTGCGACCCCTCAAAATCTCTGCTTTTAGAGCATTTTGTGGGCCATGAACTTGAGGGTTTGTAAAAGAGAAGGCTGAAAGCCGTGCACAGGATTGCAAGCTTGTATTACTGTGAAATTCGGATGAAATTGGGAGCTAAACGTGCTCTATTTTGCAATGGAGCGTAGGCATCATTTTTCAAGCTGGCGATGGGCTACGGGACTACTTTTAGGGGGTATAATCTTTGGATGGAAATTTTTCCCAAAAGTCATTGGTTAATCCCCATAAAATTCAACAGAAACTGAAACATTATTAGAAAAGCTTTAATTTGGAGAGTTCTAAGTATTTTTCCTGAATTTGTTAAGTTTCCGTATTTATCATTGGAGTCTATGGAAGTTTATTTACTGGTGTGCAACCTTATAGCGATGTGGCCTTTGTGTGCGTGTGTAGAGGGCGGTGTATAGCCATTAACCTGTGCGCGCTGCATCGCGCACCACGCGCTAAGGACGTCTTGGAACCAAAACTAGGGACGCCGGGGATTTGCTGTGGGGTTCCGCTTGGTTGTAGGGTCAGCATGCTGGGCTGGGCGTCGGTCAATGCTTTATGGCACGGGGCTGGGATATATGCTGGGAAGGGGTTACTTGGCGGGGTGACTGGGCTGATATGGAATAGGGATACACCGGGCCGCGAATTATTTTTTCAAAAAAGACATCCGAATGCATGGATTGTTGAGCGCCCTCTACGGCATTTTTTATATACGCACGCATATTGCAATGAATTCTCACCGGAAACCAAGCATTCCGATGGCTCAGTCGATACGGTGCAAGGTTTGGAGGTTGGAGATATTGGGTTCGAAACCTCGACGTGACCGTCTTTTAAAGTCCATTTTGTTTGCTAATTTTCAGCTTTGGAGGATTGTTTAAAGAGAAGTTAAGTCCGAAATCTCATAGCGTTCACCCCATTCGGATGTCGTTTGTGGAAAAAAGTCGCCACCGGGCGGGTAACGTGAATTGTGGGCACTGCTGGGGGTTGCCATGCTGGGTTCGTTCGGCGAGTGGGTGGTTCCGGGAACCTTCGGGGCTTCTTGACGGGGTGACCAGGGCCCAATTTCATGGCTCTGCATACCGTAAGCGAAAAATTCCCGCTTACTGTAGCAGAAAATTATGTGGTTACGGCAAGCGTATTTCATGCGTTAGCGGGAAATTTTGGCTCTTGAGCATGCGTACATCCTGTAACTATTAAGGATTCTGTGCTTACAGGGTTAGCGCAGAATGTTTCCGCTAGCGCTGTTAGTGTTAGCGTAAAATGGTGATCGTAAGCGCGGAAAGCTGTTGTTAGCAGAGCCATGAAATTGGGCCCTAGTCAGGGGCGGATCCAGGATTGTTTGCAGGGGGGTTCTGAAATTTGTTTCTGTACATTTGCCCAAAATGTTTCGCCTGCGAACAAAATTTTACAAGCGTTTTACTTTTTGTTTTGATTTGCTACACTGCAAAAACTGTGGAGTTAAATTAACACCATGTGGTGTTTGTAGGGACCACTCGCCCAATATATACACAACATGGTGTTAGATTAACACCACAGTTTGTGCAGTGTACAGTACTTTGGGCGTTGGTCTTTACAAGAAAAATCCCCACCCCCCTCTGGATGCGCCCCTGCTAGTTTTGTGGAACGGGGATGTCAGCACCATGGGCGGAAATCCCGGGGGACGTGGAACACATTCACCAACATTTTGGAGGAGGGGACGGCTATGGCAGTGTCCCTCCAATAATTTCCCACTTGTCATATACATTTTATGGGTCATTAGCTTTTACATTTCTGGACAGACTGACTATCGTCAATAATAATGGCCTACTGACTAGAGGCTGATCATCGGTGCGGCCGCCCCTCCATCCCGTGCACTGCGCATGGTGCGCCGCCTCACCGGTCACCGTGCATGCCGCGTCGCTTTCGCAGGGGTAGTGTGCACCGCAATGCATGGGTCCCCGGCGCGGTGGCTACCGCGCCGACCACCATGCATGCGCTGTGCCACCGCCGGGTCCCCCGCAATATATAAAGCAAGTCCCGGACAACATGTTTACAATGTAGAGTATTTAATTTAGACAACTTTTTAAAATGTTTACTGTGTTGCACTTTTCCTTTTATCCTAGCCTTTTATTTGAATTTGTTTCTTGTTTTCCGTTTTTGTTTTGGGTTTGCTAAAACTTGTCCATCTTGTTCCTTTGTCTACTTAGGCCTAATACTGCTTTCCTGGTGGGGGAGATCAAGTTAAAGACGTTCTTATTGTCACCAGCTGTTAGTGTAAACGTGTTTTTGATGGATTTAAATGATCTTGTAGGCCTACTTATAATTGTGTTTTCTTTTTGGTCAAACACATGAACAGTGACAGTGTAAATGTTTGTCTAATATATTCATTTATTGACCAAACAAATTGAAATACATAAAGTAAGTAGATTGCAGTCTAAGCCTCTACAAATATTTCTTCAAGTTTTGCATTTCGGAAATAATATCAACAATGCCTTGAAAACAAGATGGTTGCATAATTTACAATAATTATGTAATCTATTTATTAGACGGCTAATCTGGGATTGATGGCATAATTCAGCAATCTTCCGGCTTCACATGGAAACAAATCCGTTATTTTTTATATAACTTTATACATAAATCCAAGCAAAAACAAAATCTAACGTCTAGGTTTTTTTAAAGGAAGGACGGGATTTTTATTCATTTTTTTTCAATTATTATTTTCAAGATGGCCGTCATTCTTTTTAAATTTCCGACAACTGTGGGTTTCTACTGTTCAAAGAAACGAAAAAGAAAGAGACTGGTTGGACAAGATAATTGAACATGTTTACAGTGGTTTTAATAGTTTGGAGGTTCTGACTCCCAAGTGTTTCATTCTCCGATAGATTGGCTGACATTTGTGGGTTTTCTTTCCCTCTCATTTTCAAGAGTAAAACATGGTTTCTATTTTACTTCGCCTAATATCTTCAACAATGAAACATTTCAAATTGCAGGTATAAGATTGTTTGCATCAGACATAATTGAGTCATATATTGATGAGAAAACTCAGTAAGGTTATGAAAAAAAATCAGCAATCAAAACCTTCAAAAATGTACATAGGCTAAGCATACAGTGAAAGCATGAAAGTAATCAATCTTGTTTTTGATCATTATCGATGCTACATCATACCTTTAAACGATTCGAATACAAAAAAAGTAGAGCTGCCTGGAAAATCATCCCATCCCCTGATTCATCATCAAACTACTGCTGTAGGCCTATACATACATAGGCGCACGTTGTGAGTGCGGCGCCGTGCAGAGCCACAAGGCTCAAAGATGGACCGCGAAGGAATATGCAAACGACCAATAGTCATTTTGTACCTTCCATTAGACTACTCTCCAACATTCCTTTCGTGATTTTTAGATATCAAAGGCGAAAACGTGGAATGTTTCTCTACAGATAAGTTTGAGTTTGATCTTGAAATATTTTATCTTGATCTTATTTGACCTTTTATTCATGCTTAATTAGGGATTTTGTGTGTGTGATATTTCACTACAAAACAAACAAACAAACAAACACACAATTTTGCTCAGTGCAGAAAAGTTTTGCTTAATAGCAAAAACCGGTACCAGCATAAAAAGTTGCAAAAATGTGATGTATATCGCTATGAAGTTCTCATATGATATATGTTTAGCAAGAACATTGTCTAAGCATTTTTTGGGGGGGCTCAGCGGATCCAAGAAATTGACCACTAGCAAGGTTTTTTTGTCGGATGACATTTAGAAACTGAAAATCCTTGGAATCCAGTTATCATAGTATTGGGTGGTGAGGATGGTGATGTAATGCCACAGTCATGTCATGGCTCTGTTGGCGGTGGTGATGGTGAAGGTGGTGGAGGTGCTGCTGGTGATGGTGGTGGTGGTGATGTAAGTGGGAAGGGTGAACAGGAGGGTGGTGTGGCATCATCTGGGACCGCCCATCACAGTCCTCCCTCGTTCGCATCTTCTTGAGTTTCATCCGGCGGTTCTGGAACCAGATCTTGATCTGCCGCTCGCTCAGGCTGAGCGAACGAGCGATGTGGGTCCGCCGGTCCCGGGTCAGGTACATGTTGAAGAGAAACTCCCGCTCCAACTCGTAGGTCTGGTACTTGGTGTAGGGCCGCCGCTTCTTGCGCGGACGGGAGCCGGTGGGGCACTGGTCGGTGATGGGAGATCCGCCGTCCACGGTCGTCATCCATCGGCATGTGGTGTCACCGCTACCGGCGTTGGTCTTGATGATGTCATTACTGTGAAAGTTGGTGTTGCTGTCACAGCATTTGTTGTTGTTGTTGTTGTTCTTGTTGTTGTTGGTAGTGGTGTTGTTGTTGTTGTTGCTGCTGTTGCTGTTGCTGTTGCTGTCGCTGCAAGTGAAACACGGTGGCGACATCCGATCTGGAAGGACAGTAGCAAATCAATTGTATGATGAATGCACTGAATGTCCATTGGTTCTACTTGTTTCACATGTACGGTACCATGTTTATTTAAGCAAGGCCTTTTTTTCGTCTTAATAGGTAAAAAGAAGGTGCACGGTAGTTTTCCATTCTTTAAAAATCTTGCCAGTTTTCTCACGGAGCATGGTGCTATTTTGTTCAGTAAATAGGAACTCCTCAAGTTATCAAAAGAGCTCAAAACAATATATAAATCACAACCCAAGAAGAGCTATTTTATGTGGAAATCTACTAAAATATGGAATCTTTTGCGAGAAAATGTAGATTTTTTTTTATTTTCTATGCGCATTGATCTTGCTGTACAGAGACACCGCTGCTTTGTATATGACATCATGCCTTGGCTGAATTATGAAAATAAACATTGACATAAACAAAAGTTAAAATACTTTATTGAAGTGCTACAAAGCAACTGGAAATGTGTACTGTACTCCGCGTATTCGTGTCATCAAAATCGTAAGACAGTTCCTTTAGTGTTTAACTGAAATGAATAAATAATCACAGACTTATATTCTTTGTTTCAGATTCTTCGCAGCACAGACATTATTTTGATGTTCAGGTGTCCTTAATTTGATTTGTATTTGCACAGAGACATTTCATAAACCTTTTTGTTCATTAAAACCAATCATTCGTACTGTCATAGATTTATTCTTTGACACTGGTACACTACACTTGAAAAGGGAAGTATATTTTGGATTTCTGGCCATAACAACATGACAAACTGAGATGTTTCCATATTCTCTCAAAAAGGCCAATAAACCTAATATGCATCTATCAATTGTTTTCCCAAACCCTCCCCCGATGAACCAAACTGTCTTGGGATTTCTCATTTCGGAAGTGACCCTTCCCCCCGGAGGGGCACCATGTTCTAGTACAAAGGTATGGAGCCGGTTTGCACTTGTATTTTCACTCAAAGACGTCTCAAAGACCAATCCAGACGTTTGGGGGTGGGGCCGAGCAGGAAAGGGGTGGGGTTTAACGTTTTTAACGACACACATATTCCCAAACTGGACCACTTTAACAGCGCCTTTCTCATCATTTGTTTTAGCAAAACTATGGGCCACACGTCTTTAGAGCTAGGCTTGGTTTTCAAAACAACCTCTTCTATTTTAAAATGTTGCATTAAAACGCAATAATTTTTACTGTCGCACATAACGGCCCATAACCAGCTTTCCCCAGAAATAACATTAAATCTGAATGGCCGGTTCCAATTCAGTACGGTACGGTACCGTTTGCCTGCATTGACCAAGTAATAAAGGCAAATTAGAATGATGGTTTCGTTACATAATTTTCGCCCAACTTGAAAGGAGAATGGTTATCGGCCGCGGTTACATGCCTCTGACTGAACGAGCCTATAAACCCGAAGGGCACGGGGTGGCAGTGGACAGGTGAGGGTGACCATAAACGCCCCGCGGGCCTCCCCTTTGCGAGGGGGAGAGAACAAAGCGCCGACAGACGCCGAGGTGACTGTTGAGGAGGATGTGCCTTTAGCTTTCTGCAGTGGGTTGTAATTTTGTCTGGTACCCTGCACATCTGCGTTCAAAATCAGGGGAAATCCATACACCGACGTTGATTCAAAACAAGCCACCCAACTTTCTTATCATTGAAGGAAGCATGCAATGGATATCAGTCAACTTGTTTTCACGCAAATAGCCACGTGTTACAAAAAACACGTTTAGGCCTTTTTTTAACTGTCGTTTTTCATAAATACTTTTCTATTGTTAGGTGACTCGTGGTTTTGCATGCATGTCATATTTGGGGCAAAATTTGAGGCTACATTGCCTGATAGCGATTTTTAGCCAAGACTTTTCATTTTTACGGAAAAGTAGAAAAACAATTATTGTATATCTTTAAAAAGGCAAACATGAAAATCAACAGTTAAATATGAACGTGTTAAAAGTACAGACATTAATGCTTGATGTTACTGGAAGTGGTGGTTTTCAATTCGTTAATTTAAAAAAATCCTGTTTTGAGTTTATGCAAGAGGGAGCTATTTTTGTTTGCAATGCATTGAGCTCCTTGTCAAAAGAGCATTAGAACAGTACTAAACTCAGTCCTTCCAAATATCCCAGCAACATAGTGAAGACCAAATAACGGCTACTAATACACTGTAAAAAAATGATGGATACCACTTTTTAAACACTTAAACGTGTTAATGTCAGTACTTTACACTGTAAAGGTATAGAAGGTGTTACAAACGATTAACACATAAACACTTTATTGACATTTTAAAATGTAACATTTTGTTACACTTTAACATGTCAGTTTAAATGCTAAAAGTGTTATTAACACTTTTAGCATCCTATTTACGTGTTAAAGTGTTAAAAAAAATTACATTTTAACATGTTAATAAAGTGTTTATGTGTTGATCGTTTGGAACACCTCCTATACCTTTACGTGTAAAGTACTGACATCAACACGTTTACGAACACCAAGTCAAACATGGAACCTTATCAAAAAAAATGAAGAAAAAATATATACATGTATCATATATTTGCACAGCTTTTTTAATAAACGGTATTACCGGGCTCTGAATTAAGCAATAATGGTATAGAGAAAATAACGGAGAGTCGCTGATAAAAAAAAAAGAATTCGACATAGAAGAAAATTAGACATGCACAAAAGATTAGGATGTTGTGAGAATGTCAGAAAGGTTTATTACTATAGCGCACTAAGTTTCAGACACGTTCATTTTCAGTCGTTTGTTTCTGTTGGAAAGCTTGTCATTGCTTTTTGCTTGTCTGTTATGACCCAAACTCCTTTCTTTTTTTTGAAAAGCAGACACACTGTGCTCTTATAACTTACAAAAAAGTAACAAAATGAAAAAAAGTAGAAATACTGTGTTTTTTATGGAAATATTCTTTTTATCTTTGCTTGCAACCTGATTGAACATAGGCCTATATGATGTAAATATTTTACTTAATTTCAAATGTTCTAATCTATTTAAGTTTACTGCTTTGACGATTAAAGTACCGTACCGTATGAAATGAAATAATTCGTACTAAAACAAGTTGGTTTTTTTGGCAAGCTTGCCCCGAACAAGACTAAAGGCCACTCGAAGTACGGAGCTACGGAAGCACAATGAATCAAAGACGCACGAGGTAGGAACTGAGACTTCCAGTGAGGCAGAAAAGATCGTAATATGAAGGGAACATGCACCAGGCAAAGAATTCCATAGAGATACAAAACGAGGGAAGAAGCTATAGTTGGCATAGCTTTTTGTTCTACATCTATGTACAGCTAGAGTATATTTGTGGTAACAAGCGGAAAGTCGAGTTTTACGCTCAAACACCCTAACTGGAGGAACCAAGTTGGACAAACTGGTGTAACATTTGGCCATGAAAATATCTGTACAACCGCCAATAAGGGCAGCAACAGATCTCCGGTGAGAGAGAGATTGTAAGAATGAGCCCAACTCTTCTCCAACCATTATTTTACCCATTCTAATCATCGTTCAAAATGAACATGTGGGAGCTATTGTACTTATGGAGGAAGGACCCCCAAACACCCTGATTCTATTCTCAGACGTTAACAAATAGGGAGGTTGGCGTTGGGAGTGACCCGCTCAATTCAAGAACATGATCCTCCCCTCAAAACACCCTCCCAAAAATCGACAAAATTAGGTTCAAATGCCGTCGATATGCCCCCTTAAGAAAGCCAGTTGTACCTCAACCAGGAGCTCACTATTTTCAAAGCCATGAACAAAATACGGGAACATCCTCTAATGCCCGTATGAAGCAGGTTTTTCTTTACACACACATTTCAGCATTTGTTTTCTCCTGTGGTTATGACTTTCAGTAACAAATCATACTGACATCAATTTCTTTTTCGATTACCAAAAAGTTCAATTAGGAAATGTCAGAGTTTCCGGTCTAACAGAAGTATTGTGGTTTGAACTAAGTCAGATGGCTGGCGCCATTTATAATCAAATACATGACTGCGGTATGGAAATTAATACCGAGTAACAAACTTAATGCTAGGAAGGAAGGTATCTGGAAAACGATTTGCAGGGGTATATCAAGATGACGGACTGACCGACATAAAAATTGACTAAACTGACTGATCGACTGACCGATTGACTGACTGGTTCACTGACCATCCAACCGACTTACCCACGGGCGTTGTCGCCTGTAAATCAGTCTTCATAACAGGCCGATTCATTGCGATAGTGGACAAACTCACTAGGCCCCAGTACACTAAGACGATGAGAAACTCCTGAGTTTCACATGTCTATTCTTAAAAGTTTTAATATTGTCCAATGTTGTTTGTAATTTTGTTGTTGTTGTTGTTGTTGTTGTTGTTGTTGTTGTTGTTGTTGTTGTTGTTGTTGTTGTTGTTGTTGTTGTTGTTGTTGTTGTTGTTGTTGTTGTTGTTGTTGTTGTTGTTGTTGTTGTTGTTGTTGTTGTTGTTGTTGTTGTTGTTGTTGTTGTTGTTGTTGTTGGTGTTGTTGTTGTTGTTGCAGGCGCACGATCAGCATAAAGTTGTTTACTGTGACATTGAGATCCTCGTTTTCAAACGCGGAAGTGCGCAGATCGGCGCTAAACTCGGCGTTGTGGGATTTCTCTATAGAGGATCATAATTCTAGGCAACAGATTCCAGAGAAAGTATCTAAATTTTCAGCCCAGTATACCCAATACAAGGCTTAAAGCCACTCTAGGTAAAGGGTTACGATCAGAGGTCGTAGGGTTGGCGACATTTTGAATTGCCAACCCTACCACCCTTACGGTTTCCTGTTCCAAGATCTAAATAGCCTAATTCTAGGCAACAGATTCCAGAGAAATTTTCTCAATTTTCAGACCTATACACTCTAAAAAAAACTGTGTTTAGCAGTCAAACACAATCTTGCTACTGCAGTTTGTAAACATGTTTAGAAGCTAAACATTACGTGTCCAATTCCTAAATACCAATATTCAATGGAAAAACCCTATCCGTCAATACACTAAACATGTTTAGTATGCAAACATGTTTACAAACTGGTTGCAAGAAAGTGTTTAGAAAAATGTTGAATTGCCTAACACTGCTTTTACAGTGTAGACCCAGGAGGGGTAACTTCCACCGCCAGTGAGACCAACTCATTCCCCATAAAAAAGAGGTGACTTGGTCTCACCGAAATAATAAAAGTACCGGTACTGAAACAAACATTCTTCTGAAATAACCCATCAAGAATGTTTTGAAGAAATCTTAGTTAGAAGTGGATTCCAAACCTGTGTGAATATCGAATATCGAAGGTCGAACGAACTTCACTGTCATTTTCCAAACAAACTCTTTCCTAAATGTGTTCGTGTTATATACATTATATTGCGTATAGCCTTTACGAATAGACTGCATGACTGACAGACCGGCCAATTGGCAAAACAAAAAGAAACGATGAAAACAATTTAGAGTGAAAGAGAGCCTGAGAGATAGCTAGTTAATAAGCAACCTGATAAACAAACAGAAGAGTTCACACAGCTAGCCGTGCAGAAAGATAGAGACACAAAGGAATTGGCTTTATCCAGATGTAAAATAATTCAAGATTTCATTCAGCACCTCAGCTAGTAAATATGCTCAATAAAACACATCCATCACTCATTTTTCCCAAATGTTTCTCATTAATTTTGACGTACCGAGGAATGTGCCACGTTCTACAATTTATGAAATGAATGAAAGCAAATTAACTTTTAACACCTTATATAAGGTAATGAGTATTGAATTACTTGAAATATCCGGTAACGAATGTAATGAAAATCAATACGGAAAGGTTAGCAGTACTTATATATCATTATTTTGGGACCTCAAAAAGGTACACAACAAAACTATCTTCGTGGGACTGTGTTCATTTTTCTGTGGTTCAAAATTATCAAAGCCTCTTTGGCAAAAATATGTTGATGCTTCTCAACAGTTTTTAAAACTTTCTTGTAAATATTATTCAATTGTAGACCTTTAAGCGTATAGAGTTTTTATCTCTAAACTTTGGTAGCTTAAGGATAGCCTAGCATGTGCAAAATCGATTTGTCCGCGGAAGCCAGTTTCCCCTGCTTAACTGAACGGAGTTAAGCGTTGCCATTCCTTTTTTATTTTTTTACAGAACTTTTTAGTAATCTTACGCAAAAATGAACTTAAACATTCAGCTCCCTTGGGCAGTTAGTGTTTTAACCAAATAAGTAATTGGGTTCTGTTTTTCCGAATGAAAATCCGACGTTAGTGTGACGTTAGCTTTGTTCCAAAAGCATGGCAACCTTATTTTTGTTTTCACCACTTATGCTAAAAGATCTATTCTTTAATTATTTGTACGGAACAGTTATAGTTTACTTGGGAGGGAAGTATGATAACAATTTCTGCCAAAAATAGGCTCCCATCGTTTTGAACCACCATTTTGGTTAGTATCTGTACTGATCCAAACAAACGTAACAACAAAGGGCTACAACAGAGGCGGTGGGGTTGGCCACATTTTAGGTTGCCAGCCCTACCAACCTAACGGTTTTCCTGAGTCCAGATCTAAATAGAGGATACATTTTCAATAGATACCAAATAATAAACATTAAGACCTATAGACCCAGGCGGGGTAACTTCCACCGTTGGTGAGACCAACTCAGGGATTCCGGTTGCATAGAGCTGTACCCAATGCATGTGTCTGGAAGCCACGTACTCACCGTATGATTCCTTTATTGTAAACAAACGATATTTGTGTCATAATTTAGGCTATCATAAAAATGATAAATTGTTTGTCTTGTTAAAAAATATAATACTGAAATATTCTGTAAAGGTTTTTTCTAATGGCATATAGCGGTTTCATAAAACTATTTATGTATTTTCATCAAAAACGGATTGGTTGAAAATAACCAATATAGGCCTATTGGTAGGATATGTGTCCAACCAATTCAATTCGTTGGACCAATATTTGTTTGTTTTAACCAATATATTGGTTATTTCAACCAATCCGATTTTGTCTCACTGCATGGTTTGGAACATTTGTACTTCTTAACTGGACATTGCGAGACGCTCGCTCCCTCACTGTAAAAAAGGGCCCGTAATTTTACGGTAAATTCACTGTGAAACGGGTTGCCAACAAAAAAGCGTAAAATTACTGTCAGTTACGGGCTGCTGAAATGACGTTGACCGTAACTTCTGCACAGATTTCCCCGTTATTTTAACGGCAACTTCCCGTAAAACGTCTCTTTACAGTAAGGTTGAAGCAAAAACGGTATACAAAACCGTTAAAATTACGGGAAGTGCGCAGTAAATTTACGGGAATGTTTTAAAGTTTATAAGTTGTCATTAATTAACTTCAAATTAACAGAAATGAATGAAGTGGGAACCAGACTAAACGGAAGTACCTGTACATTACTATGGTAGAGTGTACAAATGCTACGATAATCTACTATAAAGACTACAAACTGAATAATGTTGTGCTTTATCCCCGCCATAATAAAGTCATGTTTGTAAAAGGAATCCTAATTTTATTGTGCAATTGTTTGAATAAAACATATTATGGTCAAGAAAGTGTATTTTTTGATTAAACACTGCAATTTAACCTGACTTTTGTAAACACAAATGTCCTCATTCTGATTGGTCGTGCAATTGTTACATAATGAGCGGCCTTTTACGGGTTTGCCCGTAAAATGTAACGCGCAGTCCATTTTTTTTACGGTTAGGCCTACTCACAGTGAATATTTACATGCTTTTCACCGTAAAAATACGGGATTTTTTTACAGTGTACATTACATGTAAAACAAAAAGAGAAACAAGATTTTTCTATTTATGATCAAACAAAATTAAGTGGACATTTTACGAGAAGAAAAAAATTATCTTGTTATTCACGCGATGGTCACGTTTACAGATAAATCATGAATGATTGGGTATTATGCAGGACAACATTGGGCATCTGCAGAACTCATACAGGGCTCTCCATAGATAAGACACGTTTCAGGCTCTCTGTGTTTTTTTTTTATTGAAAATATACCTTCTCTGTGAGCTAAATCTACATGTCCCACCCAACATCATCCAGATGTGAGCGATATTTCAAGTCAAAACTACACAACAATGTCAAGCTGAAGTGATACTAATAAGTGAACAGAATCTAACCCATCCGAACAAGTACCGGCATGTATATAATTTAGAAATACGATGTATCCCAAGCATTTGACGTTGTAAGCACAATGTCTGATAGGCTAAGTGTGGTGGGATCCCACGGACTTACAAGAGGGTGAACAGCACAAATAATGGCACTACATGTATATGGTACAAACATTTCAATTTAAAGCTGCATGTACTAATATCCATACTCTTACTGTATGAACATTTCAATTAATGGACTTCCCTTACTGACGGATTATGCATGGAAGGAAAGTGTACTAATGGCGAAAAAATTATATACTGACTACGCTGTGATATACATTTAAACTGCGGGAATTACGACGCCCCGCTCCTCATTCAAAATCTGAAACTTATTAAATCTGTCATATATTTTATTTTATCATTTAAAAAAATAGTATTTCTAGTAATAAAACCAAAGGATTCCTCGAAAGCGCATATCGCACTGTAACTCGAAAGCCTGAAACCTGTAGGAAGACGACAAAGACACGTTCGGTTTTATAGGAAGGAGGAAGCTCAGAATGATATTCTGGGAAAAACCCACGGAATCAGGAAGCAACTGAAAACCCAACTCACATGTTGCCGCTGGTGGGACTCGAACCCGGTCACAGCGATGGAAGTCGAGGAAAGTACCACTATAGCAACCTAAGTCTTGACTAGCCTCCCGTCGAGCGATTTTTTTTGGGTGGAATGTCTCATAGGAAAACTCCCAGCATAATCTAATGCTAATAAGTTAGCAATTCAATTTGAAATTTATTTTCCAGAGTGATACACCCAAAAGCACGGATATAGCAGCCTTAACAGAGAACATGCATTTTGTATTCATCAACATAAAACTTAAATAGTCTACTCTGTAAAAAAAGAACGTTTCTTTTGGCGCTTGAGCGGAGAGCATTTACTTTGCATTAATTGAGATTTGAAGTTACTTTGTACTACAGACAGGCATAACTTCATTTAAATTTCAATCCATCGACATGATGCGATTTGAATGATAATGGCAAGCCACCCCCATCTTTGTCTTCTTTCTTTAAATTCTCTCCAAACAATTGCCGTTGGAGGTAAGACTAAGATTTCTCTTGAAACTGAAAGAGAGCAGGATGAAGATAAACATTCAACAGGCAAAGAATCCCATAGAGATACAAAACGCGAAAAAGCTATCAGCATAGCTTTTCGTTAATTTAAGCATCTGGGTATAGCTAGATGGGAACAGTCTTCACCTGAAAATTAACAATGCGCTTCTGCACCCTATCGAATAAAAATAAGTGACAAGAGACGTGGTTACAGTACTTCATAATTTTTCAACTTTTTTGAAAAAATAATGTCTAACATAGCCTATTTAATCCTCCACGCAAAAGCACGGGCATTGCTGATCTGACTTTGAAGCAATTCACCACTACGAGACGAAATTCAAGTTGCCTGTAACGACGCCGGTTCTAGCCCATGGCTCCCGGGATAAGTGCACCCATGCCTGGTGAAGTTCACTGTGACAGCGATTTCGTACTCTCCAAATCCGGTCACAATTTCTTCAAATATTTCATTAAAATCGGAACTCGGCAAGTACTAAATAGCACTTGTCGGTCAATCTTTCCTAAGAATACTTTGATGGCTTGTTAAGGAACGTCATACGAAAATTATAGCTTATTGAATGCAAAAAGGAAATCCTTGTTTTGTACGGTACTGGCTGGTATAGGGCAGTCCATGCACACATGATAAGAGCTTCGGAACTCCGCAAAAGCCTAACGATGAAAGTTTTATTGAAATTCAGTCCGTGGTTACGGTAAATCTTGCGTTGGCTGGCGCTCGTTTCAAGTTCAAAGGTGGGTTCCTTATAAAATAATGTCACTTGTAAATCAAGAAAACAAGAACAACTTGCTTAAGGGGTAGCCCGAGTTTTTGGTACCATTTTTCAGAAACAAATTGAAACAATGATGGAAGTAATAAGAGGACTTTTGTTTCGATTCAAACAGCGAGCAGGGTCTTTCTGAAAGGCTACAAACACAAGTTATAGATATGTTCATAAACGCTAACATTTCTTTAGTTGTTTTAATCGATGTCCATTATTAAAACTGTCACACGTGGTTTAAGTTCGTCAACGATAACGAAGCGATTGCGTCATATTTCTTTGTTAAGAAAATGCTTTGGAATGTTACGTGCATTTTACAATGCCTATAAAGTCCGAGTTCGCTTCTGAAATTACACCGTCTTTACGATCTGCGTAATGTGCTTCGCGGTTTTCAACATGGTAAAATGAAGTTAAACAATAATGATTCTGAGAACATTCTGCTAGAGTTTGAGACAAAAGTATGAAGTCGATCATATTTCGTTAAGTTTAAGTGAGGATATGAATCTTTGAAATATTATAGTTTGGTTACTTGAACCTTAATTTTTCAAATTCTATGTACTGTTTTCTGAGCTCATATTTTCATACCACGTTCATTTTCAAATGTTGCTTTTCATAATTTACTTTAGGCCTATATGGTGAAGGTACTCCTGGTTTTACATGTTGTCTTATTCGGGCAATTTTTGGGTTATCGAACTTTAGTGACGATGCTATTTTTTACTAACGAGAAGGCCTACAGCCATCACATTCTGCTCTTATATATCTTAAAAGGCAAATATGTAAATTAACGGTTAGAAGTTAGCGTGTTAATTCTCTAAAAACAAGAACAAACATGAAAAATGATAAAGTGATAGTTGAAACAGCACTGAAGTAATCAACATGTTCATTTTTTTAAGGAAATATCTGTTAGAAATTAGAACATACCGTTCATTCTGCAGGCATTGTGCAAGCAGTCGTGGCCGGAAGGAGTTGGGAGTTTCTTGGACTCCGGGAAGATGACGTCCGCTGGTTTCATCTGGTCCCGTAGTGGCCCAGGCTCGCTCCCCTGCAGCACGGCACAAGAACTTGGTGGTGGCCCGCTGTCGATGGTGGTGAAACCCTGGTGGTTAAAGTTCAGAGGGAAAGTAGGTCCTGGGTTTGATTTCTCGGGCGGAAAGGACCACAAGCTCGAGGTGGGTTCGTATTCTCCCTCACCCCCGCCACCTCCTCCACTGTATCCACGCCCAGGGGATTGGCCGTTCGCACGGTGGGTCAGCCCGCCCATAAAACTCACGAAATTGCCGTTTTGGGGCAGGGCAAACGAGCCGTTATTGCCACCCGTAATGTTCTCGTATATCGGGGTAAAGGAACGGAATGGCGTGGCCGGTTGGAAGCCCTCAAACTGGAGGTTGAACTGACGTGTGTCATATTGCATGGCGAATCAAAGTCGGTCCAAGGTGAGATATAAAAATATTCAGTCGTCAAAGTTTTAATGGCTCTATTTTCCGGCCAACGAAATAAATATTTTACAGCCCGTTTATCGTCAGTAGTTCAAAGCGAAGTAAAGCTGCAAGGTTGTCGTCGTTCTCTGGCAAGTGGCACAGAATACTGTCATCTTAATTATTAAGAAGTACAGTAAAAACTTGGGGAAAGACCCTAAAGTTCGGTAAAATACACCAAATAAAATCATGTGGTAATAACTGCTAACATTCTTGTGCTGTTTATTACCGGAGTTTATAAGTCAAGCAAGCCTTCTAACACGTGATAGCCATTACCCAATCATTACTAGCAAGGAGATAGCGGATGGACCAGAGTGATTTGTTCAGAATACGCAGGGTGGCTGACCAAGCACAGTGGGTCAACCCATACGATTAGCGGTGACGTATAAATTACGGACATAACAGTTAAATTGTTATTACGAGGTCCGGAACGGGTCGGTGCCTTTCATCTCGGCTGGACAGGTCAATTCGGTATTTGCAAGGGCTGGTGATGTTCCTGTAATCTAATTAGTGAGATGGTGTTGCTTGAATCCGTTATTGCGCCACCTTGAATTAGTTAAGACACGCTACAGCAGAATGAATTAGGTTAAGAATTTGTTATTCATAATCAGGTTTTGATATTTCACTCAACTGGTGAATACTCTGTGATTAATACTTTGTGTTTGTTTTCGAATCCCACCAGGGCCGACATGTGGATTGGGTTTTCAGTCCATTATTCTGGAGTTTTCCTCCCACCTCTTAAACTGAACATTTCTTTGTCTTTTCTTCACAGGTTTCTTCAGGCTTGCGAGCTACAGTACTGTAGAATATGTGCTTTAGAAGAATCGTTGGTTTCAGTACCAGAAATAAATAATACAGTAATGCTGATAAACCATAATGATGATAATTAATATACCGACGAAGGGTGATTTGGAAAACATTGCCATAGACGCGTGCACAAAATGTCATGAAGCCTAACCCCACTTTTCCTTACCCTGCCCCCACGAATGTTGGTATATTTATGTTTTGGACCATTCTCTATCGATACAACTCACTTTCGACGGTAAAATATTGCCGCTAAATAGGAGCTGTGACATCAGGGAGACATTGAAATGTCTGCCTAATTCCACTTGTCTCCCTAAGGTATACAAAATGGCGACAAAGGTTTATTTTGTTTTGTTTTGTTTTGGTTTGTGGTGCAAAGCACAATTCGCACTACCGTGATCAGGTTATTATCACGATTTGCCAAAAACGTTCATTCTAAGCAATTGCTTTAGGATTTTCCATATTTTTTGTTCAGATCGCGCTCGGTTTCAATGGCTTAGTGACATCCAATTGTGCGTTCCTTCTGCCATCATACAACTGTTTTAAAAACCTTTGTTTTCTAAGATGAACTTTAAATTTTAAATCTTACAATTTCTACATAAAGAGGTAACAATTTGTTCATCTTCTTGATCAATAAACCACGGGGTTTATACGCAGAATGGTTCTTAATATGGCTAAGTATTGTTTGTGAAAAGCGATCCCCAAACGATGCACAGTGTTACACATGAATATTATAGTGTTTATCGTTTATCGTTTTATAATCTTTTAATATACTTTCATCGATGAGTTCGCTTGTTTTATGATTTAAACAAAATCAAATTCCATTTAAGAAGGTCTTAAGCGCGGTACCTGGTTGGGAAATTAGTTGCAAGTCAAAACGCGGAAAGCATAAAAAAATACAGTCCATCAAATGCGATGTTGGTCTATACTTTAAGCGTAATTTAGACCAGATGACATCGAAGTCGGGAAAAAGGAACCTGTTGAAAGTTACACTTTCCTTTGGGTCCATAAACACACCAAGTCCAGTCCCCGCCAGAAACCTCGGTATTTAGGGAAGATCGGACATCAAAGCAGAGCCCGGGCGGTTCTATACGATCGGGGTTTACGACCATTTCACCGGGCCGGACCTCACAGTTTCGGCCGGGCATCAAAGGCGGCCGCCGGGCACCCAAATGGACCCTTAAGCCGTCAGACCAACGGGGCAGACCTCGGAAAACAAACCACGGTGGGATCCACATTTTTATTTCCATATAAACCGCGCCATGTTGGTTTAAACAATGACAGTTCAGTTGTTTTCCAAATGATCTGGGTAGGATAACAAAAACATACTTGTACATGTGTACGAAATGCAGACACAGTCAAACGTAGCAGGGAACCTTGCTTTGACCGTTTCAAATACGCAATACTCCAACTCGAAGCAGTCGAGTATGCGATCTTACATCGTGTTCTCCGAGGCCCGTAGCCGGGGATTTGTTACCACCCCCGCCCCAAATTCCCCAAAAAGGTCTTTCACGAGAACAGATTATAAGTACATTATTCCATGATGAATATAAACATAACAATACTTTTCTATTTTGTCAAACTCAACATTGTACTCTAAAAAATCATCGGGGTTACATTTACCCAATTGTTGGTGAAAACTACCCAAAATGTGGGTAAATCTATTTAATTGAACACAACCGGAGTTTGTTTAGGCTACCCAAATTTTGGGTATAGTTGCAGTTTTCACCAACAATTGGGTAAATTTAACCCCCATGATTTGTTAGTGTAAAAAAACTTCTGATAAAAGTACAAACGTAACTAAAACCATTAGGCCTACTTGAAGTACCGGTACTCCAGATGTTAAAATAGGCATATGTCGTCATATTTAACGGTGGTCGTCTGGTGACATATGCCGTTTTGAATTGCATTTCAACCAAACGCACGCAAGACTCAGGTAAATATGATAGACTCTAATACGGAAAACTTCTGGTTCTTATAAAGGTAGTGTACATGATTAGTCATGGTTGCAATTTTCAGAAATGGGCGGATTTGGGGGTTAGTATTTTATATGAAATATCGTTCCACTGACCTGTTCAAAGTTTTGCGCTGTTGGATGGCGAAAAAACGAGAGAAAAACGGCCCTCGTGTTCAACCGTCGGGCGGATGATAGCCTTTAGTCAAGGCGCGTGTGGCTACCTGGATGCGTGACGCCCCCTACTGCCAGCATGCCCGGGGCGCGCCACTTGTCCAGGTAGCCACGCGCGCCTTGACTAAAGGCTACAGGGCAGTTTTCCAACGATTTCCAGCTGAAAATCATTGGAAAACGACATAAATTTCCACTTTTCTTGACAACGACAGCACACCTGCTGCCATCATTTCACAGGATGATCGAGACTACTATTAACTTACAGTCTAGTAAGGTATTTCGTAATAATGAAGTTTTAAAAAATGGATCATTACCAATCGTGTACACTACCCTTAAAGTCAAGATTCAAGATTCAAGATTTCATTTTATTGTCATGCTAAAATGTACATGAAAATTGATTTCCCAGTGTACATTAATTAAAAAAATACAGTACATTAAGAAATACAACAAATTATGAGATATGTATAAATTAGGACATGTATACACAAAATAATACAAAAGACTTTGCATAAAAACAAACCATAAACACTTGGGGAACAATAGAGATTAAGGAAAGGGGTCATCCCCCTAATCTCTATTGTTTCCCCAAGTGTTTATTGTTTGGTGTCGTTTTTATGTAAAGTCATAACTGAATCTGAGAACGTGTTTCCAATGGGTGATGCCATTGGCATACCCAGGGATCAAATCTATAAAGATTTTTTTTATATTACATGTATTATACATACCAACAATTAAAAATGGAGAGAAAATCTGACACCCTAGGCCTCTCAAATCCTAAGTACGTCATTGGGTGGTTTCCCGTATGTCCAGGTAGGCCTATAGTAGTTAGTCCGATGAATTCTATCATACCTGTGTGCTCTTCTCCAACTTCTTTTTCTTGCTGTATAAAAGAACATGGATCACAAATCGTTGCAACTTTGTTAACTTTGCAAGGCAGGTTTACACTGCTAATCAAATTAACTTTGCAGAAGATTGTCCAGATAGACTTTCGTCATATACATTTTTTTAATACTGAGTATTCTGTTTTGATATTGTTATAGGAGCAGTTTTGTTTTATTTTATTATTATTATTATTATTATTATTATTTTCTTTCTGGTAATGAAACCAAGGATTCCTCAAAAGTGCCCTATAGGCACTGTAGCTCGGAAGCCTGAAAAAACCTGTAGAGAGAAGACAATGAGAAGAAGTTACAGTTTTAGAGGTAGGAGGAAAACCCCAGAAGAATATTCTGGGGAAAACCCACGGAATCAGGTAGGGACTGAAAACCCAATCCACATGTGGACCCGGGCAGGAATTGAACCCGGGCCACAGCAGTGAAAATTATAACAGACAATGTTCCCTTCCAAATCTGTTGCGATAATGTTTACCCCAATACTATCTCGTCAGTTGGGCCTATTATTTTACGATGGTGGCGGTTTACGGCCTGCGTGAATGCAGGATAGATTTCCTAACAGGTTGAAGCATAATAGAGCAAGGAACCTTGCTCTGTGGTTGAAGTTAGGTCAGGTTAGATAATTACAGATAATTGGAAACTTCACGATAGGCTTAAATACAACTATGGTCAATCTGTACAGCAGAAGCCGCCGATTACGAGATAATCTGCTTTGGATGGACTGTTTCACACTCGGCCCCTCTCCTACAAGCTACTTGAAACTATTATTAACGACCTTAGTCAAGCACTGAGGACAGTTTGTACAAAAGGGTTCGTCTTCAGATGTGCCGATGGCACAGGAATTAGACCCATATGTCGGCTGTATATCAATCCTGAGCCTCTGCTTCGATACAAGTATATATATAGGCCCGTTTCACACCAGTGCTGGAAACACGGCTTCCGTGCAATGAAACCACATCGGTGTCATCGTGTGTATCCCTGCAAATCACCCGTGCGGTCCGTACAGGGATCGAAACCTCGCATCGATGCGACATTGGTCGTGTGAATGGATCTATGCGATGTTAGTGGGTTTTTTTTCCAATGATGCGTGTTATTTGGCATGCGCAGATTGTCCAGTGTGCGAGGTTCCTGCAAAATGTCGTGTTCATGTTTCTAAATGCGAGTTTGAAGGTTAAAAAGGCAAAGAAATCAAGAAATGGCCTAGGTCGTGATTCTGTCAGAAGAAAGATTCTGTCAGAAGATTTTGTCAAAAGAAAACGTAAAAATATTTCTTACATGGGCAGAAAATGTCAATGTTATCGCAGAATTTATGAAGGATAATCTTTTTTATTCTTCACCACTGAATGAGTCGAAAAGCAATAAATTATTTACACATGTTTGATTGCATAGACACATTTCGATGACTAATTGGGTCGCTTCCACTCAGTTTATGATACTGCAGAAACTAAATGCCTGTGACTGACAAGGCCGCACTGCATGCCGAGCAAATTATACAACGCCCATTTTGGTTGGCCGTTGTGTCACATGCTGCACGTAACGAATTTATTTATTGGCTTATTTATGTTTGGAGAGCATACACGTGCATGATTATATTTACCGGTATTTATGCAGGGCCTACGGAACTGCAAGACATTGCGAGATTTGGGCAATTTTTCATTTAATCACAACATTTACTGCTGCAATTTCTCGGAACAATGTTCAGGTTAATTTTCCATATTTTTGTTCTTCCAATTTTCAATTTGTTCACTCAATTAATTAGTTTTCAAAGTGAACACAGAAAACTGGCAGAAGCGGGATTCGAACCTGCGACCTCCGGAATACCGTACCAGCACTCTACCAACTAAACTATCTTGCCCTATGTTGGCGGTCTCCCAAATTGTCAGTATCTTTGTTCGGGTGGGCGCTAGTCAGAATTCATAAACCCAGAATGCCGTATAGCCAGGGATCACACCTCATTTTACAATACAACTTGGAAAGCGACATTGTGGGGATCACTAAATGAGGATACGACTTTTAATTAACTGAAAATTCGTTGTTTGGCGAATTAATTAATAAATGTAACAATTAATCCTATTCTTGGTTACTTGTCAAAACATTCAACTAAAAGTATAATCAACAGATAGATGGAAAGAAGTATACCATAATATTTTGTTTTTCAATTAAAGGAATATGTAGGGCCTACTGTTCAATTATACCACGTGACCATAAAAAGTGGATGTAAACAATGCCGTCATTTTGGACAGCCTCTGAGCTAATTCCATTACTAGTAAAAGTGTACGCGATTCAAACAAGGCGACGCGAGAGACATGTATATTTGTCCAAATTCATGCCTTAAGATATAGATCTGTGTTTAATCCTAAAGCATAATTTAAGGAGGTTTTGGCAAGCGAACGTTTGATGTGCGTAGTTCTATCGGGCCTATCGGAGCACGGCGGACCTATTTACACCATACCACCGGGATTCTTTAAACACGTCGCAAGGGGAGATTTAAGCAACTTGCCCACCTAACTGAGTTTGTATATGCCGGCAATCGTGGACCTAGGACAAAAGAATTCGGGCGCAGACAAAGGGGTCCACGTTTGACCTAACGTCCACGATCGAAAATCGTGTACAAAACCAATGGGAGGCCTTCCGAAAAAGTTAGAGTATAAACAAAAGAGGAACAATGGGAGGTCCACGATTGCACCCGTTTACATGACTGCATGCGTTAGCTTGCGTTATCTTGTGAATTGTTCCGCCAAAATTTGCGATATATTGCGCTATTTGCAAATTTTGCAATTTGTTGCGATTTTTTGCGAAATGCTGTTGCCCACCGGCGCAACAAGCGCAAGAAATCGCAGATTTTTGTCTGTATTTCACCAATGACTTGTCATAAAACTCAGGGTGCTGTTAACACCATTCAGCTACAGTTAGTTCTTTTTCCTGGTCAAACTTAATTCTTGGCTACCTGGCCTTCTTGGGAGCCATTCTTGTTGTGGAAGAGGAGAACGCAGCAACCTCAAACTCGAAAAAACTAGGATGGCCAAAAGTCAAATGGTGCCAGACTGAGATTCTCAGACGGGGCTAGGCCTATGCCTAGGTTTTGCCTACATCTCGAATTTTCCCGGAAACGCTTGTGCTGCCTTGCGCTGCATTGGGCTCGAGCGCATGCTTGCGTTAGGCCTGTACACTGCTTGCGATGCATTCGATGCATTGCGAAAGACGTCGAGCGCAGCTTGGCTTGCGCTATTTTGCGCTATTTTTGGGCAGGTTCAAAACTAGCGCAACAGCTTGCGAAGCAGTGGCGAATCCAGCGGGGGGGGGGGGAGGGGGTGGGGGTGGGGGTTTGTGCCCCCCCCCCCCCTCCCCGGCGGCATTTGAGGCGTCATAAAAAGAAATTAAAAAGGAAATAGTGTTTTTTGCGACGGTTTTAAGACGGTTCAGACGTTGTTTGCCCTCCCTGGCACAAAAAGCTGGATACGATACTGTTGCGAAGCCATTTCGCAAGCTAAATTTGCGCAAGCTTTCGCAAGAACGCTTGCCCACTGCTGCGCTACTTGCGTTATTTTTGGCTTCGCAAGCTGGCGCAAGCAGTTTCGCAAGCTAACACAGTTGGTGGGCAATGTACTTAACGCGGGGTGGTATTCGATTCGCAGCTCGATCGCTTAAGGCTCCTTGTCAGGACAATGTTTCTTCTATAATAGTTGGGGCAGCCTACACAAAACAACAACAAAGCTTCATTGCAAAAGACTGTTCCCGGCCCGGTTTTCCTATTCATTTCGAGCTGAGAACTTCACCTTTCGAAATAGATCTCCCTCTTACAGCAATTTGCTAGACGGACCCCAATATGAAGGCCTTAGTTTTATAGCACATTTTCTTTGGTAGAATATCGAAACCGCCACCGTACTGCTTCATAACTTATGCTTACCACCCCACCCCCTTCCCCGCCACTCACAACGTGATGCTTCCCCTGCCACTCACAACTTGGTGTTTAATTAACACCCCCACCCCCACACCCCTCACTGCTTTTATTTCCGGGCGAACGAAAATTTAGGTCATCTTTTAAAAAAAAATCCGGCGTGGAAAAAATGGTCCATTTTGAAATAGAAATAGCAATCCCCCCCCCCCCCCCCCAAAAAGAAACCAGTACGCAACTGAACTGAATTATTCTATTTGGGAATGACAGTGGGTTCGTATGGCATATTGGAAACCACTGAATTCTGCTGGGGTTGGTGAGATAATAATCTCACCATAATTGAAGGGAAAGATAATTTTATATTGCATACTTACACGTGTGTTTGCCCTCTGCTATCCTTGACTGAATTTTAACTGTGATGGGAAAATTGAAGCCAAAGTCCTTATAAACCTTGTCCCGTGCATTGTACGTCTAACCCATAAGTCTCCCAGAAACAATTCTATTTGCAGTCCCTTTCTATGTCGCGTTCAAACTCACCTCAATCTCTTACAGCCACTTGCCAATCCAACGGACCTCACGGGGACTAAGAACTCCACGATGCCCGACCCATGTCGTCCGTGGCATCTCCATCGGATTTTGCTATCAAAGACAGACACAAAAAAAGTGAAAACTTGACTTAATTTCAAGTACACCAAAATTGGTCGGTTGATAAAATCCCATAGTTACGGTACGGTACCCTAAACAATATCCGTTCAGAAAATAATTTGAAAAGCGGGAGTGAGGGGAGCCTCTTTTCTATACGTTGGTGGATAGGGGTGTGCATTTACGGGTAGTATGTGAATCAGGTCCCCGATTGAAAAAAGCAAGGGTAACAATCCCAACAATTAAATCTCGGAAATTGCTGTTCATTTCGTTTGTAGGGGTCCACATGTTAATCGGTGCGTCAATGCAGCAAGATACAAGTGTGTAAAGTGAGCTCTATAGCTACACGGTGTACATTGCATTTTTGCAAGCGTCATAAACGTTAATCTGTTAGGGTTTTTCCATGTACCCTGTTTGTCATTTTGAACATTCCCCACAAATGACATTCAAAAACTTTCTTTTTTATAGTCTGAGAAATTACTGAATAGGCTTAATATGTTCATTCGGTTACGGGTAGGGCCTACTCGATTCCATAATCTGGAACCAGTTCCTGACATTAGCGGATGCACAGCTAGCCCTATTGATGGCACCAATTTCGTTTCCAGAATGTTGTTGTCTTGGCATTATGCTCCACTCACTCATCATGCACAGCACCAACAAAACAAAAAAAAGAAACTTGCTTCCTATTTTTTCGTGGCACTGTCCTTTTAATGTTCCCATGGTCTTGGCTTATTTTTCAATTATTATGAGCTGAGTTCTCTACTAAAGATTCAACATGGTATTCAAAGAACGTTTGAAAGACCATATGCCATCTCTAGGCCAATCTGTTGCTGTGTAGATCTATCCAATATCAAAGTGCACAACCGATGAGTTGGTTGCCCTATTAATCAAACTTGACAGTGTGCCCACTGTAGTCAACAGAGGGCGGTATTCTGTTAAACACCTCAGAGCCGCAGATAGAGTTGCGGCTTCTGACATAATTAAGTACAACGATGTCTATGTACAATGAACAGCAGACACTATATAAAGCAGTGCAGTAACGATCCACGCCACATCGCGGAGCCAACATTTATTTAACTTGTCAAAGTTGGGGTTTAGTTATTTAAAAATCATGCACAGAAAGTGTGCTCGACAGAAGTTGCCAAAGATTCACAGAAAGGTAACCAAATATTGTTTTTTCGTTTTATTAAAAAATCGCTATAAAAATCATTATAAATAATCGTTATAATTCAGAACAAGAAAGTAATACTTTGAACAATTCGCATCATTTTAGCCTTAGGCCTTTTTACGTTCAAATTGAAATTTGTTTCTGTACTCGACCGACCGACCGACAAAAATTCAAGGCAAAAATAAATGAGAACCAAAGAAATAAGAATGGACGCCCTTATGGGCAAGATGATACATGTTCACATTATGATTGCTCGGATACAGGAAAAAATCCTCAAACATTTTCACCAGATATTACAAAATGTCGAATGACGTAATCAATTGCCTTGCGTTACCAACGTAACGTCTCCGTTGTGTTGATGTGAAAAAAAGTGGAACGGGTAACGTCACCTTTTGTCCGAGAAGGACCTGCACTGAATAATGGCAACATGTGATCGTTGGTGGCGCCCTATTTGAGTGCCAAACTACTCAGCTTCTTACGGATTCGACTAGTAGTGCTCCACATTAATACAATTTGAATACCTGATGCTCTATTAAAATTAAACGAAACCACAAATAAATTATTCCTTATCCATATATTTTTGAAGAAGTGCTGCGTTCAAGTATTCAAAAGCAGTGCGGTACATGAAACCGAAACAAAGTACAACGTATACGCATGGAAACGGAAACGAAAATCGCAACTTAACTACGAATGCTTCAATATACTTTACCCATTCCTGATTTACAGTTTTTATCGTCAGTTGGTTGAAAGTCTGTTGACAGGTAAAAGTCTTTAAATTCTGGGAAGTGTAACAGACCAGTTGATTCGATTGACCCGGTGAACTTTAGGGCAACCCCGGCCCTGCTTGCAATATTGTCCCCCAAAATAAAGTGGCGTTTGTGAGATCGAGACAAATAAAGCTCCCTGCAGTCATGGAGTTTTTAATTAAACTTAAGTGTGTTCTCAAATGAACACTGAATGCTTGTGCAAAGTTTCTGACGGTATGTAATGTCATTTTGAACTGCCCAAAAATCTTTGATTTAACAATGGATACACCACTTGAGAAAGGGGTTCCTGATTTGAGCGAACGAGGGCGCCCTCCGACTAGCTGTTTGTTTTTAAACCACAGTTATTTCACGTTTCTGGGTACAATTTCTCGTGGTAAACTTTAATTCTTCAATTCAATTACAGATTGAGCACAAAATGTAATTTTTGATTAATAACAATGTTTGAACTTATTTCAATTACCGACAATTCACCTGAGAAGCGTCCTTATTCGCCGAAACAAAAGAAATATGGACTGTGGTTCATTTCCCTATATGGCACTAAAACACCCAGATAGTGACATTAAAGCATAAAAAGTGTGGTAGGCCTAACTGATAATAAATGGCGGGCATCAGGTAAAACCAAGGCACAAACTGTATCTATTTATTTATTCTTTGGGGGGGGGGGGGGGGGGGGGTAAGAATTACCAATGAAACGACATCTCGCTTCAGTTACATTTACCTCATTAATTCTGTAATTATGTTTACCACAATACATTTATGGGACTATACTGTCAGGACAATAGAGCACCGCAGTGGCGACGTCAATGCAATGTTTGGAACCAGAATACTTTTGTTATGTGTTTGCATGACTGGCTGTTAACAAAGGAACAGTCGAAATTTACATTTGTTTTTGAACCAGTTGTCATGCCAACTGACGTCAGACTTTGGTACTCTATTGGAGTGTGTCGACACTATTCCACGTTCAAAGAACAGCGCCCTCTACGACAGTGATAATGTAGCAATCTATAGTCGTAGTTCGTATTAGAACTGTTTGATATTAAAATTGGGGTATTTCTCGTTCATTAGGGCAGAATCGTGCTTTAAATTACCAAAGCGAGAAAACAATTGTTAAAAAAGAATACATTTATGCAAGACAGTAAAATGCATAAAGAGACATATATACCGGTGCACTATGTAATACAATTACCACTGTTTGTTATGCGTGTGTGCGTAATTATCATTATCAAATTAATAAGTCTGAACTAACGGCTATACATAAGCCCAGACCCAAACCCCCGTTCGTTTGGCGTGAATTCACATTTCATTTTTACGGCCAACGGGCCCAGCGTGACATAAATAACGGGATATGTGATGGCGTAAACACGCAGCGGGCACACCTCCCGAGCACCCAGCCCCCGACCGCCTGAAGTCTGGCCGCGGTCTCTTTCAGCTTGCCGCGTCAACGGTAAATAAACATCATGTCATTCCCTTGGAGAATGATGGGGTCGTATCTGTCTTGTGATATTGGGAACGACGAGAGGGATGTATATATGATTCAGGGTTATGGCAAAGCAAAAATTCCTTTGATGTTTGGCGGCTTGGATGCCGCCTTCCCTGGCGCGTTCACACGGAGGAATTCCTGGCACATAACGTCAGCAAACCATGGACTGATTTATACATCAGATAAAGACATCAAAAGTCAAGACATTATGATAATTCTGACGCGAGAACGGGATAGGTAGGACTTCAATTCTCAAATCAATAGCATTGGAGTTGTAAGTGTAATTATCTTTATGTGATTACACTTTCAAAGGACAACAGGCAGTCATCTTCTAATAATTGGTGCCTCAAAAACAGAGCTGGAATTAAATAACAAAATTAGTCTGGGGGTTCATGCACTTTTGTATCTCATATTCCACGTCTGTAATGTTTTCTATAACACACGTGTCTTCAACTTTAAATTCGAAGTTAAAAAAACATCCGTATCACCAATATCACTGGCCAATGATTTTAAGATTACTTGTATTGAAATTTTAATACGGCCTGAAACCAATAGTCATGTCCCCCCAAAATGTCTCTGTTTTGATGAAACATTAGTGTGTCCCATCATTGTCTTCTGCGTTTGAAATTACATTTTTCAGCTATTTTTTTCTGTCTTCTGTAAAATTCTGACGCGAAATTCGCGCTATACACGCTGTCTGTCCAGTATCATGCATCGTGATTTTAAACAAAATTGTTCATTTCTTTCTAGTTTACAAAAATTGAATGACAAATTCTACAACTGGTTGTAGGCTGGCAGTGATGCTAATTGTTAATCCTAACTTTATTGCAATACCCCTTCTCACGCATGGTCCTACATACAATTATTCACATTTTACAGTGAAGATATTTCTTATTACATCTTTTGTTCTTATTCTATTGTGGTGATTCTTACTGCTCGTTTGAGCTAAAATATCTTCTTTTGTCTTAATAGTGAGAATAGCGTTTATGTGCTATTGCCTTTTATTTACAAACAATTCTTAACAATACCGTTTCATCAGTAAACAACTCGTGGCGTTGTAGATGCAGAATTCATGGTATGCAAATTCATGCGATTCATGACTTTATTTCTCAGCTTACGTTAAGAAATAAAGCAAATTCCGCCACTGTCTGTTGCTTTTAAGATTTACTTTTTCAGCTGTTTTGTTTTCTTTCTTCTGTTAAATTCTCGTGTGAAATGTTCATACAATATACACGCTGTCTGTCCAATGACTCGTTGTCGTAAGCCTCCGCATTTTGGCATTTGCGCCGTGATTGTACACAGAAAATCAACTGAAAATTTTGCACAACCAATTTACCAAAATAACTTGATAAATATAGGTTTTCCCGGCCAATTTTGCAAAATGTTCATTCATTTGGATACAAAGTTAATTCAATTTCGCCGAGATTTTAAAAATCGGTCTGAACACGCGTTTCATTTTCGCTACTAGAGCGTTCGATTCCATTTCAGTTCAATCAATTAAGTGTTTTTGCTGAACCTTTCGTTTATGTCCAATTGAATTCATACAAGACTTCTTTTTCGCTTTTAGAGGGCGAAATTCAAACATTGACCATTCAATTTCACATTTTGTGTAATGGCATCTGCACCAAATACAAATTAAGGGTTTCGTTTTCATTAACCGTCAATCAAATTAGCCATACCTTTCATCAATTTAGAATGAAATTCTAAGCTGCATCATGCATTATTGATGTAAATAGAAATCTCTGTAGTTGATGGAGTAACATCAAATTAAGATCAAAATTATCAAGCTTTTTTTCTTATTCAATCTTCACCCGATTTTTTGAATGTCTTTTTCCATTATTTACCTACATAGTCTTCAACATCTTGCATTACATTCGGTCAAAACCCCCTTCCCCTCAGAGCCACCACTGAATACACCTCATGTCAAGTTCATTTTGTGATAGACCTTAGCCCTCAGTAGGTTCTCTGCATGGCCAAGCATCGAGGAGGATTTGTGCATGAGCACACTGCTTGTGTATTTTTCGTGGGTGATTTCTCCGATGTTGTTACGGGCTATTTCCTGTAAACAGGTAGATCTCCAGAGTATCGGCAGTCTGCAGATAGTCTGCAACACTCTAAAAAAGACTCAAAAATGCATAGGACGGTTGCGATCGACATCGACATGAGAGGTTCGTCTATAATGGCTTCGAATTCATGCTACCATCACGTACAGGTTGATTCAAATCGAATATCGAATGAAGAGTAATATTTCATTCCAATTTCTGCTTGAATTTATAAGATTCTGTATCAGGTTTAGAAGTTTGTGATGTAAATTGCTATTTTGAATGAAATAAACTTACTTTTGTTTGCACATTCACGAAAATGTATTCCCGAACTCGGCTGGAAATTGAATGATTGCGTAAATGAATGCACAGGTAACGTAAATGGCCGCCTGTTTCTCAAAACCGAATGCACGGACCATGAAAACGATTGAACTTTCGTTGAATTGAAACGGGGGTAAAGACGCGCATTCAAATTCAGACGGAAATGAATTACCCATTTTCAGAAGTGAATGAACATTTCACGAAATTGGCCGGGAAAACCTATATTATTATAATGAGATAATATTACTATAAGAAAATCAAATGGACAATGTTTAGCAACACGTTAGACAAGATTATGGCGTTCGAGAGAGGCATTAGTCGCATATGCATGGTCATGTAAAAATTTGATATGTAACGTTGTTATCCACATCGCACCAGGCCAGCACCGCACAGCTAGTGGGGCTGTGAGCGCGACTATCCCCGTTGGATGCTCAGTCGTGTAACCGGAAACCGCTCGGTCCGATATTGTTCTCAATCCCGTAGCTCACTACCCAACCATCAAAGCAAAAAAATTAAGTTTTGGGGGAACTTTTTTTCTTCCAAGAATCATCTTAGGAATTGCGACCTTGGTGAAAGTTGAAAATATCACAACTATCTGATTAGCTTGATGAAAGCAAGCTTACTGGAGTAGGCCCCTATACGGTAAAAAGAAATCTTCCATTTGGGTCGTTTATAATGTGGCACCAGCAAGCGAAATTAGACATAAGTTGGGAATTTTGAAAATTGAGATTTCTTTTCCATAATAAATTATATAGGCTAATGTAAGCTTTGTAATGGTGAAACAATTACTGTTATACAATATTTTGGTTTTCGAATAGAGCCGTCAATTCAGCATTGAGAATGGAAAATAATACGTAGTTTACACATTTTTTTCGGAAGCACGGCAGACTAAAATGTCAAATTGTACACATTTAATGGTCTCAACACAAAAGCAAACCAGGTATTTTGAATTCAATATGCTTTAAACTACAGTATTTTGACAAAACCACGAATCGTGATTTTGTGATGATAGAATTGTACCGGTATTACTCAAAAATAGATCATGCGACTTATGTCCGATTTCTCTTGCGGACGCCACATATTGCTTGTTATGCGTAGCCTACATTTTATGACGAATGATAAAAACATTGAACAATCGTTGTAATGATTGTTGGAATATGGTGGTGATGATAAAATCCGTTTAGATTATTCAAGGACACGGGATAGTGAAATATATAGATATTATGCATGCTGTTGTACACACTGTGATACGCACACATGGACACATAATACACGTACATTTTCGCATTGTCAGAATTTTTGAAATAACATAACAATTCACATTGTCTTTCTGTTATATAAGAAGTGTAATGATTTCATGAACACTGATAATGATTTGAAAATTGAAGAAAAGCTTAAAGTTTACACAAGTCGCCTCAATTTTACTAAGTTCGTTGGAGAACGAAAGCCGTTTAACCGTGCGCGCGGGCCATCCTTCTACGGGAATATTGTACCGTGAGGGACACGCGACGCTGCCGGTCGTCCACGGCACATGGGACGTGTGTTGACACGCTGCGCTCATTGCCGTACTCGGTGACAACACTGACTTCGAACGCTTCGTTCGTGTTGCCGTTTGTGCAACTTTTAGAAATACAGTTCACAGTAATAAGGGAAGTTGCCTTTGGCATTACAAACACGGAATAATAATATCGTATTTATCATATACAGGTTATTTTTTTCAATCAGTGACGAAATTGTTAAGCTATTGGACATCAAAAACTGCTGATTATTGTAAATGAAGTTTGTTGATTCTCTGAAAGCAGAGTGATACTGTTTCGAAGTTGTTCGAAGTTTCAATCAAATGTTGAAAAAAGGTCAACGTCACATGTAAAAACATTTTCTCTTTTTTTTCAAAAGTTGCAATTTTGGATAATTTCGTTGGCTGTGTTTTTACTTTTTTTTACTTATGTAATTGTTTTTATTCATTTGAGCTTATATTTTTTTCTATTGGATTGCATTGTACATATTTTGCTTCAGCGAAGTTACCAAAATTGTAAAATTATAATGATTATTTTGACACTAAATTTATCTGCTTAGAGGCTCTTAAAGCAAACAATTTTCCAAATTGACGAAATAGTAGAATTCTAATGAAAAATAAATAAGCCAACAGATACCGATACACCACCAATGCATGAAGCATGTAGAAGAGAAAATACAGAAACACGTATGATTCGTATTATTATTTCGTAAATGAGTTTCCAATAAAATTGCTCACCTACGTAAATTTGTATTGATTATATGCTGTTCAGCCTACTTTCAGCAAAGGTTAAGTAAATTATAACGTGTTTGAGCAAGCATGGTTTTGTTACAGTGCCTGCAGGGACTAATTCACCAAAGGCGCCATGCTCAATATTTTGTATATATGTAAACACACTGAGAAACATGCAAACTTATTCAAATTTTTATACTGACGATTATATGTAACAATAACGGGCCTATGCTATATTCTAAAAACCCACTGTTCCTTTGAAAAGGTAAAACCACACAAGAGGTTGAATCAAGTTTTATTGTCACCGGTAATAGGATTTCACAAAGATTTTTTTTTTTGGGGTGTATATTGTGTTTGGACTAAAGTGATATATCACCACCATTAAGGATTTCCGTTGAGGCGTTGATCACGTGTAAGAGATTATCAGTGGATTTCTCCTGAAAATCGCGGTAAACCGATAGTTTTCAAGAATGTCGAAACTGATGGGAATCTCTTCAGTCCTTTTGTTGAGTTTGGTCTTTCGT
Source organism: Hippasteria phrygiana (assembly GCA_037893225.1). NCBI lineage: Eukaryota > Metazoa > Echinodermata > Asteroidea > Valvatida > Goniasteridae > Hippasteria > Hippasteria phrygiana. Next base: position 1,076,140 of record JAZGUH010000555.1, on the reverse strand, counting down.
AAGGAAATTACTGTCTGTCGAATATCAGGTTCGAACCCACTTCAGAATGATCATGTACAAAAATCGCAACATTCAGAGAATTTTATGATACCGAATGCTACGGTCATTCTTCGTCCATTTTTTCTAAATGTTTACATTTTGATATTTAAATCAAAACCCGTTTACAGACTAACTAGTAACTAGTTTTTATGCAACGTGTCAAAATATTTCTATTTTCAAAGCTTGATTTACAAATTTCGTTGATTGAAAAAGTACGCATCGGCCTAATCCACGCAGCAACAAAACTTACCGAGGTAGGGGAGCAGAGTGGCCCGTCTAATGGCGACATTAGGCCCGCTGTTTCTCTGTCCGAATCCCGCTAACTTGGGCTAACAAAAACAACGAAAATGTTAAATGCAACGATGAAAGCCGTTCGTAAAATATCAAAAGCAAACATTCGATGTGATATTTGGGCGGTTAGAGATTTTATAGGTCAGGCATCAATATGGTCATGTGATCTTACTGGCGCGCGGGTCATGAAATCCTTAGAGATTGGGGTCAGACTTTATGGCACCAGGTAAAAATGGCGGTTCGTGCTGAAAACTTAAAGGAAACGTGAACCTGCGTTCTTGCTTATTTATGTTTTTGTATGTGATGAATGAACACAGCTTTGCGTTAAAAAATGCAGTTAATCTGAGGCAAAGAAGAGAATTCGAATACTTTGACAACTTTAACGAATTAATATTCTTGACCCACTTTCTTGACATCGGTGTAGGCCTAAGTGTGCTTGTCTTAAACTGGCCTGCAGCTGCGGCGAAATTTCTAGTACAATACACTAGTTCGATTCACATTCTAGCTTCTTCCTCGTGAACAAAATCCATTTCTGGAAAAAGTCTTTTGAGTTTAAAAGCAAGTGACAGACACAATTTCGGATATTAATCATATTCAACAAAATACAATGATTATGATGATTGATGACAGTGTTTTTCCTTTGTTTTTAATCTGCTGATTGGCCTGATTGATGCACTCGAAATGTTAGATCTGCTTCATTTCTTTAATTCGCAGCATTAAACAAAGTTTCAACACAACTACGGTATATTTTAATGATGACTAACAGTAATGTTTTAAACAGGCTTACGTCTTTGCTCCTCCCCCCCCCCCCCCCCCCCCCCCCCCCCAGTTGCATAAGTGTCGTTAGAGATCCACATCATCTTCTTACTCCAATTTTGCCGTTCCTTTAATATTTTGACGCTAAATATATCAATGCCATTGTATTACTGAATTTGTGTGAAATGTCAGAATGCAGCGTACGAGTGTACGGTTCAGATTGGCTCTTGCCTGGAAGAGCGCCCTCAATAATCAACCGATTCAATCAAAGAACGCCAGCTGTTGAGGGAAATATTACGTTATGCGCTGCCAGTGTGCACTGGCAAAAACCAAAGCTTTGTTTTCCTAGACAGGTTCCCACTCCCTACACATAATTATCATTCTCATTTGGAATGTGTTAAATGGGGGCGGGCACAGCATATTGCCTTCCATCATACTAACCTTTTCTTCAGGGTTTAATTTGTTGGTTTTATTCAATTCATGAATAATCCATACTTAAATACAACCTGCTAATGATGAAAGATTGCATGGTGTCCAGTCCTAGAAAATGCTTTGGTTAATGTTCTGTACATTTTGTGTAGTATGTGTCCATTTTTGTTCAGAGAAAACTTGAAATGATGGAACGAATTTTCAAGACAACACGAGCAAATGTATAACAAAATGAGTTCGCAAAAGGGAAAATATAAAGAAGCTTTTGATACCTCTCTCCTAAAACCTTGTTAGAGAAACATGCAGGATGTAGCCTATGTTGGATTCTCACATTATTTTGGGATCTTCCACTTTAATTGTCAATTTAAAGTTTTCCCTTTTTTAAAGATTATTGAGAGCATAATTCGACTACTTTCCAGTAAAACAAAATGGCTGAAAATAATTTGCCTCAACGGCCCCCAATTTAATAAGGCATGCGTGTAAAACCAGGGGTAAATCTCCAATATAATATAAACTGACTGTTAAAACATGAACGTGAACAGATAACAGTCTTCCCAATATTAGAGAGCCTACGTTTATGGACGTGACAACATCACTGCAAAAACTGTGTTTAGCAATTAAACACTTTTCTAAACACTTTCTTGCTATCAGTTTGTAAACATGTTAAAATACTACACGTGTTTAAAGTGTTGACGGAGGTGTTTAGCTTTGAACATTGATGTTTAGGAATTGGACACACAATATTTAGCTTCCAAACATGTTCAGGAGCTGATAGCAAGATTGTGTTTAACTGTTAAACATAGTTTTTAGAGTGATGCTAAGTACGAATATCCACAATCCAAACATTTATATCATTTTAAATACATTTATACCCATGTTTATGCAAGTTCGCCACGATCAAGTCTAAAAGCCACTCGAGGTACGGAACTACGCAATTGAAAAGAATTAAAGATACAAGAGGTGGGAATTATATTCCTCTTAAAGCAGGAAAGATCGTAAGATGAAGGGAAACATGCCCCAGGCAAATAATTCCATAGAAATACAGAACGAGGGATAGCTTTTTGTTATACTATAGGTACAGCTATAGTACCGGTATATACGTGTATAGGTAGGAACAGGCGGAAAGCCGAGTTTCACTCTCAAACACCCTAACTATAGAACTAAACCGGACAAGCCGCTGGAACATTTACAATGGAAAATATTTGTTGAGCAGACCAAGAGTAGCAACAAATTTCCAGTGAGAAAGTAATTGTAAAGATGAGCCCAACTCTTCTCAAACCAAATTAACAGTGCGCTTCTGTGCTCTAAAGATAATTGCAAGGAGAAGCACCAGCCCAGATGTGGGAACATAGGCCAACGCCATAACGTTTTTTTATGTTTTTTATCCAAGAGGAGAAATATGATTTATCCACTTTTCAAGCACCTAGTGAGGAGTACTTACACAATCATTGGCTGGACGCCAGGCTCTCTGGATGACTGCACGAATATCCTGCAATCTCTCTGAAATGTAATTCAGCATCCTAAATGGTGAACAACACCAGACAGCTACGAGTTGAAGTAATGTGCCTTTCTCCTGGGTTTTGAGTAGAAACTATAGCATGTAAGGCCTGTGGACCTTGCCACGGTCGAATCAGAATGCTCAACAATCTTTATAAAAATTCTCTTCAAAACACGTTGCATATTAATTATCGATACCCGTGCAGTTTGTCACTGGTATTTTATTTTTTAAGTCGTTATTCAATACGCTAAGAAAAAATATTAAGACCATCTTCCATTTTAATTGTCAATTTTAAGTGTTGCCTTTTCATATTGAGAGCATAAATGAGTACAAAATTACTCCCTTAGTTTACAAACGGTTTTGAAAAATCAAAACAACGTCAACATCACGGTCATTTCAATAGCATTAAAACTGTAACGTGTGGTTAAGAGGGTTATTTTAGTTGTTAAAAATAGCAATATCAGATATTGATCATTATTGCATACGTACCGAAGATCGTCGGGAGGTAATCTGACCAAAGATGTTTCGAGCTGTTTCCTTGGCAGAGGATATCAAAATTCGTTTTCGTCGACCTGTGCCCCCAAAAATGTGTCCCTCATTCCCTCTCAGCGTAGCTACATCATCCCCGCCACAGCCTTAAACAACTCCGAATTTCTATCAACAGTCGACAGATGAGCAAACCCTCCTTGTTTTGGCGGGAAACTGCAAACAGAATGATCAAATCTCCCATGGAAAGCAAATTTTTCGCTGACTGGTTATTACCAGCATAACCCTTGTTTTATGGTCAAAACAAGTACAGCGTAAAGTGGGAAGATAAAAATCAACGGTTGAGCAAAATGTAAAAAATCGTCCTTCCGTGGGTTTTCAAAATCTTTGAACTTACATTCAAATAATTCTTCCAAAATGTATTATCATTTCTCATAAGCGTTCGTGTTTCATTATTAAAATTTTCTAATAAATGGAATTGACTGAAACTTTTTGACTCCAAAAAAGTGTAACCCTCTTTTAAAACGAAACGAGAGCCGTTTCTCCATGGGGGCCCCTGCCTTTACACCCACGGGGCACTTTACACGGAAATGAATGAAGACACTAAAACGCCAAACGACACCTCGCGCTCAATCGAAATCGGCGCAATCAAATCAACATAAAACCCTGCCGGGTCCCTCTCTGCCACCATATAAGGAATCGCAATTAAAATACCACGTGACCTCGAAGGGCCAATGGGGAGGAGGGCAGCCGGGGTGGCCTCAAACTGTTGAAGCTTTCACGCGAGTGTTAGATGTGTCAACATTTTTAGGTCAGCACCATGAGAAATAAGTACCGTATGAATTGTATCCGATCAGATGAATGATTAACTTTAACACAGGACTCCAATCTCACTTCGAGTTATATTTATTGTTTTACAATCTCTTAACGGAACGAGGACAAAAAAACACAGCAACCCCAGAGTGTTTGAATTGCATAACTAATAACATTTACACCACTAATGGGTTTTTAATTAAGCACTATATTTAGGGCTGGCAAAACCGACAGCAAAGTGATTCTGTAAAGGTTCGCAATCTGCTGCCGGACTCTCGTGGAGAATAATTTTTGCGAAAACGGGCCAATGGTGGTCGTAAATCCCGGGGCCTGGCGGGTGCGAGGTCTCTGATTGGTTGAAGTTGTATTGATGTTCGGCTGGAGTGCGCTGCGGCCGGCGTTATTGCCACAAATCATTCGAACTTTATGACACTTGAAATCTACAATTTTGCTGACGATTCACTTGTGCTTGAAGCCTACAAAGTTTTATCCTAGGTTTCGGAAAACAACTTTAAAAGGGGGATTACAAACTAACATGGAAATATATACAAACAGGCTTGCACGAATATACAACTTGCACGAATGATTACAACACGTTTATTTGTAAAGGTATGATATTATTATTATTATTTATTCGGCCAAAATACGCAACAATCATACAGACATACATGAGAGTAATCAAATAAATCAATATATAATAGGATAGGTAACAGGATGTCTAGTTTATAAATGAACAGACTGAAAATAGAAAATGGATTGATTTAAAAAGCAGGAGTAAGTGGCTGGGGATGGGAGAGAAGAGAATGGGTATGGGTGTAGAGAGCAAAAATTGAAAGTCCAAGTAACAACTAATAAAGCAGCAATTGAACACACAGGCTAATAATTAAAGGCAACATTAATCGTAAAGGCAAAAAAGAAACATGACAAAACAAACAATTCATTCTAAGATGGCCAGGATTAATAAAAGCGAACCTAATCACTGTGACTCGAGAGCCTATCAATCCAATCTTAAGATGAAACCCTCATTAAATAAAAACTAAAAATCTGTAAAAATTAAGAGGCTAATAAATATATATATATATAATATAAGAAGAATAAACATTACCTTGACAAGTCAAACAGACCATTTAATATTCAGATGGACAAGAACTCAGTTTACACATTAAACAGACAACACTGTAAAGAACGAAGATTTTAGTTGGGGGATGGTAAATATAAGTAAAAAATATAGAAAGACAAAAATCCCCAAAAGGCAACAATAATGTGTGAGCTACACAAACATGAACATGCATGCAACACTGAGCCAAACCATATAAAACAAACAGATTGAAGGTGCAAAAACACACCCATTCAAGCAGTCACACAGACAGACACTAAAAACTGGTAAACAACCAATGGCACAGTTAATTAGACAGGCAAAAAGTGAAAACGGGTACTAACAAACAATAAAGGAATTGAACAAACAACCAATAAATGACACTATTACAGACAATCAAGTGAAATGAAGCAATCAAGTAAACCTCCAGCAAGCAGGTTAACAAAAACAACAAATCAGCAAAACAGGTGTAAACACATGCAAAATAAGCATAAGTACAATGATCAAAAACCAAATTCATTAGTTTCAATCTGAAAGTTTATAATATTTATAAAGATGGTACCAGTATCGATCCTCCTGAGAAATATTTCCGCCAAAAATGCTGCAATCTTGGAGAAAATGTATCTGAAGATCAACAATTGAAACAAGCCCAAATGAACATGCAAAAAGCCCCTGTTCCAATATCAGAATAGTTTTTTTCAATAATTTATCATCACTGGTATGGTGGATTGAGCTCAAACCTTTACAGGTTTCATATTCCATGTTATAAGTATAAATATTCCATGTATATTAAGTATAAATACTGACTGCAACTGTGTTATCAGTCCTACCAATGCTATTTAACCGTCGTTTTTCATCACAACCACTTCCTATCTGAAAGTTAACCATGCATGATTGTCTTACTGGGGCCAAACACGGGGACTATGTTGCAGGTATTTGATTCTTAGCCAAGATTGAAGGGCAAAAATGTAAAATAGAAGTTAAAATAAGCGTTTTTCTATTTCCATTCATATTATTCGCAAATACTTGTTGTCTCTTTTCGGAGGCATAGGCCTATCAGACGCACTATTTTGAGTCTAATTAAAAAAATACATAGAGAGACACGAAGTATTTCTTGGAGAGATTCAAAACAAGCATTTCGTATCGAGCTATCATGAGAAAGAACGATTCATCACTTTTTAGTACAATAACTCATGTAATTAAGTACAGATTTTCTGAACTTTTTATTATGAATTATTATTATTATTATTTTCTTTCTGGTAATGAAACCAAGGATTCCTCAAAAGTGCCCTATAGGCACTGTAGCTCGAAAGCCTGAAGAAACCTGCAGAGAGAAGACGATGAGAAGAAGTTACAGTTTTAGAGGTGGGAGGAAAACCCCAGAATATTCTAGGGAAAACCCACGGAATCAGGTAGGGACTGAAAACCCAATCCACATGTGGACCAGGGCAGGAATCGAACCGGGTCACAGCGGTGAAAGGCGGGGACAGTCACTACTGCGCCAACCTGACTCCCCCGCGTTACGGGTACCTAGTCAATAATTGATTGCATGTTTTGTAAAGAAACAACATTTTCAACTTGGGCTTACATGAACAGATCTAGAGGGGGTTGCAATCCCCCCCCCCCCCTCCCCTTGGGCTGCTGAGCAAAGTTGTGATAAGCAATGCTAAACCACTGGTCCATACACTGTACACTGTACACTCTAAAAACAGATTGGTTGAAAATAACCATTTGATTGGTAGATATGTGTCCAACCAATGATATTGGTAAATTTTAACCGAAATATTGGTTAAAATAACCAATATCATTGGGGTTTTTTACCAATATTTGGGTAAAATGACTAATATCATTGGTTATTTTGACCAATATTTTGGTTTAAATTGACCAATATATTGGTTGGACACATATCTACCAATCAAATGGATATTTTCAACCAATCTGTTTTTTAGAGTGTACCGGTATAGACAGGTACAACCCCTCCCTAAATGAAAGGCTAGATCTGCCCTTGGCTTAAACATCCAAATTCAACCATTCATATTCATCGTTAACCCACGTGTTTTTTGTGTATGTGTTTTTTGTTTTTTGTTTTTTGTTAGCGAGTGGGGTTTCCATACGCCACCTGCCGTTTTCCAGTTAGAAAGCTTCTTGTAAAATTAAAATGGTCCCAACTTCATATCAATTGTGGTCGGATTATGTAAGGGATTATCCGGCAATAAATTATTTAGCCCATTGCTTCTCAACATGAAGTTCGCTTATTGTGTGCCAGACAAAACCTGTGTTTGGATGCCTGAATGTTCTGCAGCCGAGAGGCGTGGCCAATCACAGTTTGCCTTTTTGGGGCTTGTGCTGGGACCAAGTTCGAAACTCGCTGGCTGATGTTAAAGAGACCAGAGGATATTTTTAGTGACTTATGTAAAAGAGCGTTGTTTCAATCTTACTATAATTTTTGGGCCCACTGTAGCAATTCTAAGAATTTGCTGACAAACTGCGGTTTTGTCTTAATGCAGATTAGCATTTCAAAGTCAATCCATGATGTCATTAGAGGCACAACAGCCTTGTCTCTATAGCTTTGTATACAAATATTTACCAAACTGTAATAGACCTAACTCCATCTTCCTGGTGTGACTTGATTTTCATGTTTAGCAGCTTGTTAGTAGCTAATATTTCTTCGAAACTTTGTTGGGGGTAATTTGGAAGGATTATAGTAGGCCTCATGGGCGTCGCCAGGTTTTTTTCAAGAGGGGGCAAAGCACTCACCAGAAAGAAGCAAAGGGAGAAATCACCGGAAGTGGAAAAATCGAAAGAAGAGGGGGTGCTGGACATCACTCGACGCTTTGTTCAAGACCGCGATACCTTTAGGCCTATTGTATACAGGGTGTCAAAAAAACCGGAACAGCATAATTCCGCTAGCCTGAGACTCAAACAACCTATACCAATGCATGGGTAATTTTGTTAAAAGAAAAATGATACCAAGATCTCCCGATTTGGTCCAGTAGTTTTGTTCTAGAACATATTTTGTGAAACAAAGTCGGGGTTTACTTGGTCCAGAGATATAACAAGTATGCTATCGTCATGCTCTTTTCTGCATGGAACAAATGGCCAAGTGACCCGACTTTATGCTTCACAAAATAATATAGGCCCTGGAGCAAAACTACTAGACCGAATCGGGAGGTCTTAGTATCATTTTTCTTCTAAAAAGATTATCCATCCATCGGTATAGGTGGTTTGATTTTAAAGGTAGTGGAAGTATTCCTTTTTTTTTTGGGAAGGGGACCCTGTATAGCCGCATTTTATATACGGTAGGCCTCTTTCAGCAGGTTTTAAATATACATTCAATTGAGTAAGACATTGACTTCGCACCTCGTCTTCTTTTCTATTTTTGTTTTATTTCTTTTCTCTATTTCTTTTTCCGGGGGGAAAGTTCCCACCTGCCCCCCCCCCCCCGCGACGCCCATGGTAGGCCTATACTGTTCTTATACTCTTTACTGAAGGGGCTCGAATTACCAAACACAAATAACGTCCTCTCTGCATAAACTGAAGAGAGGATTTTCTAAGAATTGAAAAATACCTAACTTCCCTTGAAATACAGTAATTATGTGGGAAAATAAGTTGAATTTGATAATTTAGCAATCCTCTATATCTGCCAATAAGGCTCTATCAGTTAAACATAAATAATAGGTCTAGGGATGGCACTAATTTGTTTATTATAGTGAGTTAATGTTGATAACTGGAAGCTTATCTACAACAAGTTGTTAGATTTAAGGGGGAAAAGAAATTAATATATTAATAGACAGGTGAACATATCTGATCTACGTCAGAGATGCTAAATAAAAATCCTGCACTAGGCTGAAGCATTAATATAACAAAAAATAAATATTTAAACAACAATATCTGCAATACAGCAGGCGGTAGGGTTGGCAACCCAAAATGTAGCTAACCATCATACCTCTATTTGTAGCTCTTTACCCAGAGTGGACTTCCATTTAAAAAAAATACAAACCTGAAACATGAACAAACATCTAACAGAAAGCGACTGATGAGAGACACCTGTTATGTGTACCGGTGTGGTAAAAAAGGAAGTTTGGAATAGTTGAAAGATCGGAATGTAGCCATATCTCTTAAGATTTAGCAAACCCTCTTCTGGCAAGGTGCATCCGGCGAAATCAATCAGAAAACACTAATTTCCTCAAAGCAGAGCACTTGGTGTGCTTTTTTAAAATAACATTTAGGTCAGGAAAAACACTGCTCAACTTATTTGGAACAAAAATCAAAATTATTTTGCGGTGACTCGCGATTTTGACTCGATTTTCACTTTTTGTTATTGGTTGTATTGAAACACAATTTTTAAATGTCGAAATTCAGATCTTGTTTTACGAGCAAAGTATATACATACATAATTATGCGCTGGGGAAAACTGCCCAAAATTAATTTCATGTTTTACATTCACCGAACAATTAATGATACGGAACGTAAGTAGATGTCCCAAGTTTCTTTATATATAATGTGTCTATGCTTAATAAGCCCTATAGACCAGATTAGACAAGTGGTGACCGGCGGGGCGGGGCTTGATTACCCACTCCTTTCCCACCCCGCACACTCCATTCTATCAACATCCGATCAACAACATACAAACAAACAAACAAACAAACCAAAGGGCTGGAATTACCACAGCTGTTAAACATTTTTACTGTTCCCTCTTTCGAAGAGAAAGCTCATTATCGGGTTGAGAGGTCATCCATCCCATAATGATAAAATACAACCTAGATGCCGTAAGGCCAAATACAAAATAGAACATGTTTAGCGTCCCAACCCTCTACCTATCTTTCGGGCCCCCTCCTTTTTAAACGCTGTGAAATTTAATGCAACGATCAGAGGAAAAAAGGAAGCATAGTCCATCTATTGCATGTACCATCGAAATACATCGGAAGCCGTCTTGAAAAAAAAATTATATTAAATTAATGAAGAAAATTACGGACGTAGCCACATCGTCCCAGTTTTCACGAACTCAGACGAATTCTGCCTCTCCGCACTAAACTAAAGTTACAAGAAAATCAGGTTTCAAGCTGCTCATTTTTTTAAATTGAAGATATTACCTGCATTTATACCACATATTGATTCATTGTTGACACTATGTTAAAGTTCAGTTCTCGGTCTTTCACAAGTCATTGGCAGCTGAGCGATAAGTCAATTAATTACAGAGTTATTAATTGATTAATAAATTTGTCTCTTCGTGAAAACTCAGAAACGAGAAATGGCCCGTTTTGCCCCACAGAGTGCTATTTGTCTCTTCGTGAAAACCCAATATCCATTTCCGGGCAATTTTGCCCCTCACAACCCTATTGTGTAACACGGAGTTCGAATTCGTCTCTTCGTGAAAACCCAAAATCCATTTTCTGGAAATGTTGCCCTTCACAGCCCTATTGTATTAACACGGAGTTCAAATTCGTCTCTTCGTGAAAACCCAAAATCCATTTTCTGGCAATTTTGCCCTTCACAGCCCTATTGTATTAACACGGAGTTCAAATTCGTCTCTTCGTGAATACCCAAAATCCATTTTCTGGCAATTTTGCCCTTCACAGCCCTGAGTTCGAATTTGGCTCTTCGTGAAAACCCAAAATCCATTTCCTGGCAATTTTGCCCTTCTCAGCTATAGCGTATATATTATGGCTGAGAAGGGCAAAATTGCCAGAAAATGGATTTTGGGTTTTCACGAAGAGCCAAATTTTTGTGTCACAAAGCACCCCATAAAGCCCGGTTCATAGGCCCTACTTCATGCTAATGCCTTAACGAATTCGCTTCGCATACGCATACGCATTCACATGAAGTATGAATGAACCAGGCTTAACAGTAATGGGTCGCAGCCTTTCCTATATGCCTGCTGACGGTACTCGTGAAATCTTCAGTTCCCGCATAGGGGCCTACAAGGTGGTTTGACATCCACAGTGCAGGAATTACAGTCCTTTACTGACATGTTCATGACTTTTAAATTTACAATGCAATGTTCAAAACCATCCTGCACATTTTAAGGGATTACGTGCCGAGACGGTGAAGTTGGCAAGCGCATCGGCTGATAGAAATTGATTTAACTCGCAAATCGGGGAAATGCCTTATGCTTCTGATAAACTGTAAAAGAATCCCGTAAAATAACGGGTTTTCCCCTGTTAAAAAAACAGATCATCGCCGTATTTTAGTTTTAACGGGTTTTGGACGTAAAATCTAATGTTCTCCTACACGAATCTCATTACGCAGCAACTGACCAATCAGAACTGAGGAAATGTGTGTAGTGGTAGTGGATCCAGCTTTTTGTGCCAGGGAGGGCAAACAACGTCTGAATCGTCTTAAAACCGTCTTTAAAACACCATTTCTTTTTGGTTTTTTTGACGTCTCGAATGCCGCCAGGGGGGCAAGTTTACCTCCACCCCCCCCCCCCCCCCCCCCCAGCTGGATACGCCACTGCACACAAGTCATGTTAAATATAGTAGTGTTTCGTCCAAAACACGCTTTCTTGACCAAAATAGTTAATTATTTAAACAATTCCACACTAGAATTTAGATTTTGTCTAAACAGAGGTGAAGAATCGCATTGCGTCTCCTTTCGTATTCAAATATTAAAATTGTTCATTGTTCTGTTTGTAGTGTTTAGTAGATTACCATAGTAATTGTACACTTTATACCTACGGAGTACCGAAGTGATGACATCATGCAATGTTATTTTGAGTCAATGTGTTTGCATTGGGCTTTTATTTTATTTCTTTTATTTATTTATTATTCGGCATTCATCTGGGATAGCCCACGAAAGTCTTTCGACTTATTTCCAGTGGGGTCCCTGATAGAAGATGAGGAAGGAAGTTACATTTTAGACGTGGGAGGAAAACCCTAGGGAATAATTCTGGAGAAAACCCACGGAATCAGGCAGGGACTGAAAACTCAATCCACATTTTGGCCCCAGCTGGGATTCGAACCCGGGTCACAGTGGTGGAAGGCGAGGAAAGTACCACTACACCAACCTGATTCACCTGTTAATAAAGGAACAGTCGAAATCTCTATTATTTTGTTTGGAGCCAGTTTTCGTGCCAACTGACGTCAGACTTTGGTACTCTATAGTAGCCGAATGTATAATAAGTTATGTCTATTTAGTTTGGTTCCCATTTCTGTAAATTTGTAATTACTTACACCAAGTAATTAGTGAATGTCTTTATACCCCGTCTTTTTACGGGAATGCAGGGATATTTTGAGGGACAGCAACGTAAAAATAACAGTGTTCACGAGTCGTCAGATATTACAGTTTGCACCGTTTTTTACTGGATGGTGGCGTCCAAACTGCCAGGAAATTCCCATGAAAAACGGTGTTTTTTTTACAGTGTGCCATGCCCATTAATAATCCATCGTGCAGCCGGTTTTTTTAATTTTCACATTTCAGAATACTAGCATTCTTGGCGCCAAAAATGCCTTATGATCAACAAAGTTTTCAATCCTCCACATTACAGGAAAAAAACATATAGAGTTGTTGTATTCAGTAAATGTCTTTTTGGATAGTGTAAGCCCGAGGGGGTGCTTGTAAAAGTAAATGTTATAAAGCTGGATTGAGAACAAAAGATTATCATAGAATAAACTAAGCCGCAATACAGGTTTATCTTTTCAAAAATGCTTGTCCGTCATTATCGCCATTGTCCCATTTGTCAAGGTCAATCCATACGGGCAGTGTATGTAAAGCTGGCTTTTCTGTCCATAATCTAGTTTAGGTATTAAAATTGAGGATAACGCCATGATATATACATTCAGTTTCAAAAGGATGATCCAGAACTTGTGGAAATTGGCCTTGTTCAGTGTACTTCTTTAACGTCCAAAAGAAAGTAACTGAGACCATTATGTGATGCGATCAAGCCAAATTAGTCTGAAGTATAGGCCCTGGTAAATTTTGGGATTTTTACATATTCATTTGTAGCATACTTCAAGCTCCATATTAGTGAAAACCTCCATGTGAATACGACCTTTGGTTAAAAAGTTACAAATATTCGAACACCGGCACATTAAAAAGAAAGAACCTGAGAAAATCAAGTTTAAAGTTATAGTATTATGAGTCATTTTTAGCACATTTATAATACATGTCATATTTTCATGTGAAAGAATAATGTTTTTCCCTTCTGTTTTTTATTTTTCCCACTACGAACTATATGCCCATATCTCAAAATAAGGATTGCCGAGTTCCAACTGATTTTGCTTGATCGCATCACATTATAGTCGTTCGGGTGGCGATTTTAAAACAAGCAAATTTCTCCCAAATGTTTTGATGTTGACTTTAAATGAAATTTTAAATGGAACCCACACATTAGATTTTATGCTAATGTATTTACATATTCATGACCACTGTGTGCCAAAAATGCTTATGATTACCTTGATTGACATCATAGCAACAGCGCCCTCACATGTCAGGAAATATCTTGAACATTTAAACCTCCGAGGCACTTAGTCGAAAATCTGATTCGGAAGCGCGAGTGGTAGGCCTACAGGTTTTTACGAAAATTGCAAATAGTTTGTGTTTTTGCTCAAAGAATGTTTTTTCCTCTTTAGGGATGTTTTGGGGTTGTTTTTGCTACATAAACAATTCTAAACCCTGCCTTCCTTGCGTAACATGATACATCTTATAGGGCGGTGCCACGCCCCCCATCAGTAGAGCCCACTCTTAGATCCCACTATGATGATGTCAACCACAAGCCCACCTAAGCCCTCCCACCACTCCCCACCCCTCCCCACCCCTGCCCAACCCCTCCTCACCAACCCATCACCCCATCCCGAGCGCCATCTGCTGCTCCAATATGTAGGCGACATCCCACATCTGTAGAGCCTACCCATGTAAAGTCTACCCGTATAATCACTATAATAAACTCAACTGCCAGACCCACCCCACCCCTCCTCACCCAAACCACCTTTTTCACCTTTCACCTTGCCAGTTCACGCCAGTTCCAAAACAATAATATTGACTGAAATGATTCAATTTTTGGAAATGTTTTGTATGTACATACAAACTATGGTGCATACCCTGCATTTCCTGCTGACATAAACAAAATACTGGCATCATGGGTCAGTAGCAGAAGAAAGTATAGGTTATGGCCCTTGGCAACACTGTAAGCTTCCTTGGTGACAAATTATAAGCAGGTTCATGCTCGGATTCATTCTTTTTGGTGAAAATACAAGAATTTTCTTCATATTTTCGGGTAAAAATACCACATTTTGCAGATTTTTGTGGCCAAAAAAATGTTTGTCAAGTTGATAAATTGCGAAGCTTGGTACAAATACAGGTGGTAGTTGCAGTCATGGATATGAAAAAAATAGCATACGTAAAAGCACGTACCACTGGCAAGCGTAAACAAAATACGAAAAAATTACGTTTTCGGGGTTATTGGGTCGCGAAATTTTCCTCAACTTCAATGGTGGCCATTTTGATGTGTGGGACAGAAATAGCTGGACCGGGGGCGTAAGCGGTGAATTGCGCGTATGTCAACGAGCAAAAAGTTGCGTAACCTTACGTAAAAACCCGTTCCACTGGCTCATCGGAGGGTTAATGGGAAATGCGATATTAGCCACTTCAACTTGTTTTCACATAGCCAAGTACTAACATGATCCAGAAACTTGTTCTAATTTGAAGTCAGCAGAAGGTGATGGTTTTTCAGTTCGTTTAAAACCTTTCCAATTTAGTCATGTAAGAGGGCGCTATTTTTGTGTGGTAATGGAAGGAACTCCTCGTCAACAAAACATAATAATAAATGTCGTACAAAAATCATTCCTCCAAAATAACACATACCAATGTTTTGAAGAAATTATCGCTAGAAATGGTTCCGAGTGAGCTATTTAATATGGAACCTTCTAGAATAAAACTTTAAAAATATTCGATAGTTTGTTTACATACACAAAGCACTGTTTTACCTCCCATGACATTTTAAAATATTCATACCATAAGAAAGTTGGTGCAAAGTTGGCGAGGGTGATTTTAAAATAACTCCATAAATACTGTGAAATCCGAATGCCTGTGACAAACACAGTGTGTTCACAAACAAGTCTGCAGAAATATAAGAAAGAATATTGATATGCATTGACGATTGGGATCAATTAGAAAACTAAATGTTTCACTGGCATCGAGAGGAATTACAAAGAAATTACGTCATACTATGTTTACCATTTTTGCCAAGTGGGGACATGCAGAAGGATTACCAGGTAGTAGTAGGCCTACATAGCTTCTTGGACAAAATGTACTTCGTATAATGTATGGGTCATTCCATTTATTTGGGGTCCAAAAGTGTGACTTTTTTGGTGTCCCTGTTACACCTGTGTCATTACCGTCAAGTATCATTAAAATTGACTTCACACTATTTTTCACTTGTTTGGCAGGTACTTTGCTTCACACAATCACTCTTGGAGATATAATTGCACATTTGTATACATGTCACCATAACGGGGACGTCAAAAATGTCACACTTTTGGACCCCAAATTTATAGAATGACCCATATAATTATGTAGATGCTTATTTTGAGGATTTGGGGTACTTCGTGTTAGGCACATAAAGACAACCATTGCGCTTGTCAAAAACCTGGCAAAAATTGACATGATCTGAACTTGTTTGCATTGAAATGCACGCCGTGATACCACAGCGCGCTGTTCCGTCGCCACCTGGATGCACGAATGCAACGATGATGGTAGGTATGACGTCATTTCTTCGCAGGCAGAAACCTAACCGATTGGATCTTTTTTTATTCCCGGAACAGGGAAACAAAACCACTACGGTACGTGTGGACCGCCTTGTGCATGCCTCATTTGGCAAATCAAACTACATGCGCGCACGCAACACGCTTCACTGTTACTTGAATAGCGTCACTACACAATGCGGTCCATGACGACATGTGGAAAAAGTCTATAGCAGATGTTAGTTACTTCTTACGCACCGAGTCCGACATTGTTATCAGACCATTTTTATATTTACGGTACGGTATTCCGGAGGTCGCAGGTTCGAATCCCGCTCCTGCCAGTTTTCTTTGTTCACTTTGAAAATGTATTCAAATTTACCTAGTCAGTTTCCCGTGTGGTTTGCTTGAAAAAAAAATTGAATGGTGTATAAGAATGACACACCAAGAATGATTGACAACGAACGGTGTCAATAGCATAATTCAAAGCATTTGCGGCTGAGTCACTGCATTGTCACATGGTGTATTTCTGCAGTAAAGGAATCATCGAACATGATTTGTATGACTTGCATACAGCTCTCTTGCCTTATTACTGTGAATTTCAATCTTGTGTGTATAGAAATTCCAGTGAGTACCTTCAACATTTTGGTTTTTATGACGAGGGAAATGTCCATGTTCATTAGCTAAAGCATGATGTCATCCAAAACGATACAGCAGTGCCTCCATAGCATTGTGTTACCGAATATTTCTGCGTTTTCTCATAGTAGATTTAACCTGATTTTTTTAATGTTAAACAGTTTAATGTTTCAATTTTCAAAGTGAAACAAGAAAACTGGCAGGAGCGGGATTCGAACCTGCGACCTCCGGAAGGTGTAGTGTGAATTTCAGTCACTGTGAAATACGGCGGCTCTTTGGTAGTATTGCTCATGCCTAAGTGAAGATAATTAGGAGAGTGGCCGGTCACGTGAGAGGGTTTAACCAATAATAGGGAAAAGGAGTCCGATTTTCATGGGAGTCGGATATTCATATGACACCGGCACTATACCAACTGAGCTATCTTGCCCTATGGTTTCCGAAATTGCCAGTGTCTTTGTTCCTTGTGGTTTGTTTGACGACTTTAATGTTTCGACTCCATAGTAGCCAATATTGAATCAAATCTTTGTGGGTGGGTATTCTTAGGATTGATTTCAATACTTGTTTATGATCTTTTGACAAGGAGTTCCCTGTACTATCAAACAAAAACAGCTCCCTCTTGCATAAACTGATGGCAGACTTTTCTAAGATTTGAAGAAAAACAAACATTATCTGTTCACTTCCATTGAAAACAAGCGCCTAGGTAATGTTTGCAGTTTGTAACACAGAGTCAAATACGCGAAAACATGTTAAACATGATATCAATTGCACGTTTCCTTAAAGAGCAAAATGATTACCGACATGCATGTTAAACCGTCCGATTTAATTATTACTTTCGGCTGAACTCCCAGATCTTTTTCTCTCTTCTCATTAATTTGAGTACAACGACAAAGGAACACCCCACCATCCACACACGGACAAAGTCCCAAGCCAACTTAATCGGCTTCCGGATAACTAAAACTTCTTTTGGGTCGATCGACTTGTGAAGTTTTACAACTAGAGCAACCGGTGTTGGAGGCCATAAAACCTGCCGGACTTTTGACACGCAAGGCACTCCCTCCCATGTCCACATCAAAGGACCTCTCTACCGCCGTTATTGTTACCAGCTCTGGAACGTGCCATAAAGTTGATAAAGGTCGCAAGGGGGCTTGGAGGAAATTAAGCTGGGGGGAAAGCTAGATGACCACATACGGGACTGGTACTGGGATGCATTGGGTGGATGAAATAATGCAATCACGTGATTCACTGATTTGATATACGAGGGTCGAGCGTCCCATGCGGCTATACGGTGCGTAGGACAGGTAGGACTAGATCGTCACTGACAGCATCAAATAACCATCCAGCCGAGGAGAGGAGAGACAGCATAGCGTTACCCAGACCTACCACACGCCAGACTTTTACGTGTAGGCTCTGCGAGTGCAACATTTTCCAAACTGCTTGTTGGAGTCAAGTTCACCACAAGGTCACTCAAAAACAGGTTGGCTTTGTACCCCAAGCCCACACTATTTGGTGATTTCGATCTGGCCGACGGGGGAAAGCACACACGCGCGCACGCTTCCGTCAAGCCAAATGATGCAGTTGGGCATGGAGCAGGGTTGGTCCCCGGCACGACCCACCAACACGGACAGCTGCGCGGCGGAGTACCGCGGCTATGCCACGGCGGCTGTCAACGGGCTCTACGGCACCACCAACCGGCCCCGGAGTAGCTGCAGCTCGCTGAGTGTCAGCCCGGACCAGGCCGTGGCCTACCCGTACCCGACCTCGTGTTACACATCCGAGACCACATTGACTCACGCGGATGAATTGTCGCCCGTAGGCGGGGGAGCGTGGAGCGGTGCCGATCGGCAGTTTGCCCACTACCAACATCCCCGGCCGTCCTACCACCACAACGGCTTCGGTAAATCCCCGTTCCTGACCACGGCTTCGGCGGCAACCGGAGTCTCGCACCCCCACGCCCATCAGCAACAGTACCTCACAAGTAACGGCTTCGGCTCCAGCTATGGTTTCCACAACTCACCCTACCCGCTAGATATGACAGGTAACTATACCTACCTCCATGGTACCATGCACCCTTATAACAAAATATTTACCGTTTGTAAATTGTGGGTTTTTCCAAGTTCTGACACGCTTGAATTTGTAAGCACACAACGAAGTTGGCCAACTCCTACTATTGCACTCATGTAACAAAATCGTACCTTTGTAAACAGTAGCATTGATAATATAACACTGGTTGGTTTACATTTTCAAGCACAAAACAAAATCCGACCTAACTAAAAAGTTCTGAATGTTGTGTGAGCACACAACGAAGTTAGCAAATGCCAATTCAAATATAGCATCTTGCATGTTTTATACAAGCCCATTAAACGACAATATGCAGCGATTTACCCATGCAGCAATTTCTCTTTTAAAAAGTTCAAGAGAATAGTTTCTGAGATCACTTTCCTCCTGTAATCCTGCGGTGGAACCATTCTTTTTCTCACGATAGTTAATTTTTCATCTGCTTTTCTCACTTTACCTCGCCGAATCCCATCAACATTTCACCGGGTTGTATAACTGACAACTCGGGTGGGCAAATAAGTGCCACACGATACACATACAAATGTATTTCATTACATGTCACGCTCAGCAGAGTAATATTAGAAAAAAAGCTCCGAATTCAAATCATTACTTGCGCAATCATATCAGAAAAGAAGCCCTCATTCAGTTGAAATGAGATTGTCTAATTGTTGCCTTTTATGGAGTGTTTTAACTGAAACGTTTGAAATGTCAATACAATGTAAGTAATTACAGAGAGCTGGACTTAAAGGTATGATATAGCATTGGTAGAGCTGGCAAAATAACCGAAGGCAGTGTTTATACTATGTGTGATTCAACTTATACATGAAATTAGAAACCAGTGAAAATCTAAGCTCAATCCGTCATCCGCGTCACGAGAAAATATTGAAACTCACTTTGTTGTAACAACGATTTTCTGCACGAATGTATGTGTATATTTCGATTGTTGAAGTCGAAATATTGAAGCCACGCCATTTTGTGGAGGTCTTCAGATACAATAATCGAAGATGACAATATTTCAGACGGAAAGATTTCTCATGAGGATTGGTACTGGTAGCATCTTTATAAATAGTATAGCCTTCAAATTGAGACTAAATCGTTATATATGTTTTTGTCAAATAATCCACAAGGATTGTTTTGATCTAATCATTTTTATTTTTTGATCATCACCAAAGCTATATCATACTTTTCAGGCAAAAACTTTTCAAACGTTTAGTGTTAATTATCATTTTTCGTATTTATTTTTGTGTAGCAAAGTTACTCATGCCAGACATGCTACATTTTGTGTCAAATGGGGCCGTAATGCGGATCATCAATTTTCAATCAAGCATTGTGCTCTTCAGTTTAGTGTTTAAAAAAATGAACGTTATCTGTTTATTAATCTTATTGTAAAGAAATCTAAAATTAAAATGGTACGATTTTAACAAATATATTTCCTGTTAAAATAGGCCATTAGTTGTTGTAGAAATCTATCAAACATGATGCTCATATAACTCATATATAACATTAACCTTCAAAACGCAACAATACATATCAGAAACGTGTCGATGAGGTTCGTTGATGCCACTGGGACTGAAGTTGATTATTTCATTGTACTAATAAGGTTCTCGCGAATCGTTCTATTTTCCAGTCACATTTATAAACCTGGCTACGATTCTCGGTGTGAAATTTCCAGTGTGTTCTTAATTCATCAGTCGGATGATTCCACAAACCCGTGATTCGACAAACGAAATATCAAATTGAAATGATAAAATAGTTAACTGAAATAATATTCTTCACATCAGGAATTATATTTGCAAAAGTGCAACGTTGCCTATTTCCACGCGTAATAATGGAACGGACCTCTTTTAAGAATTTTGTAGGAATTTGTTTTTGTCGGATAAATACTCGATGACGTGATAGTTAACATTTTTGGAATCACTTCCATGCGGCATGCAGAAACTAAATTTGTGAAACTTACTCTCACTTGAACAAAATAGTGTACGTATTTTAAGCGTTATTATTGCCAATTATGTAGGGCCTATCTATAAACTTGTATGAGACACGATAATTTTAACTGTTGAATTCTCTTTTTGCCGGTTGTAAGATAAAGACACAATTGTGGTTTTTCTTATATCTGTAAAAGATTTGCCCCACATAAGACATGCATGCAAACCATGAGTAACTTTTCAATAGAGAGCGACTGTTGAAAAAAGAGAGTTCAAATGAAGTTGCTATGATTCAATGTATAGGCCTACACAAAATCATCAAAGAATTAATTGTGCAATTTTAAATTTTCAACCAACTTATTTTTGCTTGCTTAATAAGCCACTACCGACTACTACCGATTCAGTAAGTTTTCAAGTTTACTGAGTTTGAAACAATAATGTTACAAACTTCTTAATTGCTGGAATAAGCTGAAATATGTAATTGATAAAAGGTTGCAGGGCCTAACGTTTCGAGGATCTTTCTCAACGGCGAAATAACATTAAATTTCAGTTAGACTTTGAGAAACGTCAGCCGCTCCTTTACAACACTGAGTTTGGTGAGCCTTTCTCACAGAAACGCTCCTTGACATGTCGAGATATTTACCAGTTTTCGCCATGGGAATGAAGTTAACATGGGGGCCCGACTTTAATTTAGTTCGGAAGTTGGAGGTGTGAAATGTTAATCTGATAGCCGGAAACTTGATTCATACACGGTGTATGTGATGGCCCCTGCACGGTCAAAATTTGCCAGCTATACATGTACTTCGGTACAACGTGAGTCACATATTACTCTCTCAAATGCCTCCAGAATGGTCATCAGAGTCAGACGGTATTATGCTAATGGAGCGCAAACTTTGATGGATCACCGAAAACCTACTTTTGGCAGATTTAACAAACGTTTGGCCTCTATAACGAATATGATTGGATCTACAAAAAAATCGATGCAGTGCTTAATGGGTTGGATGGACCTTTAAGCATTGATGGTGGAACTATCATGTAATAAGTTATAAGAACAAGTTGTTACCGGTTTGATTATTGTTTAGAGACAATAAATTACAGTGATTTCTTTTTCTCACAAAAATAAACTCATAATTCGTCAAACAATTCACAAGGGAAACTGACTAGGTAAATTTGAAAACTTTTTCAAAGTAAACAAAGAAACTGGCAGGAGCGGGATTCGAATCCCGCTCCTTCCAGTTTTCTTTTTTTACTTTGAAAATGTATTCGAATTTACCTAGTCAGTTTCCCTTGTGAATTGTTTGACGAATTATAAGTTAAAAAGTCGTATCCTCATTGAGTGATTCCCACAATGTCGCTTCCCAGGTTGTATCGTAAAATTGGGTGTGATCCCTGGCTATACGGCATTCTAGGTTATGACTTCTGATTAGCGCCCACCCGAACAAAGATACTGACAACTTGGGAGACCGCCAACATAGGGCAAGATAGCTCAGTTGGTAGAGCGCCAGTACGGTAACCCGGAGCTCGCAGGTTCGAATCCCGCTCCTGCCAGTTTCTTTGTTTACTTTGAAAAAATTAACTCAATTAAACACCTCATGATGTACTCACAATACGCCAGCGTTGAGAGCACAGTCCTAAAACCTATAAGCTTACATATATATTGTTCAGGTTAGATCAAAACATTTACATTAATCTCATTTTTAATTAAATAAATGAAAACACTGCACCCTACAGGCACTATTTGTATTTTTTCCAAAATTAAGGGCGCTTAACAGCAAGCTATATTCAAAGGAAAAGGTATTGTTTATGAGACTAGGGTGAACAAAATCGGGCAATAATTTAAATTCAAACGCATTGCATGTTTAAGCAAATACATGTATACCACATGTGAAATGTCCTCCTTTTACCGCGTGCACTTTTTTAAGGTAAAACAAAAGACGTTTAATCGAAAACAGCACAGTCTATTCTTCCTTTTACAAAGATTAATATAACGGTTCGTAACTAAGTGTACTTTAATCACATTGAATATATACAGGTCTGGAAACAGATTTGGACAAATCTGACAAATATTGGCAAATGAATTGTGACGGGTCCAGGTTTCGCCACTAATAAATCAGAGCCCATCTGCCAATTGGCCAGATAATACGGTGTCCGTTTAATATCGCTCGTAAATCTCCGCTCTTAATCTCGTCTGGCTGGGAATACGAAAGGGGAATTTGTAATACTGTTGGTGTTTGATGTATGGAATGTGTTTTGATGAAGTTGTATAACGTGCAGATTAACCCACGTACAGTAGATCAAGTTTGCAGCTCAAGTTTATGTGCAGATAGTCACAGACTACGGTTGCTTTTCCGTACAGTTCAATTCAGAAATGTTTACTAGGGCACACAGACACCTGTAATGAAAATCACTAATCAACGAAGTTTCTGACGTGGGTAAAATAATTAACTTGATGATTTTGATGATATATTATAAAGCCAATCACAAGTATCATTAACTCGCTCGTTTATCAGTATTATTTTCGATTAATTTTGGTTTTGCGGACACCAACGTCCGTCCGACCGCCGCGAAGCAGTCCGTGACTGCGGTCGGCTTCTGCAGTCGCTCTCCAGGTAAACATGGGGTCAGTCTCCCGTTGTTTGCTCAGCGTACCACAAGGACGGGTTTTGTTCTTCTTGCAGTTCAGAATAAAAGTCTTCATTGTTTTTTCATCATTAATGACTATCGTATCATAGACTGAGCATATAGGCGCTCGACATTTTTAGTAAACCGCATAAAAATTCAAAGTGTGGCTTTGCGTGCGAGGGTCTGTGGGATGTTTCCAAGATGCAATTTAGAACTAAAATATCATTGTAAAGTCATCCATTACCGCTGTGCAATAGGCCTACTGTCGGTTCACTTCGTCCACATTATTTACATGTTTTCGTTTGTTAATGTTATGTTTGTTTTGGGTTTTTGTTTTGTTTTTATTTGGGTTTGGGTTTGTTTATGTAGTGGTGGTAGATTGACGATTCTGCAATCGTTGGGCTTTGATTTTGTTCGGAATGTAATTGTGTTATCGTCATGGCAACATTTCATATTGAATAACTGATACTGTACACTCAAAATGAAAACATTTCCACGTGTTTCAGTATATCCATATTCCTTCCTCCATGGTATATCGGTTTCCAAAGTCCTTCCTTAGTTCCTCATGCATGTATAAGCATTTGGATTTGGTTAATAGCTTTGGTGTGATCTGTTTGCAGGAAGATGTACATAATCCCCCACAACTGTACCTGCGGTCAATTTGACGTTCACCTACTGCTACACTCCATTGGTCCTTAATCCCTCTTTTCTGTTTCTCAAGCCTCTGTATGTTTGTTTGTTTGTTTGTTTGTTTGTGTCCCAGACATGTTTGTTTCTTGTACCACTGTCATCTGCCTTCGAGAAAGACCTTGCTTAAGTTCGAAACGTTAGGCCAGCTAATTTTTTTAATTTGTATATTTCAGGTCAATCCAGTCAGCTAGCAGTTTGCAGCAGTTTAATTCATTTTCATGTCAAGTTTCATGTTTGCTTTTATTAAAATGTAAGAGCATGATGTGTACGTACTTTCATGGAGGAAGGAACCCCTCCATGGTACTTTTTAGTGAAAATTACAAACCTTGGCTGCAACAATTTTCTACAATATAGCCCCCAATTTGGGCCAAAATATCATGCACTTAAAACCATGAGTGACTTTCTAATAGAAAGTGGTTGATGAAAAACGACAGTTAAGAATGAATGTGGTTCCATGTGGGATTCTGCAAATATTCTTTTTCTCCTAACTCTGCATATAGAGCCCAGATCTGCTTCATATGCATGTACGCCGTGCGTGCGGGCCGAGTCCGCAAGCCTGATGAGTTAAGCCCTCGGAGCCTAGCCCCACGCTGTTCCAGCGCGCGCATACATTGTAGCAGGCCTGCTTTCTATCCCCCTGTCCAGGCCAATTCATCATTACCGTAAACAATGTCATTCTGACTGGCGCGTAATTGCACTTTGTCGCTGAGTCCTAATCCCTGTAATTACTATTGTCACTGAACACGGGAAGGGGCGGGAACTTGGCTTAATGATTGGGCTCGCTTTCGTGTCGTTTTGTTTGGGTACTGATTTCTTTGATTTGGCTTGTTTTGTTTTGCTGTTCTGACGGTTGTAGTACTTTGGTCAGTGGGTTTGTACAGTATATGTACGTTCGAGGACAAGCGAAGAAAGGAACCTTTCTTGTCCAAAGGAACCTTTCTTGTCCTCGCAAGTCGGTCTTTTGTTGAAATCGGTCCTCGGACGTAAAAATACGTGCTTAGTCTATATATGGGGTTGGGTTATATTAAAGGAACAATAGAAAACACAAAGCACTGTCCTCGGAAGTATTGGGAAAGTACGACCAACTGGTCTGTCTCATGGGTGGGCGTTGGGGTATTCAAACCGTGGACGAAAAATGTTGGAGAACAAAAGAGAACAACATCGTCCGCGATTCCCAGCATACGTCCGCGATTTGGATTGTGTACAAAACATATGGAGGTCTTCTGAAAAACTTAAAGTATAAACAAAAGACGGACAATAGGACGTCCACGTTTGGAGGTCGTTTCACGTTTGTGTGTGGGTTCGCACCCCGCCAGGGGATCATGGTATGGTGTGGTGTGCTTGGGTACGGCACTTTACCTACAATTACTTCTCTCCACCCAGGAATAAAAATAGGTATGAGGATAACAAAAATAGATTGTGCTGATCTCAAACTGCTGCAGATCTGATCTCATGGCCCGATGACCAGGGGTAATAATTGTGAAGCGCTTTGAGGCGTTTGTATAAAGCGCCATATAAGAACTATTATTATTATTATTATGTTCTAGTTTGTTTTGTTTGCTCGGTGTTTTAGGGGCATTTTTCTCTTTGACATTGGTATTGATAAATGTATTGATATAGGCACACTGTAAAAAATCTCGTATTTGTTTACTGTGAAAAGCATGTAAATATTCACTGACAGTAACTGTAAATGGACTGCGCGTTACAGGCGTGGATCCGGGGGGGGTCGAACCCCCCCCCCCCCCCCCCCGCTCGTTGCCATTTGTGTTTTATTTATGTATTTTATTTTGCTTGTAGGGGCCTACGCCTAAAGATGCAAACCAGAAACCTTACATGTCCTATTTTGCCTATGGGTAAAACAAATCCTGGATCCGCCTCTGCGTTAGGCTACTTTTTACGGGCAAACCCGTAAAAGGCCGTTCATTAGCAATTGCACGATCAATCAGAAATGAGGAAATTAGTGTTCACAAAAGTCAGGTTAAATTGCTGTATTTAGTCCGAAAATACACTTTCTTGACCATAACATGTTTTATTAAAAAAAACATTTTTGACAAACACAGGTGAAGATTGTCGCCACATATCTCCTTTCGTATTTAAATATTGAAATTGATCATGGGAAACCATGACTTTATTAATATTGTGGGATCAGCTGAATATAAAGCTAAAGCACGACATCAATCAGTTTGTAGTGTTTAGTACGGAAGGCTATCGTAGCATTTTGTACACTCTACCATTGTAATGTATAATACGTTACTTCCGTTTAGTCTGGTTCCCACTTCATTCATTTCTGTTATTTTGCAGTTAATTAATGGCAACCTAGCTTCCAGTACTACCTTTTCTGTTTTTCTTTTAAAAAAAGGGTGCCCGTAAAAATTGCAGTATTTACATACTTTTCACTGTGAAAAATACGGTAAATTTAAATACGGTTCGACCGTAAAAAAAATACGGTATAGACGGCGGGCACCTTGCTGTATGCCTTCTACCGTTAATTTTACGGGAATTTGTTTACAATGCACACTGAAGGTGATGTTTCGTTTTGAGATCAGTTAAAGATAACAATAAACACGTTGTTCAATTTTACCTGTGGTTTGTAACCAGCCATGCACTTTCTACTATGGTTTTGTATGCCTGCCATATTTTGGGTCAAATTGTTGGCTAATGCGGGGTTGTTTTGGTGCCGAAAAGCATAGCGCTCTTTACTCTGCAACAAAAAGACCAAGGTGAAAATTGACAGTTAAAATGAACGGTAATGGGTCAACTGGTATACCCGGGTTCGTTTTTCCTTTTTTTTTTCTTTACAGTTTAAAAAAACACCGTAATTTGGTAAAGAGTTCCTTTTTCCTTTTTCTTTATACGATTTTAAAACGGTAATTGATTGGACGCTATGTACACGGATCGAAAAGTCAATCATTATCAATTATCTAAAAACGTAGTGGCAAAAGAAAGTATCATTCAGAATATTAAAAAGACAGCAGATAAAAATCCAAACCAATGCAAACAAACATTTAAATAATACGACATTCTCCGTTAAATACGTTCGCACAGTTATCCATTACCAGTCGTCCAGTTTCTGGGGAAAAAGAAAGATATCATTTAAGGTTCAAATATTAAAAAGACAGTATATAACACGTTTATATTTAACTGTCGTTTTTCATAAATACTTTTCTATTGTTAGGTTACTCGTGGTTTTGCATGCATGTCGTATTTGGGGCCAAATTTGAGGCTACATTGCCTGATATCGACTTTTAGCCAAGACTTTTCATTTTTTTACGGAAAAGTAGCCACATTTTGATCTTATATCTTTAAAAAGGCAAACATGAAAATCAACAGTTAAATGTGAACGTGTTATATGTAAACTTATTAAATCATCCACACGAGTTGACCTGGGTACGAGTTGACTCAGGTACGAGATGACCCAAAATCAAATAAACGCTTTAATAGCTAATATGTGCGTTTTTTTAATCACTTGTCACTGTTGTCTGTCATTTAGATGATAAGTACGGTAATAATGAAGGTGTTATCATTTCTGTCCGTATGTTAATAGGCCTAAAGGCTTCACGCTGCAATTTTTACAGGTTTGAGAATGGAAATACAATAAATTTATCCCGAGAACCAGCTTTGAAAAGGTTCCGTTTTGCGGTTCTTTCTTTAAAAGTAAATGATATCATTAGCGAATGATATCATTAACTTGTTATTTGAAAAATAAAATGTATTTGATAAAGCTACTGCGCAAATTCTTCTGAGTTCTGGAAATAATCAATAGGCCTACATGGGAAGTAATCAGGGCCAATGCATTGAGAGTAAGGAGGCTTATCGATTTGTTTCACGAAATCGATTTAACCGTCATCTTGTGTATTCATATCGTGATGTGGGTCAGTTTGTACTAACGTGTTAGAGAAAGTGGCACTTTGAATTATGAATGCTGCGTTTTATGTTGACGTGACCGATTTCAAAATGAAGATCTCTATATGATCTCTGCATGGGCTCAACATTGTGAATATTTATACATATATGTTTAGATTTACAATGTTGGAAATCAGTTTCCATGGATGAAAGGAATCTACACTGCAAAAAAACTATGGTGTTAAATTAAATTAACACCCTGCGGAATCTATATTGGAAAAAAAATTCCAACATGTATACGAGATGGTGTTAGTTTAACACTACAGTTTTTACAGTGTATGTGCTACCTTTGGCGAACGGAATTAGATTTAATACATGAAGGGAAATTCGAGCACACTGGAAAAATGGCACTCTCTCGAAATATATTTAAATTTACCCCTATTGCATCATGTGAACATGTACATGTACATCATGCATTTATCTTCGACATTTCATTGTGTCTTGGACGTCTTCAGAAAGGCAGCCTTGTCTAAAGACAGCCAAAGCATATTCTCAGAAACGTCGACTTTTTCCACACTTCGTACACATTTTGACTGCCAAAACCAACAGAGAACGTTGTTAATATAATTAAGATAATTGTCATGATCCCATCACCAGTATAGGCTGGTAACTATAGCAACACAAAACTTGAATACTTCCTATTTGTTCAGTTGGGTACCAAAATCTATTGAATAAAGCCTACAGTAAGTCATTATAGTAAAATGAGTCACTTTCGCTTGCACTTTCAACTTCTCTTTCGCTTTTCAAAGAGTAAATGTAGCAGTATACATGTACATGTCGTAAATACGCGTGCATACTTTAAGGAATCTTGGTTTCAGTTTCCCCAATGCGCAGTAACAACGTGAACTTTCAGCCTAGATCCCTCACAAAGTCCCCTTGAAAGTATCTGGTCCTAAACGCTTCTGGCAAAATTGCAAGCATGGCCGATTCCAATGGTCAGACTTAGTATTGACGACAAAGCCCATTAGTTATAAAAAAGGCATAACTGCTATTCACCAAAAATAATATGGGAGTTACGAGTATGACAAAAGGTCCCCTCAATACGCCCGTTCGTCCCCATTTTTCGTAACGAGTTCATCAACAAATTAAGGTCCCTCCCAAATGATTTTCCCAAAGAAAAGCCCTTTTAAAAGCTCTCCCCTGACCCAAGACCCAATTTCATTAAGCTGTTAAGTACAAAAACTTGCTGAGCACAAACAGTCTTGCTTATTAAAAAGAGGTTACCAGCTTATGTGACTTTCCCGCTAAACAAATAACAGTTGAATATATAGTATTAGTAGCGATATACATCGCATGAAAAGTTGGTTCGTAGTCCCGTTTTTACCAATAAGGACTTTTCCTGCCAGACAACATTCCGTGCGTAGTACATGTAGCTCCATGAAATTGGTCCTGGTTGGTACATGGTGTGTCCTCCATTTTGCCCGTAATTGATGACCAAAATAGATACTTGGGAGAAGAAAAGGGGAACCGGGTTGTCGGTTTCACGGCAATCGCGCTACTGTCTCAAATTCACTCTGTCATGACCGCAAAGTTTTCTTTGATTTTTCAAACGCAGTAAAATATACACTACATAGATTCGTTGTTTTTTGTTCTCTCTCTCTCTCTTTATCTTTCGATGCTTGATTTTTCTGAAATACAAAGGAACAGTGGATAATTGTGACCAAAGCTACCTCCGTTGGCGAGTTGGGCCTTTTGTCAGCTGTTACAATTCAGACACGTTTGGTAGTTTTCTTTTCTATGGGGTGGCCCATCTATTATTGCCCCAAATTTCAATGGTAATTTGGAGAGTGCGAGGCATGGCATATTCTATACCTTCGTCGTATATCATGGGAGATATTGTTCTTGGTGAGTTCAGGCAGAGGTTTGGTGTGTGCATTTATGCATGGCGGGCCTGCATGAGTGTTCGAAGTGATATCTCTTTGTTGAAGTCACGACGATTTTGTAATTCAGGCACACAGTGTGTCAACTGATTTGGAACAAACTGGGTTGTAATTTGGAATCAAAATGTACACAAAACAGACGGGAAAAACACCAACAACAAAAAGAAAAGCTACCACACATGTGGCAGTCAAATACTACGAGAATACACTGTATAAAATATACATGTAGATTTGTGCGTTGGCAACAATGATAATAGTGAATTTATATATAGTAGTGATTTGATATATACATGTTGAGAAAGTTACATATGCTCGCATAAGTGGTTAGTTGTTAAAAGATGAAAACGTCACGTATGTATACATTGTGTGAGATCATTTAAAGCAGTCATTACACCGCTGGTTTGCTTATATTGTTATTTCGGTGGTTGAATAAACAAAAATTCAAGGGGTTTCATCTACGGTACATCATGTTTATACTTTAATGACACATTTTTATAATTCAGTCAGGTGGCAGAAATTGTTGTACACAGGGGGAGTCGACAATTCAATTATGTACATTTTGTGTATGAAAATCCCAAAGGGGAGACTTGAATTGGTCGTATTAATGGTGAAAGCTCCCCCGTCGGGGTGTATAGTCCTGAAAATTGAGATAATTTCTGCGGCTTCTGTTTAAGATTGATCCTCTACAGGGTGTCTCTCGAAAAACGCAACAGTTGCTAAAACCGTGATTATAGGAAAATCCAATATCATAACCATACATTATATGATATGGTGTAGATGCGCTAGAGCATCAGCTTCAATTTGAGACCAGTTTCAGGTCGTTCACTTTCCGATTGGCTGAGTGAATGAGGTGGGGTAAAATGCCATTTGTTACATGTTGTGTAAATGGCTTGATGATCTGTTTTTGCTTTGCCTAATCCTTTGACGGATGGGCTTTGGGACACTGATTACATAACTTACACCAGGCCTGTCTGACATTGTCTGATGGGCACTTCATTTGACAAGATGGTGCAGTAATGCATCGACAGAGAAGGTGGTTATGTTGAGGGAACGTTGAAAAGCCAGTGCCATGATGACTTTGAACGGTTTTCAAACCATTGTTTTAAATATTACTGTTTTTATTAATGTTCCTGTTGATAGAAGGTTGTTTTAAGATAAAGCAAATGCTGTTGTTAAGTTTTGTTATTAAAGAACATGTGAAATTAAATTGGTGTCGTTCTTCATTAAAATTCTCTAACATGTAACAAATGGCATTTTACTCCACCTCAATCAAACAATGATCAGCCATCCTTTCAGCCATCCGGAAAGTGAACGAACCGAAACTGGTCTCAAATTTAAGCTTATGCCCTAGCGCATCTATACAATATAAAACAAATATGGTTATGAAACTGGGTTTTCCTATAATCATGGTTTTATACTGTTGCGTTTTTCGAGAGACACCCTGTATTTAGATGTGTGCCCAGGAAAACAGTAATGGTGTTAGGGTTAGCAAACAGTACCATCTCTGTTTAGTGGCTTTAGTCTTGTGGTGCTCCTGCAAATGAAAGACGATGTAGCCTGGATCCATGTACATCATGCACAATTTAGGTTCGTGTGAAACTGTAGATACACATTTGGTACAACCGCCCTTAAGGACCATGACACAAAGGGAAGTCATGGGTAATCAGTTCCGGGCACAGATTCATATTTCATTTGTTTACATAGTTTTCTTGGGAATGGCAATTCCCTTTCCGAAATAACAACGTCTGTGCTACACAGGCGGTCCTTTATCCTACAGTGGTGTTAGTTGCCTCCAAGTTAGTTGCAAGAAATCCCCCGGACTGATCCGCTTCGTCCGTGCAACGAGCACCGAGTCCAGCTCGCAGACCTATACCGTGGGATGGTTGCTTCTAACGGTCGGGTGTATGCCGTCCGGCACGGTGCATTGTTGGGTTGATCGCATGCTGGTCTGTGGGACAGTACCGTAGTGGACAAATACTGTAAACTACGTGGTCGAGGGAAAATGTATTCCATATTTTCTTGGCAAATACTATAAACGTGGACTCGTAGCATTTCTTGAGTAAATCGAAACAAAGGCAATCTGTACAGCATTCGGGAATTGAAATGTTGTAATTATCATAAATCTGTAACAAATACATGTAATTAAAAAATTGACTGACAGTAATTTATAGGCAAAGGGTCTATGTATCCAAGAATAATTAATAATGCACATTTAAACCGTTGTTTTTCATCGCCCACTGCTGGAAAGTAACTAGTACAAAATTTTGCACTGCATGCCTTTATTGCAAATGATCGATTTTCATCGATCTTGTTATCTTTAAAAAGGGCAAAAATGAATAATAGTTCAGATATATGTTTATTTTAATAGAAATATTGTATTCCAGCAAAGTTCAGATGACGAATCAGAGTTGAAAAGCAAGTCAGAGAATTAAAGCCAATAGTTTTTCCATGAAATACAATTCTACACACTATCGGATGCATTTCTCCAAACTATGGCAATGAAACAAACAAGAATAAAGTTTGAACTAGTCAAGCTATCATTGAATATCAAGTGAGAAGTACACGTAGGCTACATGTACTTGCAAACTTAATTTAGCCAAATGGTCAACAGCTCATCGCAGAAGATATGGGTTGGGGAAGTTGATCCTCTGTAAATGCTCTGATGATTGACGGGAAAATCCAATATTTTTTTTAGGGTTATCGTTGAACGATATCACTGAATACTGGTCTCGTGCTTCGAGTGTGTACTGATCATCTGTCATAACAAAGAAACATTGCAAATATTGCGAGTAACATATATCTTGATAGTGTTTATAGTTTTTATGTCTTTTTGTGAATGCCATTCGTTGTTTTCTCGTTTGTTTATGTCCATCCGTAGGTCAGAGTACAAAAGCTCCATGCACCACCTTCATCTTGTCATCTTCTTGTATATTGACCTCAATTGTGTATAGGCCTATATGAATATTTTTCCTATAGTTTTGTATTCCAGGAATGTTGCGCTCTCTGTTGCTTCACCAAGCCTCTTTTATCGATACTATCATGGAAGGTGTTCCAGTGGCCTTTCATCATTTGTTCTCCCTGTCCATTCTTTCAGGCACTCTAGTCGCCTCGCCTGGCTGTCTCATCACATTTGTTCACTGTTGTTGTTCAAAAGGCCATGTAGTATAGTACTAGAGATACTCTTCAATGTTTCCCCTCGCACTGCCTCTCTTTGGAACTCCTCACCTGTAACCCGCTTCCCTTGCACCTATAATCTTTCACAATTCAAACAAAATGTGAATAGATACCGTATATCCCTGTGATTTCTGTCTTTTCTTGTCCTTTGTAGCCCACACCTTGAGTGGCCCTTTCGCCGTACATTTTGTACGTTGGGCGATACCCATGGCGATACGAAACCCATCAAAAAAAATCAAATATCATTTCAATAGATCATTGTACATGGAATGGCAGCATTGATAGATGTAATCTAGTGATGGTAACTTTTACTGCAGATAATCCTTCAGGAACATTAATACAATATGTCGAAATGTATCCCTGCATTAAGCTGTAAACCTAACGTGGGAGCTGCATACAAAAACCTTGGCAACTGCAGAAAATTGCGATATTTATGAAAACAAATCAAATCAGGCATTCCACTAAAAAATGTAGATTTAATACGGAATAGGTATACCATTTGTTTTTTAGGAACCTAAGATGATATCAGCTTAAAAACATAATACTATTGTAAGATTTGGCTGGAAAACTGCACCCTGTTGATGGTCCGTTGGGTGCAAGTTTAACTGTTTCCGGTTACAGTTTTCGAAGATTCAGGTTGGCATAGTGATACTTTCGTCGCCGTTCACTGCCGAGCCCGGGTTGTAATCCCATCCGGACCGATTTCATTCTGGGGTTTTCCTCCCACCTCTAGAAGTGAACATGTCTTCGTCTTCTCTTCATATATTTCTTTAGGCTTGGGGTCTAGAGTACGATATGCACTTTTCAGTACCGAAATAAGTAGTAGTAGTAGTAGTAGTAGTAGTAGTAGTAGTAGTAGTAGTAGTAGTAGTAGTAGTAGTAGTAGTAGTAGTAGTAGTAGTAGTAGTAGTAGTAGTAGTAGTAGTAGTAGTAGTAGTAGTAATAATAATAGCTTTTCAAGAGTGAAAGGAATGAGGAAATTTGCTAATTTTGTGTTATCTCAAATGATTTTACTTACCTCGCGCATGGATTCGGACAATTGGATTCGGGGTGGTTTCATTTTCAGTTTCATTCAGCACATTTTTTTGAATGTTTACTTGCAGGTGGTGCATCTTCCTGTAGTCTCCTTGCCACATTCACCACAACTCCCCGAAGAACCAAGCGGCGACCCTACTCCAAGTTCCAAATCTACGAGCTGGAGAAGGAGTTCCAGGCCAACATGTACCTGACCCGGGACCGGCGCTCCAAATTCTCCCACACGCTCAGCCTGTCGGAGCGCCAGATCAAGATCTGGTTCCAGAACCGGCGGATGAAGCTCAAGAAGGTCAGCGAGAGGGAGAAAAAGGGGTCGGGGTCGGAGCACGCCAAAAAGAAGCCGTCGACAGCTGCACAGAATCAGCAGCAACAGCAGCAGCAGCAGCAGCATGCTGGCAGTCAAGCACACCACATTCACCAGCAGGGAATGAATAACAGCCAACCCCACCACTCTCACCACCAGCCGCTGCATCCGATATCGCACAGTAATAACGAACTGGACCGGTGAACATGTACATTGGTTGTTAGCGTAGCTCCGATTAGTTGTGCTATTCTTCGTTTATTTTCGGACTGATAAAGTGTATATTTCAGCCATTTTGTTTTCAATAGCTTCGTGTCACTGGAAATATGGTGAAGAAGTTATCATGTCAATTACGAGTAAGGATGTGAATACGTTGATCAAGTGTAGACGTTTTCTTTAAATTATATGGACTCACATTTTTCTTTGGGTCTGTGTTTTACTATTTATTTAGCTAACGCTCTAATTCGAAGTACTGTGCGCAATTGATGTTGTTCATTCTTGGCCTTGGGAAAACACGCGCTTTGGTTTGCTAAATGGAGTCAAAGGTTTTTGCTAATAAAGGTATGATATAGCTTTGTAATGATCAAAAAACGCGTAAATCTGAAAGCTTACTGTTTACATAGATGACACCAGCCAGTACAAATCCTCCTGAGAAATATTTCCATCCTAAATCCTGTCATCTTCAGGAAATCTGTATCTGACGACCTCCCAAAAACGTCGTGGTTTATTTCGATTTCAACAGTCGAAATAAGCGCTTATGAATGTCCACAGAATCATGAGCAAAATTGTTTTTCCATATTTTCTCGTGACTTGGATGGCGGATTGAGCTCAAATGTATACAGGCTTGTTGTGTCATGTGTAGGCCATAATATGTTGAATCACAGAAAGTATGTACACTGCACTGCTACCTGTATATCAAAAATCGTAAAAGTTACGTAACCTACAATTTCTGTCCAATTTTGTTCGCAAGGACTAAATGTTATCGTTGTTGTTGGGTTGTTTCAGGCTCGCTGTTTTCTTTTTTATCCTGTGTTAATTGTCGACTGGATTTAAGACAATTGGTTTTGGAAATACAGAATTGTGTATGTGTGATTTTGTTATCGAACATCACGGACATCGAGATGAATGTTTTCTCTGTTGTTAAAGGCACACACATTGCTATAAAATCCTCAAAATTTCATCTCTTTGGTTACCGTACTTTAACCTATTTCCATGGTCTGAGTGACAAATTATACCATATGCCTAATTTTAATATTCATGGAGAAACATAGGGGGAAAAACCGAAGTATTGAAGACACTCAGATAGTGAATCTAGTGCGCAAACAAAACGCCAAGGTATCACTCTGAATTTCCAATTTTCCAACGGTCCGACTTTTCGGGACCAAACTGGCGTAATGATTTTCGGCAATGATTTTCCGACAAAGGCTGCATTTTCAAGCAGAGTTAGAGTCGAGTCCCTGCAAGTCCTTTCACATGTCCTTTCGCAAGCCCAGTCAGAAGTCCTTTCATAAAGCCGGTCACAAGTAACTGGACGAACAATGACAAAGGAATGCTTTTGTCAAAGCTCATTGGGATTAGGACTGGAGGGCTTCCGATGGACTTGCAGGGACTTGTGATGGACTCGACTACATCTCTGTTTTCAAGGGATGGCCGTGCAGTGTGCACATTGTTATATTCTACTTTTGAATGATCTTCTAACCATATCAATCTTAGGACGAGCGCCTTTTGTAGCCTAATTGGGCGGCTCCAAGGCAATGTGTCCCTTTAATATTGTGTGGGAAAACGGTGTCTTAAGATCGTCCTTATTTTCAAAGCCAGTCAATCAAATCTAAGGAACAGTCACAGAAGATAAATTTGTAAAGCAACAAATATGACAACATATTATTGTAGACTTTCTAGACTGTGTACCTCAATGTGTATTGGCACGTGTATGTGCGTATACAGCTGCTGGCAGCTTCGATGTAAAATCTAGTAAATTATTCTAAGAACGGGGGCTTAAAACATGTGGAGAAATGACCTATTTCTAAATAGATGAAGACCTTAATTACGAATACAGATTGGAAGCAACATTTGAAGTGAATAATACCGTTCTAAGTGCCTTGACAATGAATTCACTTTTAAAACGATCGCACCTTTATACAAAACTCGTGAATAACATTACCCCGGTTTATTACCTAAACAAATCATGTGCACAACATGAACTCTATAATGCGTGCGTTTTTCTTAACATCAGGGTCTGAAGATACACAGCAGACAACACAATAAAAACAAACTAGAGCTTATGTACAACAGTGCCGTATTTAGGGGTCAAATTTGCAGAGGGGCACACGGGGGTACACCAGTTTTTTTATAAGGGGGACAGGGTGAGGTATGATATAGCTTTGGTAATGATCAAAAACCAAATTGATTAATTTCAATCTGATAGCTTACTGTTAATAAAGACGGTACCAGTAGGCCTACCGATCCTCCTGAGAAATATTTCCGACTTCGAGACAACTGTATGTGAATACCGCCAAAAACACTGGCTTATTTCTCAATATTCGAAATAAGCACATGTGAACGTGCACAAAAACCACTGTTAAAACAGAACGGTCGTTCTTCTTTTTCCTCTCTTGACTCGGATGACGGATTGAGCTCAAACTTTCACAGGTTTGTTATTTGAAGTATATGCTGAACCACACAAAGTACGAACACTGTCTGCAACTATGTCTTTAGCCCTACCATTATAGGCGTCGCGGGAGGTGAGCACTTTCCCCCTGGGAATTCAAAAAAAAGGGGGGGGTAACAAAAATAAATAAAAAGAAGACGAGGTTCGAAGTCAATGTCGTACTCAATTGAATGTATATTTAACACTCGAAACCTGCTGAAATGGGCCTAAAATGCGGCCATATTGTTTGTTTGGGACCATCACAGGCTGGCCATATTATACAGGTGGCCTCTTTATCAAGGACTCACGTAGCAGTAGGTTTGACTATCGGCTAAAGCGGGGATTGAAGATTCTTCGTGTATTTTTTACGGACGTGGTGAGCAAAAATTTGACAAAAAAGAACAAGTGCTGAAATTTTGAGGGAAATAAGGAATTATACTCGTCACGAGCTTTGCTGTATATCACACAATTCATTCTGTATGCATGTATCCCTTACACGAGCACTCTCCATCGAGAATATTTTAGAAACAGCGAGGACGTTTTCCTCAACGCTGCTATACTGTTTTTTCCATCTGTTTAATTGAAAAGGTTCGAAAATATTTCACAAAAAATGTGTTAAATTACCAAAATCAAATTGATGTTTGAGGGCTTAATAATTCATATCACGATCATGTCAATTTATCTTAGGATATGCTTTCTTTTTCACAAAGAGTGTTTTATCTCGACGTTTTGACAAGACAGATTTGGAATAAAACGGGTATGTCGCTCAAATAAAATTTCAAAACGTATTTGGCGCCCCTTTCTCTATCCCCTTAGAAATTATATACATGTACAATGTAATAACTTCGAACTGTTTTTTTCTCGTTCAGTATTTATTTGAAAGTTTAAACCTTGGTCATCCTATAGCCGTTTAAACAGTGTGGTTCAAAATAACCTACACACTTTTAATGGAAAATATATCAAAATTGGGGAATTTTTGTAAAATTGTTTTTTAACATATTTGTTAACTACAACGTCTTTGATGTATATGGTGCAAATTGTGTTAGAAATGAAGCTCAAATAAAAGAATGTCGATATTTTTATAAATTGTCAACAACCAGTTTGTCCACACGCAAGTCAATGGAATTTGGTAAACCCCTCTGTCCATGAAAACAAATAAGTGTTTACAGAGAATAGCATTTGACACAATAGAACAGCTGAAGTGTTTGTTATGTTGTGCTTTTGTTTCTTTAGTGAATACTTATTCCTTTCATCCTGGGTAGACCTATGAGTATCGATCTTTGTAGCATGCGTGACTCCTATAGACTTTCTTGTGGACAATGTTTTTTTGCCATTTTTGCTTTAAACCGAAGCCATTTTTTTTGTATTTTTTAACGCAATTTTCACCATATACCACTGAGATGGTGTAGTTAATAAATAAGTGAAAACAATTTGGCCATATTTCCGCAATTCCGAGAAACCTTCCTCTAAAATGTAGGCCTCTGGTTTGTATTATAATCTTTTTTTGAACGGGTTTGGCTGGTCAAACCTATGCAGTCCTGAACAATTTTGTGTACATGAACATTGTATATACGACGTCATTAGTAAATTTTACTTTTCGTGTGTGCGTGCGTGCACGCATTTTCTGCAACCTTTTTTATCAACTCTACAGCAAATTTTGAATATTTTCTCTAATTGAAAGGAGTTCCATTCAAAGCCATCCTCTTTGAGATTTGTACCTCACATGAAGTATGGGGGAAAATGTTCAACCAATTCTGACGAAAAGTAAAATACATGTATCTTTATCAGTTATACAATGCAACCAGTTGACAATTTCTTATTAGGACTAACAATAAACTAAAATGATTCTTTAATAGGTGTTTCCATACACTGCAAAAGCTGTCGTGTTAAATCAAGGTCCTTGTGGTGTCTATATTGAACTGTCTATTCATTATGGGTACCAGATGGTGTTAATCTAACACCGCGGTTTATGCAGTGTAGATGTATGTAATTTTTTCTTAAGAAATTAGCTTCTCGAAAAATAATTATATATGTATTCAGTTAGATGCTGTGCTAGTATTGCCGATCTTACCTGATATGTTCAGGTATATCACAGTCCCAACTGGATTGTACAATGGTAAACATTATTATGAATATGTTGCTTATTATGCCATGCGTGTCTTGCAAAGGTAATTAATTGTAATTAATTCTTGTGACGCCAGTAACATTCACCGTGCATGCTAGGGAGTTCTGAATGTACATTGTGATCGAGTGCAGAGTCGAAGCCGTGTTTGGCGGGAATGTTTTCATGTTCTCGGTTAATGTACATCGGGAACCCCGGGGACAACAGGAAACATTCATGTGTTCCTGCTCGCAATGGCGGAGTTTGCACAATGTACCTCACATGTATGGCCAATGGATAATGGCTACGTTTAATTAACGGTTCAAAGAAGACGCGATTGTGTGTGGATTTCAGCTCTTTCTCTATTTGGGTTACAGGCTCAAAGGGGAGATTCTTCAAAAATCACCTTATTCAAGGCACATGCGGTTATGGCCTAAAATAAAATTTTAAATTGCTGCTCACACCATACATATTTTATCATCTAATTAGTTGTGCTCGGCACACAAGCGGAACTCATTTTCGTGGAAACGGACCCGTTATGTGACGTCAGGAATGCATCTGCACTTTCCAGTCGCCAGGTCAGAGGTCAATGTTAAACAGTTACTAAGCACAACTATACCTTCTAAGCGTATATAGAGGGCGTTTTACAAGGCGAAATACAATATTTTCGGTTGAATCTCGAATACGGCCGACGAAACCAATAATGCATTACGAAATACACAAGTCAAAGAGCAGTTCAGCAAAACGTGCGTCCGGACGATATTTCGTAGTGCATGTGTTTCGTAGGCGAGTTCTTTTTCTATGACGAATTTTGTTTATCTAGTTGTTTGTTTGTTTGTTTGTTTGTTTGTTTGTTTGTTTTTTATTAAATCGGTTTCTGGCTATAACCAAGACCAAAGAATAGGGCAACTGTATTCCACATGACGATCTTGATATTATTCTGAAAGTTTTTGAAAATCTAAATTGTGCATGTAAATACAGACATGTAGAATCCCCTAATTGTGAAGAGTGAACCCT
Organism: Hippasteria phrygiana; assembly: GCA_037893225.1. Classification (NCBI taxonomy): domain Eukaryota; kingdom Metazoa; phylum Echinodermata; class Asteroidea; order Valvatida; family Goniasteridae; genus Hippasteria; species Hippasteria phrygiana. Next base: position 1,036,070 of record JAZGUH010000555.1, on the reverse strand, counting down.
CCCTCTTCGTTTATAAACCCCGCCCCTGCTCCCCCATGCAATTTCTTCCATCAACACCTGACAAAGTACCCGGTATATTTTTAAAAATCACCAGTGATCATGTTGGTTGTTCACGCTTATAATGAAAGCCACCGTGTGGGTGTATATGTTTGTACATGGTTATACGGTAATTAAACTGAGGCAAACTATTTTGCAATCGAACTGTACACAATCAAGTTTTGCGTAGTGTGAATAAAGAACTGTATATAATACATGTACTTGAATACGAGCCTGGCGAAGTTATGATTTGGGTTTGTCTGTTTACCATAAAGTATGCAAAGTATTTAGGCCTAGCAGATATAAGATGAAATGTCATTAGTTCGTTCATTCATTGTTCGCCTGAATGAAATTCAAGTGATTTTATATTGAAGGGGGGTCATGTTTGTGGTGGTTTTTTCAGATCGTTTGTTTTCTTCTGCATGTGTTTTGTTACCATGTTTTCTTGTCTTCGTTCATTTCGAGGGAGATGTTTTTGTGTCATGTTCATCCATCCCTTCATTCATTCATTCATTCACTCATTCATTCATTCTATATTATTTTTACCACATCTCATGAAAATAACATTGGAACGTAATTATATTAGGAAATTAGATATTAGATTACCGAAATATATTTATACATTCCTTTTTTAATTTAGAGATACATGTTGGAAGGGGATCCCCAAAAAGCAGAGCTTGTCGAGTAGGGATCCCCTTAAACATACATTAACCCATAAATTTGATGAAAATGAAGAATGTGTAAGTTGCATATAAGACAAGAATAAACAATTAAAGCCAATACATTCCTAATCAATAGAAATACAGAGTAGTAACATACAGAAAAATACAGAGTAGTAACCCAGTAAGAAGTTTCATCTAAGCTTAAGTAATTGGATAATAGACTAGTTTTAAGTTGATATTTAAATAATGGGAAGCTATGAATACCCTTCAGTGAGTTATGTAAGGTATTCCAAAACTTAGGGCCTTCATGTCTAATTGTCTTCGTTACTCCTTTCCCTCTTTGTTTTCGTTTCACGTACACATTGAACACGTTCATTTTTAACTATTCATTTTCATGTTTGCCTTTTGTAAAGATATAGGGAAACAATGTGGTAATTTCATGTCTGATATTACGATGTCTGTCAATAAACGTTTCGCACTTGAAAAGGCTGAAAATCGATCGCCTACAATAGCCCCAGTTAGGCCCCAAATATAATATGAGTTACAAAATATGAGTAACTTTTAAATGGATAGTGATAAAATGAAAGATACATGATTGGGTTTATCAAATTTGATCATGCCTGCATTTGGTTAAGTTCTGCTTGATTCGTTTTTGCTCTGTTTTGTTTTAGAAGAGTATACAGTAGTTGCATTTTTAATTAGCAAACAAAATCTTTGGAATTTACCGAAATCGTTGGTCCGTGCTCAAATTGAGCAATGCGCCAAAAGGACTGCGCGACAAACTCGAATTCGATTTACGCACCATTTCATTGCCTATAATGGAGATTCCAGATATAACTATTTATCATATTTACTGGAATATTTTTATTTCAAAGCCTATTCCCTCTCCTGCGTTTGGGGTTATAGTGACTGTATGATTGGACACACATGTGTTGTGGTGTTTCGATGATTCACGACTGTAGCGGGGAACGGGCGTGATATTTCAATTTAGAGGCGACGGTTGTTAACCACGCCTCCCGACCCCCAAGGGAGAGAGGGGATGCATACAACATGTCAAGGGTAATAAAGACAGAGTGAAATAGGTCAATGGGCCAAACGATGCCGTCAAGGAAAATATTTATTTGGAATATGACTTGCTGGTTGGAAATACAGCGCTGTTGTGTAGAGTGTAAATGCATGGAGGTTATGGTGTCGGATCCATGGTGTTTTTGCACACACGAACTCGTCATGACTGTGGGCTCTACTCTTGCCCGGGGGATTGTGGCATTTGTGTCCTTGAGCAAGATAGTTTGTTACACGGACAATCGGGGGTCAAAGTTGAAAACAAAGCATGATAATGCCATAAGAATATCTCAGTTCTATTACCAAATATTAAGCCAATAGATTGAGACGGTCCCTAACGTAGGATTTCGGCATTTGTTGTCTTTTATAAAGGAGAAATTTTACGTGACAGGTAAACGAAAGTGATGTCATACTTGTTTTGCCATGAACAGTGTATACCTGTTAAGTCACATTGGTATACAAAAGCATGCAAATCGAGTTCTAAAGCTGGCTTTCCATACCAGCGTTTTGTTGTTTTTTTGTTTTTTGGTTTTTTTGGCGACTTTGCGTTATGTCTTCGGTTTTATGAGTGGGGTGAGCTATAGGTCGAAAATGCACCGGACACAAAACAGACCGCGAGAAAGGCACTTTAAACGTGAGCTTAATTGCACTACAGACGCCTCTGTATTCATACACTGCTAATTCGTTACAAACAATGAACTGGTATTTCAGCATGGACTTGCTTACTCGTGCAGTAGGCCCATGTATGTTCATGTAGGCCTTACTCATTTACTGTAACAAGATCCATGGACTAGCCCGAACGGTAAAGGTACACAAGTTAACTCCTGTCCATTAACATACTCTAGCTTTTTCACTTATTATGGAATTCTTTACCTGGTGCATGCTTCCCTTCATCTTACGATCATGCCTGCTTCATGAGGAATATTCATTCCTACCTCTTGTATCTTTGATTCTTTCTTTTTTCTTTTTGTAGCTTCATACCTCGAGTGGCTTTTAGCCTTGTTCGGGGCGACCAAACTTGCATAAAAAAACAACCAAAAAAAATGCTGCGGTATACGAATTTTAAGAAATCGGGATTGTTTGCAGAGATTCCAGATTCAACAGGTGCGGTGTTTTGTCGCTCATTACATGTACATGTATTCCGGTTATTCAAACAAGATGACTTCAAATCAAACACAGTCAAAATCATATGAGAAGACCACAGCGTGGGAGAGGTACAATTTCTTAGGGATGCCATTTTATGTTTCAGCAAGAGCCCGACTTCAGGTTATTTTTGGCTTATTTCGAGGCAGCCAATAACATGTATATTCCGACTTCCCTAGCCTAAGTTATTTTCGGTCTCTTGATATCGACAAGAACCTCACTAATCTCCAAGCTTTATCTTAGTGAACACTGATTTTTAAAAATAAAAATGTGCTGTAGTTTCTGAGCGTGTAACAACAAAGGCGAGCATTTGGAACAACTTTACGAACTCGTGTCCGGCAACTTAATTGCACACTCGTGGAATAATAATATCTCTCCAATCCCCCTGCTATTCTACAGGGACTTCTGAAGGTGTGAAATACGATGTAACCAGCCGTCAGAGCCAGCAGGATTTGTGATCAGTCAGCCCCCCTAAATGAACTCCGTACCCGTGGGCTTGACACGTAATCCGAGGGTCAGAAAGTCGTCCCCGGGCGATGACAATTCAGTATTCGGACCGCATTGTTTGGGAGGGTTCGAACTTCGAATGCGTAATATTTACGGATTGTAGGTTAGATGTACACTATAAATACAAGGTATCTCCCCAAAATGTTCCTGTTTGGGTTGAATTCCAGTGTAGTCCCAATGGGAGCTGTAAGAAGTTTGAAAGGCCGTACAAAAAGTAGGCCTATGTCATGCTCCCTTAAATAGAGGTATGATACAACATTGGTATAGGCCTACACGTAGTTGACAACACAGTTGCAGGCAGTTTCCATACTTTGTGTGATTCAACACATACATGAAATAAAAGACATGTAAAAGTTGGAGCTCAATCCGTCATACAGATCATGAGAAAATGTAACAGTGGTTTTGTGCACGGTCATTGTGTGCTTAGGCTATTTCGATCGTTGAAATCAAAATAAGATATTGCGTTTTGGGAGACCTTCAAATGTTCTCTAAATTGACAGCATTTCCAATTTGATTAGCGATATACTGGAAAGCTGGATATGTATACATGTACAATGTAGATAATGTATAGATCTATTTGTGTAAATATCCTTGTATTATTTACAACGTAGTGATGAGGACAAAAAAGAGGGTATAACAAAGGGAACAATACTGTCCTCATGAATTTTCTTCAGTGTCTGGAAGGTGTCATCACATGCACGTAAACGTGTGCTTAGTCTATGGGGATGGTTAATAGTGTGTAGGAACAATAGAAAGTCCTGACCAGGATGATGGGGAGAGTAGAGATGTATTTGTGTAAATATTCTTGTATTTGTGTAAATACTCATTTGTTGTATGTCTGTAAGTAGGCCCTATTCATTTTTAAATATAAATGTATGCAGGGCCCCAAAGAAAACCGGTTTTGAATTGTTTGGGCACACCCGGGTAAAGAAATGTAATAAATAAAATAGTTTAATCTGAAAGCTTACTGTTTTCTGAGAAACATTTATACCTGCGTCATTTTCGACAAAACTGTATCTGAAAACTGCCCAAAACGCCTTCGCTTATTTCAGTGAATATGAACGTACACAAACTTGATGTTAAAACAGAACTATTTTTTATGACTCGGTTCACGGATTGAGCTCGAACTTTCACGGGCTGGTTATTTCGTGTACATTGAATCCCACAAAGTACGAGGTGCGATCAAAAAGTTCCGAGACTGCGCCTTTAACAAGCAAAAACCGTACGTGATTTAAATTTGACCGCCATTCCCTTCAAAGTAGTTCCCTTGTGCAGCGATACACCGCTCCCAGCGCTTGGAACGCTCCCTGGAAATCCCGTTCCGTAAGCGCGTCAAGCACCATCTGCGATTCTTGCTGGATCTCCTCCACAATGTCAAAACGGCGACCCTTCACCTTGAACTTCATTTTGGGGAACAGAAAGAAGTCGCAGGGAGCCAAATCCGGCGAGTAGGGGGTGAGGAGCGACGATTGTGTTGTTGCGGGCGAGAAACTCGCGCGTTTTTAACGCGCTAGCGGGCGCGTTGTCATGTTGGAGCACCCAATTGCCAGCGCGCCACAGTTCAGGCCGTTTGCGCCGAATGTTCTTCCTCAGACATCTCAGAACGGTGCAGTAAAACTCATTGTTGAGAGTCTGACCCTGGAGGAGGAATTCACGGTGCACAACCCCACGAATGTCAAAGAAAACGACGTATGCTCTTGCAGTCTTGGTTGCGCTTCAGACCTGACGCGCCTTCTTCGGTCTTGGAGACTGTGCGGACTCTTCCACTGCGAAGATTGCTGTTTGGTTTCTGGGTCGTAGCCGTAGACCTAACTCTCGTCACCGCTGATGATCCCGAAACATGAAGTTTGGGTCATCCCAGGCCTGTTGATGGAGATCCTCGCAGACTTCGACACGGTGAAATCGCAAATGCGCACGAACCAGTGGTCACAAAAATGCGTGTAACACAGGTGCTGATGTTGGTCAAGCGATGTAACTTGGAATACTTACTCACGAAAGTTATTGCTTACACCTGCAACATGCACATTACTGTGCTTCGCTCCGTTCGTTCGCAACAGGAACAGTCTGGGAACTTTTTGATCGCACCTCGTATAAACACTGCCTGCAATCATATTATCGGCTCTGCCAATACAATATCACACATGCAAAATGAATCATTCTCCACTTAAAAAAAGATCTGATTGTATACGCAAACATCTAGCTAATTTCTGGTGCTTTAAGCACTTGGGATGACATAAAATTGTGGAGCTCTCAATAGAGAACTGTCGCTTATCGCAAACATTAATTTCTAGATTTATATACCATTAGAAAAAAACACATCATAAGCTTTTAAAAAATTGAAAGAATTATTAAAATCGGAGCAGTATTTAAAAAGTTATGATAACTTTAGTTTTATCAGGTGATCTAGCACTATTGTAGAAATCAAGCGATAGAGTTTATCCTTCATTTCCGCACCGCTGAACGGCTCACGATTAGGGGTAGCCTTAGTATCTCCTAAAAAGTGTCTCTCCTTGGTTTATTTGTGGAAATATCGGTCAGATCGGCCAATCAATGAAGAGTTTAGATCACAAGCTTTAAATGGATACCAAGTTTGTTATGATTGCACGCAAAATGGCGATGTAGGCCTACACGAATCGAAAAATAACGAATCTTATGAAGAATAAACACAAATTCCAGTGATTATCAGTGAGTTACCTTACTAAAATCTCTTTTTAAACATTTTATTGTACTAAAATATAAAGAAACGGAAACACAGTATGATTTTATTTTACATCAACTAGCATTTTAAGCAATAGAACGAAAATCGGAGAAAAACGAAAATCCTGTAGCTCAAAACGGAGGAATGCGTTTCTCGTTTGTATCATCCCATCTGCCAGCTTTTAGCACTGTTCTCCTTGTGTAATAATCTGGATAGATCATTGGCTGTTCAAGTTGACGACACCGTCCGCCATCTATACAATACCACGCGCTGCGCGAACGTACGTAAACTAGTAGGCCTACAAGCATGAGTGGCAATATGGCGGCGACTGACGACAGTTGTTCGTACAGCGCGCAACGGCCAATGAGCTATCCAGATTTGTATACAGTCGAACACCTTTATAACAAGGTCCTTGGGACTTTACAATTTACCTTGTTATAACAGGTACCTTGTATTATCAGTAATGGAAAACAAAAAAACAAAGACTTGGGACCTATTTTTTCCCTTGTTATAAGCAGTTGTATTAACAGTGCTCTTATTATCAGGGTTCGACTGTACATGGAGATCAGTGGATTTTAGTCACCTTTTGCGAGTCTTAAATATATGTATTAAGAGTACAATGTACATGTATAAAATATTTCTCAACTGCAAATAAGCCTATACAAAATTGGCTTTTTGGCCTTCCCAGAAATAAGCAAGCTCTTTTGTGTTAAATTATTTGCCTGTTCCTGTGTTATGTAGGCCTACATGCGTCATGATAAAGATGGGGCCCAAAATTGTCCCTGTTACACCTGACCTGTGTAATTTCCATCAAGTATCATTAAAATTGACTTCACAGTATTTTTTACTTGTTTGGCAGGTACTTTGCTTTACACAATCACTCTTGGAGATAAAAGGCATACAGGGACACTCAAGATGTCACACATTTGGACCTTAAATTTGTGGAACGACCCACATGTATTTGTGAAAGTTGATTTGTTCTGAAAAATAGAACAAAATAAAACAAATACATGTAATAATGAGATTAGTTATATTAAACAAACGCTGTTCGGAAAGTAAGGAAATAAGCTCGAACAACGTATAAACTTGTAACTTTTTTTTTTTCAATAGACGTACCCATTTCTACGAATATTTTTACCTACACAGAAGACAAATAACTTATATAGGCCCCTAGTTATGTAAAAATAGAATGACGATGTTTCAAAATGCTATGCTCCTCAGAAAAGGGGTTAGTTAATATCTCTCCATGAAATACCACACACTTTGAATAGGTGAAACCATGAATATTCTCATTGCAAAAGTTTAGAAAACTAGCTGGAGATATTTTGCACATTTTGAATTCTCGTCAAGCCTACATGCGTTTCTAAATATACGTACGCGTATACTGTGCATGTCCACGCCAAATAGTTCTGAATTAGATTACCGCAGAAGAAAAGTTGGACAAGAAGCCGGGAAAGGGTTTAACCCCCATGCCCCGGCCATTCAAGGTCAGTGTCTGTGTAAATTATCAATTTGGCATACGAAATGGTTAAACCGTCGTCTCAAGGAGGTCTGGCTGTGCAGTTGGCCCCTCAAGAAGTGCCGTGTAAATCACCTTCCCTTTTCAAGTTCATCATCAGTTTAGGCTGTTTGTTTATTGTGATATTTTCAGCACGCGGGACTGTTAAAGAGTTGTAGCTGTTTGCACGTTGCTGACCGAGTTAGCAGAAGACGGGGTTTAGTCTGATTGTGGTGAGGCGGTATGGTATGGAGTCTACAGCACGTTCCAGTCCGAGAACTAGTTCTCACAAACAGCTGATTTGAATCAGAGATATATCATACAAGATCCCATGACTCGCTGCTTGGTTTATACATGTGAAGAGAGCATGCAAAATGGTTTTGAATGCAATCATAACAAACTTGGTATCCATTTAAAGCTTGTGATATAAACTCTTCATTGATTGGCCGATCTGACCGATATTTCCACAAATACACCAATGTGAGACACTTTTAGGAGATACCAAGGCTACCCCCAAATCGTGAGCAGTCAAGCTATACAGAAATGAAGGACAAACGTTATCTCTTGATTTCTACAATAGTGCTGGGTCATCTAATATAACTAAAATTATCCTAACTTTTTAATACTGCTCCGATTTTAATAATTATTTCATGATTTTAAAGCTTATGGTGGTTCTTTCCAATGGTATATAAATCTAGAAATTAATGTCTGCGATAAGAGACTGTTCTCTATTGAGAGCGCAACAGTTTCGATTAATAATTCCCTTTGGAACAACTGCGCCCCTATGCGCGACTTTACACGGACTAATAAAGCATGCTGCCTATATACGCTGAGTCATATTTTCTGAATCAGCTTTGGAAATTAAACATAGACCCACATGTCCCATGCTCAACCAAATATAGATTCTTTAATGCAAACACCTCGGTGTTTAATTAACACCATGTGATTTCTATATATAACCAGTCGTCCTATACAGGCCCTAGATATCACATGGTGTTAATTTAACACCACGGTTTTTGCACTTCTCCGCAGAGTAATACATGTACAATGACATTTAAATAATGATGACCTCCATACAAGCCGTTGTTCGTCCTGCACTACTTTTTTTGTTAATAGCACATTGAGAAATGTCTTCCAAGTTGCATCTATTGAGCTTATTATATGCCAGAATAAGGAGAAATTAATGGGCTATTCCAAGTTTATCCCTGTACCTTATTCCAGTCCAAGTGCAACCGCCCAGAGAACGTTTAGAGAGAAAAAACGGCTTTGAAATAACCATGCGTTGTGCGCGCCGCCAACATCACCCTCCAAAACGTCTATGTTTTCTACTTGTTCTTTCTTTAAAAAGCAATGTATCTGGAGATTAAATACTAATAAAGCTTTTCCAAAAATTCAAAAATATGAAAATTGATTCTGCCATGATTTGTTTTACATAAGTTCAAGTGACGATTGTTCAAACACTGGTCTTGAGAACATTCCTGTTACGCTCGAAAGGAAGTGACGTAGGCTCAACCACGGGGGAGGGGGGGGGGGGGCACGGGGGAACGTCCCCCCTCCAGCTGACACCGGTGCCCACCCCCCCCCCCCTTGTTCCCCCATTTGAATCTTGAATGTACAAATACTTATCAAGCTGCAGTTCATGTACTTTCAGCGTCCCCTTCTGAAAAAAAGTGTTCACCCTAGATTCCCCCAAGAATTTCACCCAGTTACGCCACTTATCCCAGAATTATAACCGCGTAAAGTGCATGTGGTAATTAAGATAACTTAGCTAAGAATTGTATACCGTACCTCGTGTACAACGGCGAAAGAGAGTTCACCAATTACTACCAATGCCTTAAGTGCGTTTGATAACCGTTAACATCACCTGAGCTGCATGCATCACCACACCTAACTTGATCTAAGGACCTGATGAGTTCCAGCATGCCCCATACGTTACTTGCAGGTTGCATTGCATTCGTGATTGCGCTAAAATTGTGTGCACAAAACCCCATAGAGTACCGAAGTTTGACGTCAGTTGCCGCAGCAATGGTTCCAAACACATGCAGTTTAGAATGTATTCTGGTTCCAAACATTGCATTGAATGACGTCATCACTTTGGTACTCTATAGGCGGGCTATTACCCATAAAACTATCTATGGTCTACGCCCAACAACGAAAATCGCAGTGTTATGTACATTGTACCGTACGGTGAACATTTCCGTGTCGTAAATCTAGGATGAATGTTTCAACTAAATAGGGCCTACTCTAAATACCTTAAACAGTTTTACAAAAACTAAAGGGAATGCCTAAATGAAAAAGTATTTATATTTGTCATAACATAAATATATGAACTTTTTGAACGTTTGACTTTTTGAAAAACAAACCTCAGGTTTGGCTAACTATAGGGGCTGAGTCCTGAACACCTGCTGGAACTTTAAGCATAACAATCACTGGCTCGAATCAGTGGTGTAACTATGCAAGGCGTAGGGCACGTGCCCTCTCCACACCCCTCCTCCCGGGAGGGAGGAAGTCAAAGATCGTTCCCCTGCTGCCCTCCCTATCCATTTAACATGGCATAATTTCGTGGTGTGCCCGGCAGAAGGGCATATAGAACGCATTGAAGCGTAATTACACATTCCGGGAAAATCGACTTTAAGGTTTATGTGTTGGCATTTCTAAATTAAAACTCGCAAACGGTTGATTTTTTTGTCAGATAAAAATTGTTGATATTTCCAATAATGCTGTGCATTTTTAAATAAAAATATTGCTTAATTTTAGAGTTATTTACATCTTTATGCTAATGTCCTTTTGCCGGGAAGTCATTCTGGCATAAACGTGCGCTTAAGCGGCATGTGAAATGCTAATGCCCTTTTGCCGGGAACAAAATTTGCTTATGCCCCACTGAAGTGCAGAGGTGAACGCACTTTTAGCATGTATTGTTACATTGGTATTACACGCTAATGCCCTTTTGCCGGGAACAAAAAATGCAAAATCCCCTTATGTCCTTTTCATTTTGTTAATTACGTCAGAATGACGTAGCCTCTTGATACAAAATGTATATCAAAATGAAGATATTCCAATACTCTTTCGATTACCCCCAAAACCTGAATTTGACCTTTTGACCCATGTTTCGTCCTTATGCCCTTCTGCCGGGCACACGACGATTTTCTCTATGACGTTTCCCCCGAAAAGTGCCGCCCCTCCGCTGTTAATTACCGGTACACTCTAAAAACTGTCTTGCTATCAGTGTGTAAACCATGCTGAAATTCCTAAACATCAATGTTCGATAGCTAAACACTATCCGTCAACACTAACACGTTTACAAACTCGTTACACAAATCACAAGAAAAAAACTGACTCGGAAAATTTTCGAACCTGCGACCTCCGGACCACTATACGGGTGCTCTACCAACTGAGCTATCTTGATGTTTACAAACTGATATTGTCCGACGCTATGTGCACTTTGGGTGTCAACCCCCCCCCCCCCCCCCCCCCCCCCAAATCGCATTTTGCACATGTAATCAGACATAGGGCCCTATGTTAGAGTTTATTATAGAGCACAGGGAAGGATCCAGAGGGGGTTGTGTTGGGGGTCGAACCCCCCACCCCCCGCTCGTTGCCATTTTCTTTTTCTTTTCTTTTTTGCTTGTAATGGCCTACGCCTAAAGTATAGCAAACCCCTGTAAAGCAAAACCATGTAAAGGTCTTATTTTGCGTGTACGGGTAGGAACAAAACAAAGAGTGCCACCAAAGTTGAGAACCAACGTTGAGAAAGTGTGCCCCCCCCCCCCCCTCCCCAGGAACATCATCTTAGTCAACGTACTGTCCATTTCGTTTTGAACGCCTGTGCTGTCTGCCAAACATGATTGCTTTTTCAACTAGACAAACATTTTGCGGATGCACCGTATGAATTATCTAACTGTAAAAGAAAGAGAAGTTGTTTCGTAGAAGAACCAGAGGTTTAAACTCGACGTTTCGGTCAGAATGCTCTGACTGTCATCAGGAGGGTGCCTATAGGAACGAGAAAGGGGTCCAATGCGGATCGTGAAGAGTGAAACAGGAATACCTCTTGTTCTTCTTTATGGACAAACGTCGCTTTTTTTTAGAGTTTGTTACTTCACACGGTGATCAACTACATGTACAAATTTTCTCTAGTTGTACTCTCCACCATGCAATGCATGCAAGGCCTTAAATCACATTTGTTTTTTGTTACAATTATAGAATGAAATCATGATACATTGTTGCAAACTGTTTGCCAACTGGAATGATCTGAAATCATATAACATTGATAAATGTTAGGAGATTTTTGATCCTAGCAAAATCGTTCTCAAAGAATAAAATAGGCGTTAATTTTAGAGGCAAACAATCTCAGAAATGATCTGCATATTATGTTCCTAAAAAAAGCATATTAAATATAGAAATCATAAAATCGGATGGTGGTAATTTGCATGAGCAAACTGTGGTTTTCACCTCATGTGTATTAATGAAGGTTACGTTTGTAGGCTGGTGAACTCACTGCCGTGGCATCGATAGCGGACCGCCCTTTGCAGCGCGTCCCAGTCGGGTTGGTGATTAAAGGGTGGCTGCAATGGCATTTTTATTGTGTGTATCGATGAAATAAAGTTTTTGAAACACAACTGTGTGTTGTTTGTATTTTTTTATTTCGCGTAAGCATTTGAAAATATTTGTTTTAAGCCGGGAGGGGGTCAGCCCCGCCCATCAAGTGGTAACGCCGATGTGACGTCATCCCGGGAACCCGGCTGGCTGTGGTGGATGGTCGGCCATAGTACACCGAGCGTGCGTTGCATTGACATTCACGTGCGTTTTCGCTGTTTCGTGGAAAGCTTTCAGTGTTTTTCGAATGTTTTTCGTCGATAATACCGTGTCGTTGTGTTGCTGCTGGATTCAGCAACACCACTAAGGATGGTGTCAGTCTTCACCTCTTTCCAGCAGAACCGAAATACCGTCGTATTTGGACTCGGTCAGAGAGTGTTATTTAGCCTAGCAATCGTTGTTTTCAAGTCTTTCACGCGTACCGCATCGGGAGTCCGATTCGGAGTCTTCAGTAGTTTCGCTGTTACTCTCACCTTCTGGCTCATACATGTACGGAAGAGCTCCAAGATCCTCCTCTTCCTCACCCCAATAATGTTCCGAAGAAGTGTCTGAATCAACAAGTCTAAAATCGACACTTGATTGTCAGATTCAGATTCAAAAGATTCTGTTTGAAGATTTTAACGCGACGAGAAATGTTTCCCTGATCCCTTCATCCAAAGCTATTTAATCGCGCGTGGCTGGTTCCCTCAACAACAGCATACATCCACACGTACACAAACGTACACAAACGTACACAAACGTACACTGATCAAACTACTCTTGCTAAGTTTCTGTGTTCCCGAGATGACGTCACGCATTTAGGGGCGCGGAAACAATAGAGAAAGGGGGGCACTTTATTCCAGGAAAATTAAACACCAAAAATGGGCAGAAACACAGAAAACACATTTTAATCACATTTCTTATATTGTAAAAGAGTTATACAACAAAATTAAATTGTTGGTACAATTTCATTGCAGCCACCCTTTAAGCTCAAGCCGGTGGCCGTGTCATGGCTCCGCGGATAGAGTCAGAGTCGTTTGCTTGGTAAATCGTTTGCATTTCATTTTCTAACCAAGCGCTGCATCCAATGATAATCACAAGGATTACATGGATATTGAATTAATGAACTCAAGGTTAGCGTTAATGAAAAGAGTGAATGGTGTTATGTCCAGGATGGTTTCAGTCAAACATGACCGAGAAAAAGGTATGAGTCCAAAGATTGCATTGGAAGGCACTGGACCACTGTTTGAAAGGGCGAAATTGAAAACATCAGTTAGTAACATGGAGTGATAAAGTTGGTCGTATTCTCGAGCCTCCAAATTCTTAATATAAAGTCCATAAACATCACTACGACAACAATTAGTGCTCCCCTTTCGTCTTTCTAAATTTTAGTTATATAGCACGTTCATTTCAGAACTTCTCAATTTTCACTTTTGCCTTTTTAAGAGAAATTAAACATTTTGGCTGAATATCGATTACCTCCATGGCCCCAACAATTTGGCCTCAAATGAGACATGCACGCATGCAAAACCACGAGTAACTTTCTAATAGAAAGTTACTTACGGCATTTGAATTGGACATTATATTAAAAAGAAATCGTTTGTACATAAACACATTGACCGTAACACAGAAAATGCACGATAAAATTTGATTGGATAATGCATGGATACAGGGCGTCGCTAGAGGGGTTGTGGGGTGTGAACCCCCCGCCCCCCATTAGTTGATTTTGTAGGCAAATTCAAGTCGCTGTCGGCAAAATCACGTCTTGGCCGCAAACTGGGAAAAGTGTCCAATTCGCACGGTAAACTCGGGTAACCTTGTCGATATAATTATTTTTTGTATTTGTTCTCACACCCCTTCGGCAAAATTGTGTTCCCCTCTTTTGTTTCCTCACACCCCGTCGTTGTAATCACACCCCCATTTAATGGTCTAGCGACGCCACAATTCGCATGAGAACAAATAATCATTATTGATTTCTATTGTAATTGTTCAGGAATATTATTGTTAAAAGTAACCCTTTACATCCGAAATTATGAAATAAGTTTACTACTTTATATTTTGAACAAACAACCTGAAAACAGACTTGTTCTTCCCAATAGTTAAACCTATAACTAAGACTTGAACATTTTCTCCCTGATTGCGAATGTGTGTTCGTGTCAGACTGCGTGAAAAGTACACCATTATCATGTCGAACAGGCGGCTGACAGGATCTCGCCGGCCGTCGAAGGCTCCGCTAGGCCCGGTCGCTTGAGTGCGATACACGGTCGCTTCCTTATTCGCGTTCAATACTTGTGTTTGGATTTTACGATGCTCTATAACTGACTTTCAGGTAACTTCATCATAGCCTTGTCACCAAAAACACCTTCTTGTAAAGATGCATCAAAACAAATGCCTCTTGCAGCTCCGATAGCCATAGATGCGTTATGCCTGCATCAAACTAAGACATTTGAAATTTTAGCAAAATGCCGTTTATTTTTCTCAGACGAGACAAACATGCTTTTTCTCAATACCTGAGGAATTCAAAGTTTTCTAACCTTGTCACCGGTCACAAGTTTACTAAAGTCTATACGAGCCACAAGTAACTAGCAGTGAATTAAAGTCAGGATATAGCGAAGCTGACAACATATTATTACAAGCACTGTTCATACTTTAATTCAGGGTATCCTTAAAATAACTGCAATGTGAAACGTGTGAAAGTTTGACTTCAATCCGTCATGCGAGTTACAAAAATATAGTGGAAAAACCTCACTGTTTGTAACAGTGATTTTTGTGTACGTTCGTATGGGCTTATTTCGTTGTTGACATCGAAATAGTCCATGGCATTTTTTGAGGTCTTCAGATACAATTTTCTCGAAGATGACAGAATTTCTGACGGAATGTTTCTCAGTAGGATTGGTAAACCATCTTGATAAACAGAAAGCTTTTAGATTGAAACTATTCAATTTAGTTTTTGATTATTACCAAAGCTATACCATACCTTTAAGTGGGACATTGGCGGCACAAGTAGAGACAACAATGCTAGTGTACTCCATTATCGGCCACCGGCCAAAAATAGTGGTCCGACAGGGCTGAGCAGGAAAAACTATAAGTCTAACGTTTCTCTATACGTTTGTCCTTTAATATAGGCAGAACGACACTTTTTGCAAATGCATGAATCTTACATGATTCCTTGGAATGCAGCATCTCTGCAGCCGTTTGCCTACATTGTAATGACACAAACATTATTTTACAAAACACGATTTTTCCTACAAAATAATGGACACCGCTAGCCAATTTTCCACACCACGGATCTTCAAATTGCACTGTCAAGGTTGGACTTCATAATATCTACATCAATCATTATATTCAGCATGCGGAATTGTTTGAACTATGATATGGAACATTACATGTATACTCACGTGTGACTTCTTTTTTTTCTGCGCATCTGCATGCATCGTTATTGAGAGTCCGCGCTGTGAACTCTGTAAAAGGGTTAGCCCGGCCCGTGTGCGTAACCGTGTCAAAGCCGGCGAGGCGTACCGTGCCTCGGGCGCATAACACGGCGCGCAACTTCAAGTCTCTCCCGCTCTGCTCCAACTAAACTTCGAAGTAAAAAGCTCTTTACTGCTGGGGAGTTTTTCCTTTTAAAGTCGCCTTCCCATATGCATCAAATGGAAAACAGTGACATAATAATGTTACCATTATAATGCTACAAATATAAACAATGCGTTATGTTCATCAGTTACAGCCATTTATGACTCCTATTTTTATCTCGTATAGTCCTGCAAGAGACCATTTTCTTCCGGTTACAGCGCTGGGAAGAAGCCATTTCATTGCCAAAGGGTTGTCACACGAACAGTAAAAGCAGGTTTATATTGCCGGTTTGGCCTCCGAGAAAAGTGAAACTTGCAGTTAGAAGTCAAGGTTTGTAAAAATTTCATTACGGCGAATAATTGTTGGTTTTCCGGACTGAGCTTTAAAGCTCCTGACTTATTTTATGCCTCGAAATCGCACTGATGGGGTGGGTATGGCCTTTAAAAATATTACATGAATACGAAAAATCACAAGGAAACAGCAAGTTTACATTAATTTTCTGGAAAGCTATTACACTGAATCTCAAACGGGGCTTTCAAAATTATCTCGAAAGTCTGGATGGGCAGGTACCTATAGTGGAACCCTATTCATAACCAGTTCATCCTTTATGGCAGAGACGAAATGGTGCACTTTTGTGTGGTTTGTGAAGGCCCAGCAAAAACTGGGGGTGTACTCTTTCGATTTTTTGAGTTTCATCAATATTTCTTTTGAGAAGGGGATTTGGTGTGAAAGCAGAAAATTGCCTTCCTGCAGGTGGCTTTTTGGTGGCTAAATCCCCCCCGAGTTCACGCAGGCTGTCAAACCTGTTTGGCTTTTTTTGTGTGATGATCCCACGCACTGTCTTTGTCTATGAAGAACGGGCGCATGCAACCATGAACTTGGGCTGCGATGGTATATTACAGATTGGCAACTTGATGGTGAAGTATATGTACAGCGAGTAATTACAGAGGGGAAACTAAGGTCAGCATTTCATCTCTTTTTTCTCCAATGTGGAGATAAACAAGTTTCGAAGTGAACACATTGCAAAACGATAATATACCGGTAGTAGCCATGCTGAACTCCGGACCTCACCGTGCACGTTTAAATGTGGTGCTTTAGTCGTACTATTTCAAAATTCTCTTGCATAAACCTATACCGACTGAAAATATACAAATCATGTTCATTTGAACACGAAAAACAACAATGCTGGCAGAAATGGAACAACCGAACACACAAGCTGTGTTCTGAATCTGATGAACGAAATTTCAGACCAGTATGAACACAAACGTCGTGGCTTTTAGCCCGTGCGTTTGATGTAGTGACTGGTTGGTAATTATGATAATATCTGTGGAAACAGTCAATAATGCACGTGGTGTCACGGTTCTGTTGCATTGCATACAGCAAGCGACAGCAATGGAGGAGAAATGTCACTTGTTTGGGCATTCCGTTGTGTCCGTGTAGTCACGAACAGGAAATGGTGGTTATATATCAGGAAAGTTTCACCCCAGCAGATTGTATAGAGCAAGGAAAGAGCCATACTGCCCCAAGAAGCAGGTAGACAATTGCTATTTCAGGCCCCTATCCGGGTCGCAGAGGGTGTACATGTACACAGACCCCCAAATATACAAAATTCACAAAGGATCCATTAATTCCGTCGTCGTCGTCGTCGTCGTCGTCGTCGCTGCTGCTCGCATTTGAGCTCAAGCACATAATGCATATACAGGCCGTACGCACAATCACAGCGGGTATCTGATAAGTTGTGGAATTCTTCTTTTCGAGACGGTGTTTCGGGTAAAAAATTACAACTGTTAGTACAATAGTTTATCTGTTTTTGGATGGGTGAAAAATTGTGCCTAACCTTCACCTTGTTTTGAACCCTGTAAAAGAGGAAATGTTTTTGCAGCCCACGAGTGCTGTCACTGGACTGTGACGGAACTTGTTAGTTGGGATATTAAACATAGTTTTGCCGTTGTTGTATAAAACTAACCCACAAGGGAAAATACTGCAACACATGTTGGGTTTCAGTCCAAATTAACGGTCAAACAGAAACCAACCAACCACAAACGATCATAACGCAGACAGACGTAAAATTAGCATTTCTCATTCCGCATGGGATAAGAGTAAATGTTACAAATAAAGTGGACTCGACAATAATAAGTGCTCGATTACGCAACTCCCCCGTGATGGTAATCACACTTTAAGTATTTTTAATTACATATATTTCAATTTCATTTTTTTTCAACAGGAAATGTTGATGCTTTCAATGACAATTGCCAAAAGAAAACCAGATGAAAAAGCACCCCTCTGGATATTCTTAGAATACAGTCTAACACACCTTTATAACAAGGTCCTTGGGATTTTACAATTTACCTTGTTATAACAGGTACCTTGTATTATCAGTAATGAAAAACAAAGAAAAACAAAAACTCGGGACCTATTTTTTTTCTTGTTATAAGCAGGATGTTGTAATAACAGTGCTCTTATTATCAGGGTTCGACTGTATTTTTAAGCCCAATAAAACAATAGAGTACCGAAGTCTGACGTCAGTTGCCGCGGCAATGGTTCCAAACACATGCAGTTTAGAATGTATTCTGGCTCCAAACATTGCATTGATTGACGTCATCACTTCGGTACTCTATGGGGCATAGGGGTAACCCCCCCCCCCCCTCCCCCTTTGTCGCTATACCCTATACACACTCCAGACTATTGTTACCTAACACATCCCCCCTAGATTTCTGAAAAGAATTCCTGAGATTCCGGGAACACAATGACCAATACAAAAGAGGGGGTTCCCTTTGCCACATATCGTGCTTGCGGGCAAGCGTCGGCTAGGGCTACCTGAATGTATTCTTACATAATAGCTTAGCAGGTGTCGTATCAAAAGTATAAACATTGGAGATAATACAGTCACACCTCTGAAGCTCGGCGGGATTCGAACTCACGACTTCCTGTTTGCATTACGCGGTACCCGCTGCTACATTGTATTCGAATCGGCCAGTTCGAAGCTCGGTGGTCGAGTGGTTAAGACGTCTGCACTGGTAAGCAGGAAGTCGTAGGTTCGAATCCCGTCCTAGTAAGCCTGTGAACATTTTCACACAGGCTCTCGGAAAGCACAGAGCACACAGTGATCCATACATTACGTCGGGCAAAAGAGAAAAACCTAAATGGATACACCTTTCTTGTATTCAGTCCAAAAACATTCAAACCACATACTCAGACTTCATTCACACTGTACGGCTACAATACTAAGTACATTGTCATTTTTAAAAGGACTCGAAACATATTAAACTACAACTCTGCTGCACAACAACGACGCGAACTAGTCTTTGCTTTGCACATACAATGTATACCCTCGCTTTAGTTCCAATATGGTGAAACCGTGTAAAGGTTTGCCAACTGAAATGACTTGAAATACCTAAGTAATGCAATATAGAGACTAACGTTTGATCCAATCGCAGAATCTGTTTAAAAGTCTGAAGTGTCCGAAACCCGAAGCCTTAATTCATAATCTTTATCAATATTATTTCCCTGATGTTGATGACTGGAAATTTGCTACAAGACCTCAGCGACGTTTGTCACATCACCTCACAAAACGGTTTGATATTCTTCCCTTGAAAATCATCTCTGAAATTCATATGTGAGGATTGGTCACACAAACACTCCAACGGCATTATCCCTATTTTTGGAATTACCCCATCACCCTCATCCATTATAAATTAAACCCACACTCACTCAGAACACAACCACGCAAACACCTGATTCCGTCTACATAATTATGTACAAGATAAGACGTTTCCCCAAACCGGACCACAATGCCTTTGATATCCGTGGACACAAAGGAGGGAACCCCTCTCTCAAGATCTGGCTGGAGAAACGGAACAAAGCGGTCCAATTGGGCTGGAATTTGTTTGGGGTTGAGGGGGACTTTGAAGCGAGCCGCCGGGCCACTTGTGCTGGGGCGTTTTTGTTAGTTTTTATGGCCCCGCGGTGTTCCCTTGAAGTCTAAATGATTAGCTGGCGGGGACATGTTTTACGATATCGCTACATGGACATAAAAGGGGATCTGTAAGTGATCCCCCAATCCGGCTTTAAAGACAGGTAAGAAGGCTAATCTGTACATAGATTTCCTGTATAGATTTGTATAGGACAAAGGTTGATGCTGTTCGTGGCTTGTCGAAATCTGCTTTCTCTGGAGGGCGTAAAGTAGCTCCTTCAGTATTGGGGAGAGTTGTGGCCATCTTTAAGGTATATCTTTGTCTTTCAAATTCTGTAACTCAGTAAGCACAAAGGGTTTAGCCATGCCTATATAATTGTAACAAAGACATTAGCCTCAAAGATGGCCGCTACGCATAATGATCTGTATGCTACAGGATTATTTCCATGTTGCTAGAAATTTCAAGGACCTTTGCAGCAAATCTCTCAGGAGTAATTGTAGAATGCTTGTTTTCTGTAAATGCAAAGCTTTATTTCATGAGCCATCGCTTATTATCATCAGAGGCACATCAGAGGTATCTCTGTAGCCTTGGCGGGTATTTTTAGGAGGATTTGATTTTACTGATTGGGCTCAGAGTTTGACAAGCGGTTCCTTAAATTAACGAAATTCGCACTGACCCTGCTGCATTAGTAAAGTGGGAAGATTATATAGCTTCTATATTTGTGGTCTGACTGAACATTTTCAAATTCATGGATTTCCCTCAAGCAACGAATTATGAAAGAAAATTGTATTTTTGAATAAAAAACACTTAGTGCACTCTATTTGTTTTAAGACGGCACATAATAATGATCATAATATCAAGCTTTCCCCAAAAAAGTGATCTTCGTTATGTAACTCCTAGCTAGCTGTCTCGATTTTGTGGGTGGAATGTTTCATTACAAAGCTCATAACTTATCTAATGCTAACAAATTCGAAATTCAATTTGAAAATATAATACAGGGTGTCCCAAAAAAAATGTCCACGCCAAACCAGGCAACCACAGAATCTAGATTTCGACAGATCCTGATGCGGGAACTTCTTACATGAAAAATAGTGAAGCAAGGTCAGCCCCCAACTAGGAGTGACTGACCGTGACTTTTTACATTTTGTATTCCAAGAAGCTGTCCGTCTGTGGTTATAGCAGCCCAGACATGAAGGGAATCTCTCTGATCGTTTCTTGAGTCTGAAGTAAACTCACTGGGTGGATAGTCTTTTGCTGCATAGGCTCTAGTATTCTGTTTGTTGATGCACCCGTTCAGAGGAAACCATCTCGAATACCGCATCCTCCGCTCTGGATCACCTGGAGCAGCCTGGTCAGGACTTTGTAGGGATGGAATTTTACCTCTGCTGCCATACGTGAAAAGAACGACTTTGGAATATGTAGTTGGTTACGCATGGATGATTGTCTTGGGTCGTCTTCCATGCTCGTGTATGTGTCCATGTAGGCCTACTTATTGTAGTGGAGAACTTCTTTTGATTGCCCCAATGCCAAGATGGTTTGCCAACAGTTCACAACTGAGCAGCGAGTCTTTATGGTCAAAACCTTCCATGAAACTCAGGATGTTGCCCAAACGATCGAAAGTTTCCAGCAGATATTTCCTAACAGGGACCCACCTGTTGGACGAACAGTCAAGCGAAATGTGGCAAAGTATGAAAATCATGGCACCAGTTTGAATCGGATTAAGGAGAACAGTGGCAGGCCAAGGACACGGAGAGACATTAATTCCTTGGCACACTTTCGAGCCAGCATGGAAGACGACCCAAGACAATCATCCATGCGTAACCAACTGCACATTCCAAAGTCGTTCTTTTCACGAATGACAGCAGAGATAACATTCCATCCCTACAAAGTCCAGACCAGGCATGGCTTAGCTCCAGGTGATCCAGAGCGGAGGATGCGGTATTCGAGATGGTTCACTGCTGTGCGACGACGATTTATCTGTAGTGATGAGGCAAAGTTTCCTCTGAACGGGTGCATCAACAAACAGAACACGAGAGCCTATGCAGCAAAAGACCATCCACCCAGGGAGTTTACTTCAGACTCAAGAAACGATCAGAGAGATTCCCTTCATGACTGGGCTGCTATAACCACAGACGGACAGCTTTTTGGAATGCAAAATGTAAAAAAGTCACAGTCAGTCACTCCTAGTTGGGGGCTGACCTTGCTGCACAAACAAATGACATAACTTCTGATTGGCTTGACTGATTTTGATGAAATATATACTATTTTTCGTGTAAGGAAGTTCCCGCATCAGGATCCGTCGAAATCTAGTTTCTGAGGCTGCCTGGTTTGGCCTGGAATTTTTTTGGGACACCCTGTATTTCAAATGGTGATAAATCCCCGGATCACAGACACGGCAGTTTCTAAGTCTATTTCACTAATTTACCAAAATTAACAGCACGCGGCCGTGAAATCCCCAAAATGTTATCTCTTTGGTTAGTTACCTAACCTATTTCCAAGGTCTGAGTGGAAAAAACATCATACCATAACGTGCAATGATTAAGGAGATATGCAGAAAAATAACATTGCTATCCAAACATTCAAACTGGTGTCGCCGTAATGCAGTTTGCACGCAACCAAAGCGCTACAGACCATGTGCGCCACTCTGAATTTTCCAATTTTTCAACGGTCCAACTTTTCCGAACTAAACTGGCATTCCCGAAATGTAATTGATTTTCAGACAAATGGCCCATTTTTAAAGCCAGGTACATTATTATATTCTACTTTTCAATCTTACAACCATAGCAATTTTAGGACGAACGCCTTTTTTAGGCCATCTGGGCGCCTACAAGGCTTCAACTAAATTGGGACTAGCCATCAGTGGCCGTATAGTACTTTATCAACACCCACCTATCATGTGATTATGGACACTTTCTGGGTGGTTCGGACTTTAACCGACCCTCCAATTTGACGGAAGGACGACCGAATTATATACATGTATCAATTAGTTCCACCTCCCGGATGAGGTCTTAGGAGAAGGTTTTTTTACTGGTCAATAATACATCATGGGCCGGTCACGTCAGCGGTATATAGTCTTTGAAGGCCATCGTTAACGTAACTCACTTCAGGTGCCGCAAACTAACAATTTCCAGGCTGCTTGCCAATAACTCATTATTTGTTTTCCTTTGAGGAGGGTAATTTGAAGAAAACCTGCATTTAGACGGCACATAATAATGATCATAATATCAAACTTTCCCTAAAAAAGTGATCTTCGTGATGTAACTCCTAGCTAGCTGTCTCGGTTTTTCTATGCATGTTTTGAAATTAACCCTAACACGAAAACCTCCACCCGCAGAATAGAGGATGCAAGCTAACTTCAAAATCACAGGAGTTTTGGCGGGAATATTGAAGTACTTCCGGGAACACCGTATAGAAGCCACAACTGACTAAGCTGTGAAATTGCAATAATGTGATCTTGTGAAGGAACAAAGGGGCATTTGCAACATTTTTTTGTAAATACCGCAAATAGATGATGAAATTAATAATGACAAATTTCATATCAACTTCCGATCAATGTATCATTTAGGGTTAAGACCGACTAAAAAGAGTTTTTCACTACATGTATACTAGCCAGTGTTCGGTACCGAGATGCCGGACTTGACACAACATTCGTCGTCAATGTATTTGTGGTCTGTAGAAAGATGCCTTATTTACTGAATTCAGAAGCGATCCAACGCTGATTTTTTTGTGTGGAAACAACGCAGACAATGCAAAACAAACTGTAGAAGTAAAAAGAGTTGAGCTTTCGAGTATACATTTGTCATAATATGAGCTTACCCCCACCAAGCCCCCTTGGGCCCTGCGTGCTGTAACCGTCATTCAATTTTAGCTGAAAGGCACACATTGCCGTGAAATTCCGGAAATGTTCATCTCTTCGGTAAGTTACCTAACCTATTTCTGAGGTTTGAGTGTAGAAAATCTACCATAATGTGTAATATTCACACACAAAAACGAAGCATTGGCATCCGGACCTTCAACTGCAGGCCTATACTCAGTGATTCTTTATCAGTTGGTCGACTAGCCAGCGTTCAGGTAATAATTAATTAGTCCAATAATTGTCAACTATTATAACTTACTCCTAATTGCTGGCTTTGGGTTTTAAGTTTTGGCAATTGAACAAATATTATAGGAGGGCGCTATTCAGACTGGGTCACCTTTTTCGTTGCTGGGGCTGAGCAGGTTGTATTTTGGAATCTATAATGGAATCATATCTATGGAATCATCCACATAAACCCCCTAAACGAACCTTACAAAACTGAAATATTAACTAACACATCCCCCATCCCCCACAATGTCGCTTTCCAGGTTGTATCGTGAAATTCGGCGTGATCCCTGGCTATACGGTATTATGGGTTTATGACTTCAGACCGCCAACATAAGGCAAGATAGCTCAGTTGGTAGAGCGCCGGTACGGTATTCCGGAGGTCGCAGATTCGAATCCCGCTCCCTTCAGTTTTCTTTGTTCACTTTGAAAATGTATTCAACTTTACCTAGTCAGTTTCCCTTGTGGTTTGTTTGACGAAATAATCCAGTCATGGTGGATAATCGTGCCGCGTACAGTGATGCATGCAACTACATGAAAATGTAGTCCCTGCTCAGTAATGCAACATTTACATGCACCCTTCTACGAACAGCCCGTCTGTGGGATCTTGCGTACACATTTTTGCACAGACCGTACACCCAGACATATCGATCGTCATGGCATCCATGTTGTGGGACACACCCGTACAAAACACGTGCCGATAATGATATGCCTGTCCCACAATATGGCGGCCGGTTATTGCAATGTCGACAGTGCACATTAAATACGGTCTGTACCTTCACTGCGCACTTTAGGGCTATCCGTAAAAGGGTATAAATCCACTCCTTATCATAGTAAGTGTCACGTCATAGTGGATCCGGTGTCATATGAAAATCGGACTCCTAATTATATTCACTTAGGCATGTGCAATACCAATGAGTCCGTATTTCATAGTGATTGAAATTCACGCTACACTGCGGATGAGCAGTGCAAACAAGTGCAAATGGGTACGCATGCGTGTAGCTTCACGGGCCGTCCATGGGTCTCGGCGTATACGTTGTACCCGAAAGTTAAAACTCTGCTTACAAATGACGATCTTGCACCTGGTTGGCTAAAAATAATCAAGCACCCCCCCGCACAATCTAAGTTTGCGTCTACATGTATATAGAGTCATTTAACAACACAAAAGGAAATCCCCATGCCCTAGGCCCTATTTTGTTCAGTCTCTGGATGAGTTTACACTGTCCTTCCCACAAAGGATTACGCTGGGGATTAAAAAGCTGATCTCCATATATCCAGTTCCCAAGCCATGCAGAAGGCCACGAGAAATCTTACAACACACAAAAGGACGCGGGGGAGGGGGGCTGTGTTGATTCACTACCTACGCGATTGAGATCTGTGGCCGCAACTGTAGCCAATTTTCCCGTCGCACCCACGCTCAATTGAACTTGTTCTTTTTTAACCACTTTGCTTTTTCCAAACACCACCGAAAAGTGAGCTGGGGGGATTAGCCGGATTAGCGCCGGATAGCGCGTGGCAGTTGCTTTGTTCCCCCTTCACTCATGAAAATATTGACCCTCCCGACAAGTGCCGGTGCCTTTTGAAGTGGTGCGACTCTAACCGCGAATTGCCGAAGTTTTAATAGCTTTTGGCAGGACAAAACATAACCCACAAGAGAATCTCTTGTCAGTACTTTGTTGGTTTACGGCGCATCCGATTCTGTAGTCATTGCACTATTTGGGTTGATATAAAGGTTAGGTTTAGCTTGCTTTTATCATAATCTTAGGGTTTTTTTTTCAAGGGTCAGAAGCAGGTCATTCGGTTAGTGAACCTGTGGCAAATGTTTGTCTTGAAAAAATCTGTATGTTCCCTATATTTTTAGGTAACGCTGTTTCTTTTGTCCTCTTGCTGGTTTTTACATCCGCAGTGCGCAAGTTTCTCTGAAAACATCCCGCTACAATGATAACGCCGAGATTTGACCTGGGACCGAATTGACTTGGGACCGAGTTGACTAGGACCTTCACTCCACCTCAATAAAAAGGGATGATCGGATGTAGCGAAACATGTCCATGATATGTATTCCTTGACCATGCCTATGTAGGCCTCTGCCTTTTTGCTTATGATCCGCCGACGTAAATTCACGGTTACTGATTATCGGACCATTGTGTAACTGTTATTGAATGAGATGCCTTTAGGCAACATACAGTAGATATCAAGTTCAACTTATTTTCATTCGTATCATCATGTGTGACAACAACACAAACATGATCTAAGTGCTTCTTTCTTCATCGCACGTTGAAAGGAGGTGCTGGTTTTTAATTCATAGAAAAGAATTTTCATCAGTTTAGCAAGAGGGCGCTATTTTTGCTTGGTAGCACAAAGAACTTGTACCTTTAGAAACCTTCAAAATGAAATAAGGCACTAAGACATTTCTGGTGTGCCCTTGATATCATGATGCAGGCCCGTCGCTAAGGGGGACCCGGAGGGGCCAACCCCCTCCCCTCCCCCCGGCGACCAATTGCCCCCCCCCCCCCCCATTTAGTTTTTCTTGTGATGTTTCCTGTGCCCCCCTCCCTAAGCTGGCACTGTGGCACCCCCTGTAGCCCGGAGCTGGCGACGGAGCTGCCTCGATGACATCATATTTGTAGTTAAGGGTCTTGCCCAAGCACGAAAGCACCATCATCTTTGGGTGGGTTCGAACCTACATATAAATACGATTTGAAGCTTTGCATGGTGGTTGCGATACGAGAAAGACTGGAATTGCGGGTAACACCATGTGAAATAAATCTCTTCTAAGAAGATGTGTGGTTCTGAAAAGAACCGGGATGAGTGTGTAACTCGACGTTTCGGACAGTGTGCTCTGTCCGTCCTCAGGACCTACATATAGCCGCACACGAGTCAGCAGTTTGCGTAGTCACCGGACCACGGTACTCTACGTGCACTATGACTGCGTCGTTGTGTTAGACCATCCCTCCTGTACAGTTTGCATAGCGCCCTCTGTTGACCATTCGCGCATCACATTTTCCTGGGAATGTGAAGGATTGCACATACCACTTGCACACCTTCTTTGATTTTGCAGATATACGAAACATGAAAATGGATGCCCTTTAATTAAAGGTAAAAGAAAATATGTTTTTCGGATTGCAATATAGAATGTTCGTACACGTGAATGAGCTCCAGCAAATTGCGTGCAAAAAAGTACAACTTCTCAAAATACTTCTCATGCCAAGTTTTTGTCTGTACTTGTGGCGCATTTTAATAACCAGTTTATGGGTTCTTCACAGAGCTTCTACAGACGAGTCGCAGACTTTGATGTTTTGCCGGTTCCTCTTAAAAGAAACCGGATTCTGTAACCACAAAAACACACTAAATAAAAACCAGAATGAGTTTACCCCCACCCCAGCAATAAAGTCAAATTGCTCTGTGATGTATTAAAATGACGGGTTGCCTAACTAAGGCTTCGACATCTTTCGTCAGGTCGAAATTTGTGGCAGTCCGCGGCCTCCATTATTTTCAGGAGGCGACAGGGGTGAAAGTCATTACTAAAAATGAAAGTTGCTCGTAAAATTCGACACATGTTTTTCTTTTTCCCCTTATAATTTTTTTTCTTGGCGACTTCTGTTTTCTCAGATACCAGTAGCTTGATATATATTTCAGCTTGTGAGAACGGAGAGGAGTGATTTGAAAATGTCACGCGAGCTGATAATCATTCCGGATTTTTCACCCTCATAAAAGTCGGATAACGCTCGGCGGAAATAACTCACCGGGCAGCCGCAGCGGGGCTTGTGGGGCGCTCGTCGCCTCACTCCCCATGAGTTACGCACGGCCAATTTTCCCCGGTGTAAAAAGGTCCGTGCTGGTGTTGCCGTTAATTCAAGAGTCCAATTTGCCTGACAAAATAGTGTACATTACTTACAGTTAATTTTAATTTGCCTCGACATCGGCCTGTTTGGTCTGGGTATAGTTGACACAACGGGAGGGTGAAGATAATAAAGGCAAATGCAATGTACATACATGTACATTTTATCTTGAGCACACTAATTTGGTACGTACAAACAAAAACGATCAAAATGGAAGCCGTATCAAAATTAAGTTAGAAGGACCAAGCACCGTGCACTGTAAAAGATTTGCCCGTAATTTTACGGTTAATTTCCAGTAAAACGGATAGCCAACGAAAAACGGTAAAATTACGGTCAGTTACGGAAATTTCCCTTAAAATGTCTCTAGTAGGGTTGAAGCAAAAATGGTACAAAACCTTACAAATTACGGGAAGTGCACAGTAAATTTACAGGAATTTGTTTACAGTGTAAATTGCTATTAATTAACTGCAAATTAACAGAAATGAATTAAGTGGGAACCAGACTAAAAGGAAGTAACTTATTATAGGCCTATACATTACTATGGTAGAGTGTATAAATGCTACGATAATCTACTGATGTTGTGATTTAGCTTTATATTCAGCGCGTCGCCCCGCCCCCCCCCCCCCCCCCCCCCCCCCCTTAATAAGGCTTTCCATGAACACTTCCAATATTTGAAGACGAATAAGATTTTTCACCTGTGTTTGTAAAAAAAAAATCTAAATTCGAATATGCAATTATTTGAATGAAACATATTATGGTCAAGAAAGTTTATTTTTAGACTAAACACTGCAATTTAACCTGACTTTTGTGCACACAAATTTCCTCATTTCTGATTGGTCGTGCAATTTCTACGTAATGACAGAGTTGTAGTCGAGTCCCTGCAAGTCCTTTCACAAGTCCTTTCGCAAGTCCAGTCAGAAGTCCTTTCACAAAGCCGGTCACAAGTAACTGGATGAACAATGACAAAGGAATGTCTTTGTCAAAGCTCTTTTGAATAGCTTTGGATTCGGATTAGGACTGGAGGACTTGTGATCGACTCGACTACGATACATCTCTGAGCAATGAGCGGCCCTTTACGGGTTTTTCCATTCTGTTTTATGTAGGGGCCTACATGCTTTTTACCGTAAAAATACGGGAATTTTTTACAGTGTGCTTTGCCGATTTTTTCTTCACTTGGCATGGTGGATCAGCTACCTAAACAGGTCAATTTTCACGGCGATTTAATTTCAGTGTCTAATTGTCTGTTATGGAGTTTCACAAACTATTGAGCCCCCCCCCCCCCCCCCCCCCCCCCCGTTTAGCATCAGCAACCCCGACAAATTAAGTGCTACTTTGTACGAAGGGATAGGATTCAGAAGTATCAAAATGCGATATCAGTATTTTGAATTTGTTTCCAGCGTTCTAAATACTGTTGGCAATTTCCCTTTAATTGATTATCCTATTGTTGAACTGCAAGCATTTTTACTATGAAAACAATTGAGAGTTTTTAATGTCATATTCCAAACAAAATTCAAATTAAATTGCAGACCCACATTTAATAATGCACTGTAAAAAAGGCGTTTAGCTTTTAAACACTTTTCTTGTACCCACTTTTTTTACACGTTTAGCCCACGACATGTTTAGATTTAACGTTTAGCTTTTTGACACAACACGTTTAGCATTTAAACACCTATTTAAACGCCATTGTTTACAGTGTGGTCGGTGAAGAACTCCAGAGGCTTGTGGGTGTGTAAAAAAGAAGGGAAAATTGAGATTATTATCATTAACTCTGAACATTTTAAATTTTAACTGTCAGTTTTCTTCTTTTTTTCGTTTTAAAAATTAAGGAGCACAATGTGCCTCTTTTTTCATTTTTCCCCATATCAGATGCAAAAATGCATGCAAAAATAACTGATGAAAAATGACAGAAGAATGCAATGGGGTGAGAACGCCCCAATTCCCCCTGACCTATATACACCTGCACAACGGCAAGGTGTCGTTTGTGTTTGTGATATTTCACAGTTAAGTTCCGCGGTGAAAGAAATTGAAGTTAGACAGGGGTCAGTATATTTTCCGGTTTGTTTATTGTCTCAATTCAGGTTTGAGGCATAATCGTCCCATACCATTATCAATTAAAGTTGGTTTTATGCCGCCTTTAAAGCTCCGCGGGTCAACTAAGGACACGGAATATTAAAATATTATTGCTTGGAACTCGGGCATGTTGAGTTACCGACCCAAGCCATATATAAAAAAGAACAGGAAAAAACTGTTTTCGGAATCTCGCATCTGTGTTATGTTTACGATGTACGCTTGGCTGATGAATTGGAGCAATTTATGGGAGCCCGTTGCGCGGTTATGGGCTCGTCAAAAGGTGTTATGGGCCGATTGCCGCGTCTTTTGATCTGGCGAATAAAGCTCGCCTGTCGATTCCAATAAACGGTTTCAATTTCTGTAGTATTTTTCCCCTGCCCGCGCAGCTGAGTTTTACTTACTTGTGTGAAATTCATTGTTAAATATTTAGGTTTTTTTCCTTGATATCACCACGTGTGTCTTAGAGAGAAAAATTATTAATGGTGGTTATGAAATGAGCCGTGAAATGATCAATCATGAAACTTCGATATAGGCCTACTGATGTTTACCACGCAAAGAAGAAGTCAACCGAATTTAGATTTTGTTTCACCTACTTGTGAGATAAACCAAAGCAAACTGTGTTATTTCGAATTATATAAATTGTTTGTCCCAGTGTAAGTAACAACGCATGGGTTCAACATAGCAATAAGCAATTTTCAAAAAGCGCGGTTCGACAATGCTCTGCCTGAGGTATAGGCCTATCGGTTTTCCCGGCCAATTTGCGAATTTTTCTGATCATTTTCGTTATTGGTCGTTCAAATTCGCGTCGTTTTTACATATATGATCTGTTTGGTCAATAATTTCCATTTTTTAAGCACCCAAGATTTTGCTCCTCATGCTCATTTTCGTTTAGGGGCCATTCTATTTCATTTTGGTGCATTCAAGACTTCATTTGTTGCATTCTTACATTGAGTTTTGTGACATCCTTTGAAGGTTGAAGCATTCAGATTAGAGAACGTCGGTGTGCATATGACCATGCTTTTTATATTCGTTTATGGGCAATAATTTTCAAATGGTCGTTCAAATTAATAAGATTTTTATAATTGATATATTTTCCTATTGTCTTCTGAGCTTTTTGTAACAATTCTATAAAATTTATAATCGGAAATTTTGGAACATTTTTATATAATTAAATATCTGAACTGATATGAGGGATGGATGATGTAACGAACTAATTGAACAAAATGGCTAAGGAATTTTCTTTTTCACTGTTGATCTTTGTTTTAAAGTTGACCCAAAATATAGGGGCATCTGTGTTGACATGTTTATGAATCTTCAAAGTGAACAAAAAAAGCTGACAGGAGCGGGAAGCGAACCCTTGTGGATTGTTTGACGAATGTTTATGAATAATTTGACTTTTTAACTTTGTTTACTGTTCTGTTTCGTTCTGATTCACCCATCTTAGCTTTATGTGCAAGACATCGGGGCATGAATGTTTGGCAATGGTGGTACCAGCGGGAACGCTTAATTTGTTTTCTTGGGCCGATTCCATCAGACGATTACACCTCCCCCGCTATAGGCTCGCCATCTCATCTGTCTGAAAAAAGGAGAGGTGTGCATCTACGGATTGAAAACGTCAGATATGATTTACGTTAAGATAACTCAGACTTTTATAGGAATACGGACATGCAGGAATTCGGACATGCAGGAAAAGATACTTGAAAAAAGGAGTGAAAATATATGTTTGCCCATTAATAAAAATGAATGCCCAACCAACCCCTCACTGCTGGTCCAGACGAAATTGGATGAACAATACGATACTTTTAATTTGAATGCATCTTTTACAGTGACGAGTGAAACTAAAAGATGATAGAATGCTCCGTAATTCATGATTATTTTTGATTGTCGAATGACGATCTGCGTCATTATTCAATACCACAATAATGTGTCATATTTAAGGAGAAATACGGACAAAATCGAAGCATTGATATCTGGACATTCAGCCTGGCGGCGCACATAGTGCAGCCTGTACGTAACCAAAACGCTACAGACTTCAGGACACCACTCGGCGTTTTCCAATTTTCCAGCGCTCCGACTTTCGCTGCGAGCCAAACTGGCGTCCACGAAATGAATTTCTCCAATGATTTTTTAGACAAACGACGCATTTTCAAGGGATGGTCGTGTACATTATTATATTTTACTTTTGAATGTTCTTCTAACCATAGCAATTTTAGGACAAACGCTTTTTGTAGCCCAATTGGGCGCCTCCAAGGCAATGTGCCCCTTTAATCTTGTGTGGAAAAACGGTGTCTGGGCATTTCTCAAACCTTGGCTTCGGCTTGGGATTCGGTATCGTCTCCAGCTATTCCCCAGTTCCATGGCCAATTCTGAAGCCTTTGTACATGTAGCAAAAACAGTGTCCCAGATCTTGCCAAATCTGGGGACATAAAATTACGCGAAGCCGAATCCCAAGCCCAAGCCAATGTTTGAGAAATGCCCATATAAGATCGTCCTTATTTTCAAATCCAGTCAATCAAATCCATGTTTTTGCAGAGCTGTCGTACATGATTGTCTCACGTCATCAAAAAATCCTATTGCATCGTCCTTTAAAGAAAAACACGTGTGTGTTCGCATTTCCCATTCTGTTACTGTTTACACCCCCTCCGATGACCTTTGTCCCGATCCCAACAACACAACAGTGATCATCCTGTCCTCGGCATTATACGACCCATACCTACCCCATCGCGGCGAGATCAAAAACACGCCACCAGACAGACCAGCCGGACACCAGGCCACACCTGTCTGTTACCATCATCAACCCGTCCCGCCGTACGTACGTACGGGATATTGGCAGACTTTCGTGGAGCCGCTAAGCACAAAGATTTCTGAGCACAAAAAGTCTTGCTTATAGTAAAAACGGGTTAGCAGCCAAAACTCCATGTGATTTTCATGTATTTTATACAAGTTCGCCCCGAACAAGGCTAAAAAAAACTCGAGTTACGGAACTACAAAAAGAAAAAGAATCAAAGAGACAAGAGGCAGAATTTAATACTCCTCTTGAAGCAGGAAAGATCGTATGATGAAGTGAAACATGCACCAGGCAAAGATACAGAACGACGAAAAAAGCTACTGCCATAACATTTTGTTCTACATCTATGTAAAGCTAGTCAAGAGTAATCAAGAGTAAATGGTATTGGTGGGAACAAGGGCGGATCCAGGGGGGGGGGGGCAAAGGGGGCCATGCCAAAACTCAGCCAAAAAATAGTTTGGCCCCTCCAAAAAAATTGCCAAAAAAAAAGTTTGGCCCCCAAAAACAATTGTGTTCTGGATCCGCCCTGGGGTGGGAACAGGCAAAAATCACCTAGTTTCACCGTCAAACACCCTTTAACTAGAGGAACCAAGCCGGACAGGCCGGTGGAAGATTTTACCATGCAAATATCTGTAGAACAGATATAACAGATCTCCAGTGAGAGGGTGACTGTAAGGATGAGCCCAACTCTTCTCCAACCAAATTAACAGTGCGCTCTTGTACTCTATCTAATATAGATAAGTCACAAGCAGAAGCACCAAGCAAACAACAGTAATATACGCCACATTAAAATTTGGTAAACCTGTTTTGACCAAGAAGGCTTTTCATGCTAAGTAAATATTTGTGTGCTTAACAGCTGCATGAAATTAGCCTATACGACAACCGGGATCCATGGGATGTTTGTTGAAGACATTTTTTGTTGTACCATAAAGCCCGGGCGGCCTTGATTTCACCTGGTGTAAATAATTTGTTGTTGGGGAATTTTGTGGGCCCACCTTCAACACGTCTATATTTAACTGTCGTTTTTCATAAATACTTTTCTATTGTTAGGTTACTCGTGGTTTTGCATGCATGTCGTATTTGGGGCAAAATTTGAGGCTACATTGCCCGATATCGATTTTTAGCCAAGACTTTCTATTTTTACGGAAAAGTAGCCACATTTTGATCTTATATCTTTAAGAAGGCAAACATGAAAATCAACAGTTAAATATGAACGTGTTCTTCTATGATTCGGCAGATGTTTATAATTGATAACTGAATTCCAGGGTCCAATTTCTCAGAGTTGCTCTAGCGCAAAAAAAATTGCTTAATCACAAAAACCTTGCTTAGTAAAATCGGGTTTGCTTAGCATAACAATCACATGGGGTTTTGGCTTTGAATCTCATTTTACTGAGGGTTTTTGTGCTTAGTCCTAAGCAATTTTGTTTTGTACTAAAGCAGCTCTATGAAATTGGCCCCTGGTCTGTGATCAGGGGGAGGTATACGTACGCCCCTAACCCATTTGTTGTTTCATTATTTTTAAATAGAATTGATAGGAATTAGAATGTCTCCCTCGTTCATTGCTGTTTACTCACATATGCATGTTTGCGGTGTGCAAACGAGGACAGGAAACAAAAGAGCTGCATGTTAGGACGAAAGGTCCTCGATTGGCAAGCTGTCCTCAGTTGAACAGAAGCAATAACGAGCTATGCTGCAGGTAATCGATTTTCACCCTGTGACGTTTTCATTGTTATTGATAATCACAGCCACACTGTGTTGTTATTTTCTTTAAAAGTACAAAGGAAAATTGAGTTAAAAATTAACGTGTGTCTTAATTTAAGCGCAGATTTTTGAAAAAATTTGGAAGTTTGGGAAACTTTTGAAACTTGTTTTATTTCTTTTATAAAGGACTTTTTAGATTAAAAGGCCATATTTGGAGTCGTGAAGCCCCCTCCCCCGTACCACGCCTGAATGGAATTTATCAATTACCTCTCCTATTTCGGGCATCATAATGGTCTTTTGTCGAGGTTGTTTTACCTTTGAGGATCTACTTCTTATCACTGACAAAATGATATTTGTACTTAACATAGCAGTTGATGTAACGTCGTCTGCATTGACGGCGACTCATGCATCGTAGTCAGCAAGGGGAGGGGTGTGTCTCGCCCTACCAATTAATTCCCTACAATGCTCGTGTAATGTTTTGAGAATTACACACTCTAGTGATTGGGTGTGAAAAGCACGCCGCCAACCTGGATCATCCACTAATCATGTTCTCCCTCATGGTACGTATTCATTACTTTGGACGAAGGTGATTTGAGAACGAAAAAAAAAGAGCATGTTAAACTCATTAAGACTAGAAGTGATTGGTGTATAATTGCAGATTGACTATACTTGATATTTCAATGATGAATATTGCGTGTGTTGCGAGCCATTCGGCAAGCAATGGAGTGTGAACCAATAACGGGCCCGTTGCCTCGTGAGGTTCACTGTTAAAACGCTGTTTAAACTTTTTAAACAACCCGGGTTGTTCATGTGCCCTGCTTAAACAACCAATAAAGTTGTTTAAGCAGGGCACATGAACAACCTGGTTGTTTAACTTGTTTAAACAACTTTTTAAACAGCGTTTTAACAGTGTTGTTTTCATGGAAAAATCGTGCAAGGGCGCCGGCGTACACTCGAGTCCACAAGTGGAGGGGGGATGATGACATTTTCGAAACCCGCAGACGGTGGAAATTTCGAAAAGCGGGAGGGGGATGGGTTGCTCAGACATTTCCTAACACTAGCGGGCGTTGTTTATTACACGTTGTGTATTCATTATTGCATATAAATTATTATATGCACGTACATACCCTGCGTTTTAACCCTCTTCCCGATAATTCTAGTGGGAATTTTACGTAAAATTTACATTTCCGTTTTGGCTCCTGGTGTCTTCTTTTAATTTTAATTTTTCTGTCTATTTTTTAACAAAACTGGGGGTGATCATATGCATGGCCCATCCCCTAGTCAAAAAGATATATCCCAGCATATCCCCCGGAATCTACGCCATTTAAATCACGGAATCTCGTTTTATGACACAGGTCTCTTGCGTTTGGTATTTCGCATGTGGGCTCATCAGTTAGTTTGCCGAATGGCAATGTTGCATCAAGTACTTGTAATCGAGTACCAAGCACTGTCGAACACTGAGGTGGTTGAGTACTACTCGAGTCCGAGTATTTGGGCCTGAAGTATGAGTACAAGAATCATTGCCCCAGTACTTAGTATATACAAGTTTGCAAAGTATACGAGTACCCGAATAGCCGAGTACGAGTACATGTACTCGAATAGCCGAGTACGAGACAGTATTCTCGAATACCGAGTAGCAGTACTCGAATAGCCGAGTACGAGTACTCGAATAGCCGAGTACGAGTTCTTAAATAGCCGAGTACGAGAAACCGAATAGCCGAGTACCAGTACTAAAATAGCCGAGTACGAGTACGTACTTGTAAAAGTGAAAATTGACAGTTAAAAATGGGCGTGTTGACTGCTAAATGCTGGGCTTTGGCATTGGCATAATACCTTTTATAGTAAGTTATTAATTTAATTTTTTGAGGCGGCAGGATATCAAACGAATAACCGGTTCATTTCTGAAGGGTCATCGTGTGCCCGGCAGAAGGGCATAAGGACGAAACATGGGTCAAAAGGTCAAATTCAGGTTTTGGGGGTAATCGAAAGAGTATTGGAATATCTTCATTTTGATATACATTTCGTATCAAGGGGCTACGTCATTCTGACGTAATTAACAAAATGAAAAGGACATAAGGGGATTTTGCATTTTTTGTTCCCGGCAAAAGGGCATTAGCGTGTAATACCAATGTAACAATACATGCTAAAAGTGCGTTCACCTCTGCACTTCAGTGGGGCGTAAGCGCGCTTAGAGCAAATTTTGTTCCCGGCAAAAGGGCATTAGCATTTCACATGCCGCTTAAGCGCACGTTTAAGCCAGAATGACTTCCCGGCAAAAGGGCATTAGCATAAAGATGTAAATAACTTTAAAATTAAGCAATATTTTTATAAAAAAATGCACAGCATTATTGGAAATATCAATAATTTTTATCTGACAAAAAAATCAACCTTTTGCGAGTTTTAATTTAGAAATGCCAACACATAAACCTTAAAGTCAATTTTCCCGGAAAGTGTAATTACGCTTCAATGCGTTCTATATGCCCTTCTGCCGGGCACACCACGAAGTTTGTTATGTGTGACCAATTATAGCCGAATATTCCAGTTCCGGCAGCAAAGATCTCTTTTAGGCGAAATAAAGAAAACTTGTTGGATGCCGCCTGGATTTGTTTTTATATTTTTATCACAGAAAAAGTATGTATACAAAAAAACAAAATATGTCAACCAGTCAATAGGAAAATAAATACTTGCGAGTCGGAAGTTTTTTTTTCGTGTTCTTTTTGCTGATATAGTGCTACAAACATACTAAAAAGCACTTTAAACATGTTTCGTTTTTACTCGGCCTTAGTTGTCGATGGTTTATTCAAGATAGCTGACTCCGATGATGGATTGAGCTCAAACTTTCACATCGTTATTTCATGTGTAGGCATATGCTGAATCCCACAAAGCTGCTTCTCAACTCTGCCAATGCCGTATCATAGGCCTACCTTTAAATACACAATCGCATAATATGATGAACTTAACAAATAATGTATAGTTATAGAGAATTTTTGTGGGGGAGGGGGATTGGAGACGGTGCGGGAAAGCTCGGGCTAACCATTAAGAGTTCGGGTTTGTACAACAAAGTAAGCAAACTAATTCATGTTCGAAATGCATAAGTTAGGTATATTACGTTTATTGGAACTGAAGAAAACTTCATGTTTGTACAGAATTGCAGATAGAAAAGGAATGAAGATTTAGTAAGCAGTGTTGACATTCGACCAATGTTTCTGTTCAGTTAAATACATGTAGTTGGTACAGATTACACAAATTTTAAACAGTTTGGCCAATTTCAGCTTCCACACGCAATCATGCCGTTCTTAACAGTAAAAAGAGTTAGCTACTCACATTGGCATTTGCAAATTCCAGGTTTAAAAACACACGCCTTGTTTCAAAAACAAGTAACGCTCAAGAAGCTGCAAATATCGTATGGGAATTCATGGTACACATTTTCTGTTGATGGGAGCAAACACTTTAAAGGAAATGGGTATATAAACTTTCGAGAAAACTAGGACAAAGTTATATCAGAATTTTGAATAACATCCTCAGCTGCTTACTAAGTGTTTGCACCAAGTGCATTATTATATTTTATACTACCCTGGACTGGCCGTTACTTATCGATTAAGACTGAATCATCAATATTCAATGACCATTGATTAATACTTGTGCACAGAAACTGTATGCCAGTTTTGTTACCGAGATACCATTATGATCATGCATAGGAACATAGAACACTTCTTTGTCAATCTATACTTGAGAAACTTACAGCACCAAACACGTTCAGATTGAACTGTAGCTCATCAGTCACTTTCTCGTGGAAAATTACTCGTGGTTTTGTACCGAATTGGTGGCTTTATAGCAGATAATCGATTGTCAGCCAAGACTTCTTAAATTTTTAATAAAACGTAGCCATATTGTGCCCTATATTCCTAAAACAAGGCAAAATAGAAGTTGACAGTTAAGAATGAACGTGTGACTATTTCTTTTAAGTTTTAGTCTGCTCGACGACCGATTTATATATGAGTGTTCCTTGATCTTACGTCACTGTCTTGAAGATGCTGTTCATACTGGGACACTATAAAGTACACCAAATATTGTGGCTGTGTATACTTTAAATATCTACGCATGTCATTGCTAACGAATGCAAGCTAACATTTCTTTGTACATTTTAAGCACGCTGTGGTCATGATGTTGGGAAGGTATGGAGATGAAAACTATTTTGAACTGGTTTTCGACCTCAGGCACGACCATCCTTTACAAACGAGATTCAATGTGACCTGGCAGCACGGAACGGGTGGAAAGTAGCAACGTGGAAAATTTAGATAATGGTATTTCCGAAAAGTACATGAAATAGGATTTAATCTGATGTATTGTGTGTTGCTGTAGCTCATTCCTAGGCCCTGTAATAACCTTTTGAATTTTTTAAGAGTCTTGACCTCTTGTTTTGAGAAAATGAATTTTTTTACTTTGTAAACTGTGAGCAGTTTAATTTGAGTTCTAAAAATACATCACCCCAAAATATGTCGAGATTGAAGTCAGTTCTAAACCTTTGGGATAGGATAGAATAAGGCTTTTCAAATGTAAAAATGTAATGTTAAAATCCCAAAATTTACTTTTCAGTGACAACAATGTGTGTTTCTGCTTGTAACTCAGCAAGTTAGATTACAACTTTCCGCTCGTTTCGTGCTGCCAGGTCCCAATTACCAGTGCTATGTGGTTGTGAAAGTTCACACACTGACAATGCAGGTTCGGCGACTTACTTACAGGTTTATGTAAAATATTACTGTACATGAGCATTATATACATCTCTTGGGTAACGCCCAAAAACAGTTTTGCAGATAATAGGGCCTAAGTCACCTTTAAAAAAAAAATCCTAGGACTACATCACCCCCCCCCCCCCCCCCCCCCCCACACACACCCCGCGCAACAGCGAAATTCCTTTTTATATAGGTCACCAACTTAGCCAAGGAAAACTCTATACGAAAATGTCCAAAGTTTCGGGAGATTTCTGACAATATTAATAATAGGCTCTCAAAATTATTACTTTCCCAAAAGAAATCATTAGGCCCTACTTGCCGTCTCTCAAAAAAGTTCTTGGTCTAGACCGACGCCTAAATATATTATATGGTTGCACTCATTAGCCGCTGTCTTGGATCTAGTAAACCTACAGTTGAGGGTGTGCTTCGCGCAAAATTACAACATGGCGGATTGGTATACATGTACATTTAGTGATTAGTTGCAGTCTTTATGGTTGCACACCAGTAAATCAACTTCCAATGATAAATACGTCAACTTCCAGTCAAGAAAAATACTTGGGACTATCCAATGTAATTGAGCTTATTTCATCATTTTTCAGTTTCTGTTCAATTTTGTGGGGATTAACCGATGGCTTTTGGGAGAAATTTCCATCCAAAGATGATCCCCTAAAAGTAGGCTAATCCCGTAGCCCATCGCCAGCTTGAAAGATGATTCCTATGCTCGATCCATTGCACTTTTAGGGCCCAATTTCATCCAAATTTCACAGTAATACAAGCTACCAGTCCTGTGCAGGGCTTCCAGCCTTCTCTTTTACAAACCCTCAAGTTCATGGACCACAAAATGCTCTTTTACAGCAGAGAATATGAGGGCTCGCAAATCGTGATTTGGCCGGCGTAGGCATTTTCGGCCCATTTACTGGTCTGCACCCTTATTAGGTCAATCCACCATTTTGACAATTTTCCACGACGCACACCCTTATTGTTAGGTTTTGTGGATCCACGGCCGAGGCTAAGGATTCATAATTTATTATTGTTTTTGGTCAAGCATGAAATACATGACTTGACCCACGACTGTTTGCTGTTGATGAATTACGAGAAGCAAACTCCTACAATGTCATAACTCTCCGGGATGTGACGCAGGTCATTCAGTAACAAGTCGTAGGTGCTTAGGCTTGTCTCGATGACTTTAAATACTAGAGTTCGTAGTTATTTCACTCATTACAGAGTTGAGTGATGTAATAATTATGGACGCCAAACCAAAGTTTGGAGGCCAGATGACTGATCTGGAGGCAAGATAACTGAGCTAATTGTCTGGGAAGAGAAGGGCACTATGCTGAAGTTAGGTAACGTTGACAGCGAGTAGTACTTGGATCGGAGATCACACAATGTATTGCTTGTATTAGCGTAGGGGGCCGCTGACAGGCCCTTATGTCTGAAAAAGAAGGGTAAGGTCCTTCGGATGGGACATTAAGCTGGAGGTTCCGTCTGTTATATAGGCATGTGCAAGAACCCAGAGCAACTGTCGTGAAAGTGTATAGGGGTTTGCCCTGGTCCTCTGATCCCTCTCATCACAAAATCATCTCATGGCTACCATCTATAAATTTAAAGCTGTTGCGACTCTTAGCAAGATAAATACGAGCCTTCGATCTCAAATGTTACACTCATTACAATGGGGCCTGGGCGTAATTGTTCCTGTCTGCGTGGAGGATCATCGCAGACATTCAAACGATCGGACGGACAAGCTGCCAATTTGTTTTCTTTTGTACAAATGGCGTCACATCATCGTCATCCAGCTAGTCGTTTTTCTTGTCGTTCTTTCCAACCGATTTGCTCTTCTCTTTGTCGTTGACTTTCTTTTGTTTCATGCGGCGGTTCTGAAACCAGATCTTGACTTGCCGCTCGGTCAGGCTGAGGGACTGGGCTAGCCTTGCTCTCCGGTCTCGGGTCAGGTACTGGTGAGCCTGGAACTCCTTCTCCAGCTCGAAAATGGTCATCTTGGAGTACGGACGGCGTTTGGTGCGCCTTGGGAGGGCGGCTAGTGTGAACATCCAACCAGGCGGCGGGCCATCTGTACCTACAGGGAAATTAGGAAGGGAAAAGAAACATATCTTTTATGCAAAATGATTTTGTGGACTGAGTTTTTCCCCGAAATATGCTTGTTTGAACTTAAAGGACCACGCAGTAGGATTGTTTTGCAATGGGATAAAATAAGAATTCATAAGAAAGCGTTATGTTCATGTTACTATAAATGTGCCATTCCTACATAGGACCAGTCGGAAGTCGCATTCCTCCGTTTTGAGCTACAGGCAAAAATCCATTAAGGGGTCGAAATTTCCGATTTTCGTTTTATTGCTTAAAATACTAGTTTATGTAAAATAAAATCATACTGTGTTTTCGTTTTAGTACAATAAAATGTTTTTAAAAGAGATTTTAGTAAGGCAACTTACTGATAATCACCGGAATTTGTGTTTAGTTTTCTTCATAAAATTCGTTATTTTTCGCACTTGGTATCAATTTAAAGCTTGTGATCTAAACTGTTAATTAATTGGCCGATCTGACCGATATTTCCACAAATAAATCAATGAGAGACACTTTTAGGAGATACCAATGCTACCCCTTAATCGTGAGCCGTTCAGCGGTGCGGGAATGAAGGACAAACTTTATCACTTGATTTCTACAATAGTGCTGGATCACCTAACGAAACTAAAAAAAATCATAACATTTTTAATACTACTCCGATTTTAATAATTCTTTCATCATTTTAAAGCTCATGGTGTGTTCTTTCCAATGGTATATAAATCTAGAAATTAATGTTTGCGATTAAAGACTGTTCTCTATTGAGAGCGCCACAAATGTTCAGGTACTCTGTAAAGCAATTGAAATACGCCTAAGTGCTAAAGTTTGGTTTTTAACGGAAAGTGCTATATTTATTAGCCAAAGCATGATGTCATAGCATTGCGCACAATATATTTATACTTTTGTTTTCATTTTCTTGAAGAAGGTTAAATGCTTTAGCTGATTTCCATATTAAATAGCTCGTTTTGAATTTGTAACTAATATTTTGTTTAAAAATGTATTGTGGGTGTGGTATTTTGGAAGCATTTTTTCGCACTGTTATTTGGAATTTGAAAAGAAGTTCCTTCTATTACCAAATAAAAATAGCGCATTTTCGGGAACTAAAAATGCAAAAGTTTGGTAGTAATGTTAATTCAAATGTTTATATTTGTTACCCAAAGCATGATGTTATCCCAGGCACATCAGTGGTGTTTCTATAGCATTGGGCACAATAAATATCAAGTGTTTTTACATTGTCTTGGAAAAGTTCAATGTTTTAGTTGATTTCAATATTAAATAGCTTGTTTGAAATCCATTTCTAACTAACATTTCTTCAGAACACAGGGTGTGGGTTATTTTGGAGGAAATATTTTAGTTATGCTATTTTGACAAGGATTTATTTCTACCGAACAAAATAGGGTCCTCTTCCACAACCATTGGAAAGATTTAGTAATTGAACACATCCAACTCCTTCTTACTTATAAATATATACAAAAAATCATGCTTCCATTGTTGAACGAAATATTTATTGCATGTTTCCTTTAATCTTATGATCTTCTAAATGATGCTATATCGACTGGGGTTTTCTGACATAATTCAACAAATCCAGGTTCCATTTTGCAACGCTTCATTCCCCTCGGCAGTGTGGGTCATTCACAGTTCCACGCTGTACGTCGCTAATTAAGGTTTTGTTTATCTATTCAATAATCTCCCTCCCTCC
The DNA here is from genome assembly GCA_037893225.1 of Hippasteria phrygiana. Taxonomy (NCBI): domain Eukaryota; kingdom Metazoa; phylum Echinodermata; class Asteroidea; order Valvatida; family Goniasteridae; genus Hippasteria; species Hippasteria phrygiana. The sequence continues at coordinate 993,418 of JAZGUH010000555.1, read as the reverse complement.
TATTTGTCTTATATTCTTCCCGACATTTCGCCCATTTGTGATGCGATCAAACAAAATCAGTCCTGGTCAATTTTGGGATTTTACATATTTATTTGTAGCGTACTTCAAGCTCCATATTAGTGAAAACCCCATGTGAATACGACCCTTGGTTAAAAAGTTACAGATATTTGAACACCGGCACATTAAAAAGAAAGAAACTGAGAAAATTAAGTTTAAAGTTACATACTTTAATTGAGTAATTTTTAGCACATTTATAAAACATGTCATATTTTCATGTGAAAGAGGAATATTTTCCCTTCTGTTTTTGTAAAAAGTCAATTTTGATTTTTCCACTTAGACGAACATATTTTGGCCCATATCTCAAAACAAGGATTGCCGAGTTCCGACTGATTTTGCTTGATCGCATAACATTTGTCTTCACAAACAGATGTATTTGGCACACATGCGTTTGATGCAGATATGTTTGGTACCGATAAACGCCAAAATATCACCAACACTTACTTAAGTGTTTTCACAACAGATACCTTGACAACCCCAAATTTACAGCTCTCCCCCGTTACTTTGTATTTCCCCTTAATCTCATTTAGCGAATCCGCGAAGCATAGGCTGATGTGTTTACGATGATCGCGTGGAAATGTCTAATTTCCATTTTCCACCTAAGACCTACCAAAAGTGCTCCACACCCCCGGGAAGACCCCATGATTGACCCCCGCGCAAAGGACAGACAGGTCACAGACTCAATATGGGAAGTACCAGGGAGAGATTTCCAGCCCACACTGACATTGTCAGCGTGCGTCCGGTAAAGACGCTTGATTTACCTTCGACAGATGGTGGGATTTCTCTTGAGTGGAAGTTGAGCGACTGTCGGTGCAAGTTTTATGTATCCTGTGTCCGATACAAGCACTATACACCATGAACTCTTCGCACAGAAACACTCAAAATGACACACTTTCAAGCCTTTCGAGTTTCTTTACTTCTTCTGAGACTACAAACCGGTTTTATACATCTTTATCACCGTTTGATACGGTACTGAAAACATGCAGAATAACTTGGCTTCTAACTGCAGTGTCACTTGTCTAGAAGGTTATCCCCATCGTTCAATTATTTCGTCAATCCAAGATTAAAATGTATATTTTCAGCTGTAGTTTTTCATTTTCTATTGAAATTACTCATGGTTTTGGTCATGGTTTTATTGTGTCTAATATTTGGAGGAAATCCTCAATTTTCAGACAATAATTTGTGACCGTATCCTACGAAATGAGTCTTTTGACTTGTTGGTTTTTACTGCCATTGGATAGGGCATACTTGGCTCTTCATTTTGATATATCACTTAGCTTGACATCCTGATAAATATGGACATTATGTGGGTTAAAACATTGACAGTTCCTATTGATTTTCACCGTAGGCCTATAGCCTAAGTCACGTGTAAGGGCCTGTAACTCAAAAGTAACTCTGATGGCGACTTGTGACTCATTTTGTTGGGTTGGGTCACATTTCAATTTGTACGGAAGAGTACATACATTTTGCTCTGATATCTTTTAAAAAGTGTTGGTTTAAAAATCTGCATGACCGACGATGTTTTGAAGATGTTACTGGCCTCTCTTCTATGGAATGTTCATTCCGTTGTGCTTTCCTGTAGAATGATCATATTCGTTGCAGGTCCGCACACCGGATTTTGTTTTTTGGGGGGGGGTGCGTATCAAAATTTTGCAGGCCAAATTTGAAAATGTTCAGACTAAAATATACCCCGATATTTTTGTTTGGCCCGCGGGGAGGAAATCACCTTCACCGATTCTTTAAAAAACAAAAACAAAAAACCTGGACCTTTCGGGGAATTGGGAGGGTGGGGGTGCATTTGCACCCCCAAACCCCCGGGGTCCGCATTGTAACACCCGAGTTAGATCTGCCAGAAAGTGCTATCAGCGTATCAAACAAGATCATGCCAAAATAATGAGCTGTCCAGTTAAAGTCATGAGCTTGATCGCTCTGAAAATGATTGCATTTTAAAGGTGCTTCGTCAACTTTTCATTAATACATTTCCAGCATTCCTGCAGTCACGGCTTACTGAAGCACCATTGATCTAAGAACAATAGCTAAAAACGGTCTTTTCCAAGTTGGCCCGATCAAGCTGTGCTTTGAATGTATTTTGGCACGATTACCTAACTTTAAATCTTATCCCCTACATTTATTTCCTTTGGAGACAGTTTGTAGAAGAGTGTTCCTTGATGTCATTCCGAAGATACAAAGGACGCAGTTTTAACACAAAATACTCCCGTGTAATCAACCCCTCCTCTGCCTAACTTTTCTTGTTTTGCCATTCGCTTCCTCTAATGTCCCTCCCATTTTACTTTCCGAATTGATTATGTATTTTTGTGTGTTTTGGTCAATATTTCATTTCAGTGACTTGTCTTTGTTTTTATAGTGCCTTTTATAGTGACTTTGTTTCTATATTTATATATTTTATCACAGTTCATGTTTTTGAATGTTTTTAATGCTTCTTTATAATCCACTGGGAAGAAAATTTTCATGTTTTTACCCTGATTGAATAATTTTGAATCTTGAATCTTGAATCTTGAAAATGACCTTTTCACAAATATTTGGAAATTAATGATCAGTCGTTCGTATCGGATTTCGTTTCATTATAGCATTTTCGTTTGGATTAAAATAGGTCATTCTTAATTAAAAACACCAGTGATGTGTCATGTCAATCTATTTATAAAATCAAGCTTGGCTCAATTTCGGTCACGACATCATGAAACCAAATCTATAAACGCTTTTGACATTCCAATTTTGCAGACTCCTTGTCAGAAGAAGAATGTAGTTCCGAACTTATTCTTTTATGTGCAATTAAACTGCCTGAGATAACTAGACACATCCTTCGTTGCTGACAAAATCCCATCTCATATAGTTCGAGACAATTGGTGCTGCTGACACCGTTAAGTGATAAAGTGCATGTGTTTTGAAAAACAACAGGAGACACAATAGCACTCAGAGATTGTAAAACTCTAGTTTGGAGATATATACATGTACATGTAGGCCTACACTGTAAAACCCGTGGTGTTTAATTAACACCACGCGATATTTGTATTGAACTATTCGTCCAAAATAGATACTGCATGGTGTTAATCTAACACCATAGTTTTTCAATGCACCTGACAAACTGTTAGTTATTCTTTTATATGAATTTTTCCAGGTATTTTTCCCAGCAATTTGTCATCTTATTTTCATCTTAAGAACCTGTTACATATTGCACAAGTTGCCTATTGATGTTGAAAACAGAAACATAAATTTAAGTTTGATTGTTCGTTTGATGTTTCTTTCGGTAAAAATAATATTTACTCAAAGTAAAAACTTTAGTCACATTTTATGAATTTTATGCACACATTTTGTATGATGAAAATCATAAATACGTTTTTGCAGTTGCGGTCAAAAGTTTACACACAATTGAAAATTGTTCCTTCAATTGTTCTGTTTCTTGAATATTTGTCCACAGTAAATTATCAGCATATCAATCAAATCGAATTTCAAATGTCCTTCCTCGTGCATAATCATTTTAATGTGGTTCACAACTTGGTATGAATTGGGGACATGTCTGCATCAGGACTGCATGCAGTATGTATACTTCCAACTGCAACTGTACCAAGCACGCAGGCAATTTTACAAATAGTAAATTCTTACCTTCAAACATTATTACGAAAACATATGTTCTGGAGATATTTCTCGTATCAAAACAGCTTACAATATAAAGGGACCAAGTATGCACTTAAAGTCACTGGTAGGATCGCTAATTTGACATGCTACAATTCCGCGAAAAGTTGAGGGATATATTGCCAATTGTAATAAGTTAGTGGGTGTTTTAGTGAAGTTAGGTCTGTAGAATATTACATAACCCATTTTACATGAACGTGCCATTTGACTTGTTTCGGCAGTTGAAACCTTGAGAACACACACCCAGGATCGCCTCGGAAAACCGCGGGAACGCCCCGGCCCGCTGCCTGCTGAAACAAATTGGCGCAGAAAAATAATCCCGCCAAAACAACCTAGGCTGGAACACATTCAAAGTCCTTGGCACCCAATGGGGCTATTGTTTCTGGCTTATGTCGTTAACTTGGTATTCGAAGAATTTATTTATAATACTTGTTTGTGTGTTTGGAGATGGACCAAAATAATTATATTTTGAATGTCAAGTTGTGCAGTCGCTTTTCGAGTTCAGATAAATACCGCATGGTGTTAATTTAACACCACAGTTTGGGCAGTTTTGAAGCTTAAATGTGACGCTAAGATCGAAGTTTCAAAACTCTGAACTTAAACATACAAATCATTTCTTGGTTTTTGGAGAAAAAAATATTCCTAAATTATCCATAAAATATTTAGAATGATGATTTAAGATATGGGTAACCGGAATGAGATATTTTCGTTACACCGTCGTCATATGACTTCAAGCCTTGATATAAAAGAAAGATATTCAACCCTAGATTAAAACTTTTATGAAACTTCGATATCGTTAACTTGTACAATACTAATTTAACACAATGGACTATTTTTAGCGAATTCGTGCGGGGTAACGATGCCATTTTTGGGGTATACAAACATAAGTGAATTGACGGATATTGAAATAAGTTGCCATACTGTAGATTTCCCCGGCCAATTTCACCAAGTTTTTGTTCATTTCAACGCCTGGCGCATTAAATTTAGATTGAAATTGAATAGTCACGCAGATCGTCATTCGACAATCAAAAATAATCATTCAAATTCACCATCCGAGCATTAGCTTCACTCGTCCCTGTAAAAGATGCATTCAAATTAAAAGTATCGTATTGTTCATTCAATTTCGTCTGGACCAGCAGTAAGGCGTTAATCGGGCATTCATTTTCATTAATGGGCAAACTTATTTCACATTTTTTCAAGCATATTTTCCTGCATGTTCGTATTCCTATAAAAGTCTGAGTTATCTCAACGTAATATCTGACGTCTTCAATCCGTATAGATGCACACCTCTCTTTCTTAACGAAGTCTTCAGACAAGATGGCGAGCCTACGGGAGGGGAAGTATGATCGTCTGATGGAATCGGCCCAAGAAAACAAATAACCCAAGGGAAGTGTTCCCGATGGTACAACCATTGCCAAACATAATTATATGCCCCGATGTCTTCCACATGAAGAGATCGATGGTTGAATCAGAACCAAAGAGAACAGTAAACAAAGTTAAAAACATGTCATAAACATGTCAATATATAGATGCCCCTCAAATGTTTACAAAAACGTTAGAAGACAATAAGAAAATATATCAATTAATCTTATTAACATGAATGACCATTTGATGATAATGATTGCCCATGAACGAAAAAGAAAACACCGACGTTCGCTAATTTGAATGATTCAACTGTCAAAGGACGTCACAAAACTCAATGTAAGAATGCAACAAACGAAATGGAATGACCCTAAACGAAAACAAACAATAGAAACAGAGTCTTGGGTGCTTACAAATTGAAATTGAATGCCCAAACTGTGAAAAAGAAACCTTAATTTGCTAAGATATGTAAAAACCACGCGAAATTAAATGATCCATAACAAAAATGATCAGAAAAAAATTGCAAATTGGCCAGGAAAGCCTGTACATTGTAATATTTAAAGTCAATAACTGACATTTTTAAAATCAATTGAAGTAAGGTTTCTAAAAAAGTACGTACCGGTGTCATATGAAAAACAGACTCCTATCTAAATCGGACTCATTTGCCCTATTATTGGTTAAACCATCTCACGTGACTCTCCCAATTATCTTCACTTTGACATGTGCAATACTACGAATGAGTCCGTATTTCATAGTGACTGAAATGCACGCTACACCGGTACGCAACCGGATGAAGGGCCAACTTATTCATTCCATTCACTCGCACCTCTGTTTCCATTGTTTTGTCTACCGTTGTCCCATCTTATCTCCGTTCCCCACCTGTCAGTTGCGTGTTGTCTTTTAGCTGTTCTTCACAAGCTTCGGCTTAACGAACAGGCCCTATCATCCATTTATTAGGTCTGTATTTATCCTACTTTATGTATTCTTATGAGTTTATCTTGTTCTTTCCGATTTCATACACATGTAGATACTATTGACTTGTGGAAATAAATGCCGAAGTGAAAAAATCATTAGTTCAATGGGACACTTTTGAGACGCTGGCATAGAGCACCGAAGTGATGACGTCAATGCAATGTTTGGAACCAGAATACTTTTGTTATGTGTTTGCATGACTGGCTGTTAACAAAGGAACAGTCGAAATTTACATTTGTTTGGAACCAGTTGTCATGCCAACTGACGTCAGACTTCGGTACTCTATAGCAGCAGATGTAACGGTCCTTTTGCTAGTTCTGAGCATGCGCGCGTAGTTCTGAGCATGCGCGCGTAGTTCTGAGCATGCGCACGACCTGACGAGAAATCATTACTCTTTGCACCGGCGTCGTCTAAAAATGACGAATTGACGCGTTTGGGAGCTTCCGCACAATAGAGCTTCAAGTTAAAAAATCGTGTTTCATGAATAACACACAATTAAAATTGATTTCACCTTGTGCTGTATGCTTGACATGGCTATTTTTCCTTTTATAATGATTGATGTTCTGATTTGTTATTTGCTGCGTAAGCATAATTCACATGGGAACGGAATGACAGACGCGAGTTCAACGAGAGGTCAACAGAAGAGATTGCCTTTTAAAGTTACTTCAAGCGATGTTAAATTTAAATCCAATATAACCAGCCACTACTATTTCCTCTGAAATTTATGATAAAAATTTATGTCCTATATTCAGGATAAACTGTACACGATAGTCATCATAAAAAGACGTGATATTGTAAGTCCATCGTGCAATGGTATATAGACATGTAGATGCATGCTCTACTGAGATTCTTCAAAAACGAAGTTTCGGTGAAATTGGTCTTTATGGTCGACTATTATTCGTGTTAACTGCAACAGTACTCGCATCGAACGAAGTGATCCAAAAATCACTGGTATAATATTGGACAAAATCAAACAGTGCCCCGATTTTCAAAAGCGTTCTTGGAATGATACAGGTGCGATCAAAAGATTAAATATTGGAAATTGTTCCTTCAATATTGTTCCTGGAGGTATTCTGCTTTTTTGAAAAAATTGTATTGTCTATTCTCAGTATATCAGTAGGGCCTACAATCAAGGTTTCAAAAGTCTTTCCTCGTGCATGTATAATCATTTGGATCTGTTCACTGTTTTGGGATGAAAAGAAAATATGTGATGTAATCTGGGAAACCCTTCACATGGTGAAATTTATCATTCTTGTGTTATATGCATCACATTAATGAATGCGCTATGTTATTTTCAAAACTATTTTATTCATGATTTTAGGATATCTGTGACTTGAGTTATGCTGTCAGGAATTTAAGAAAACCAGCTGACTTCATTTTGAGAAAAGATCAAGCTTTAAACTTCTGCGTAACTAACTGAGTTTCCACAAAAAGTGACTGAAAGATTGCAAATTGTTTGGAAATAATGAAATATATAGTTAATATGTTATTGATAATTAATGATAATTTAAATATTAATCATTTAATTGGTAGCAGAAACTCAAATTGTAAAAAGGAAATCTAGGGGACTATTGTGCCATTATTTTTAATGCAGGTTCGGCGACATGTGAAGGGTTTCCCAGATCGCATCATAATGTATTAAAGTTTCGACCGAAACTAGGCACATACAGAAGTTTGATTAGTCACCACCATTTTCTACAAAATCGGAGCTCATGGTCTGTTTTAAATTGTTCTGAAACGTTATCAGAATAAACAATCGGTAATTGTGATTAAAGGTATGATTAAGCATTGGCAGTGTTCGTACATTATCGGATTCAACATGTACATGAAATTTTTCGAGCTCAATTCGTCATCTGAGTCATGAAAACGTGGTGAAAACCGGTCTGTTTTAACTGATTTTGTGGAAGTTCACGTTCACTTTAATATTTCGATTGTTGAAATTGAAATAAGCCACAGCATAATTGGAGGTCGTCTGATATAGTTTTCTCAAAGATGACAGCATTTCAGACAAATATTTCTCAGGAGGACTGGTACTGCTACCATATTGTGGATGGTTTGACGAATTATAAGTTAAAACGTCGTATCCTCATTGAGTGATCCCCACAATGTCGCTTCCCATGTTGTATCGTAAAATTGGGTGTGATCCCTGGCTATACGGCATTATTGGATTATGACTTCTGACTAGCGCCCACCCGAACAAAGATAGGCCTACTGACAATTTGGGGAGACCGCCAACATAGGGCAAGATAGCTCAGTTGGTAGAGCGCCGGTACGGTATATTCCGGAGGTCGCAGGTTCGAATCCCGCTTTTGCCAGTTTTCTTTGTTCACTTTTAATATCTTTATAAACAGTAAGCTTTCAGATTGGAACTAATCAATTTGATCATTACCAAGTTACCTTTAAAGAGTGAATGTTAATACATGTACATGCATATGTGCAAGGCCGTGCGATATTACCTGCTTGATGGAGACATGTGCTAAACTAATTCAGAGCAATAGTCGCAGAGAGAATGGGAAAATACAAGGACAAATACTTCCATAAAAATGTCAGATTTATTTTGAATTACTATAGCCTGTTATGTAATAATAATGATACACGTTGTACGCATACTTAAGTCCAATCACATCGGCATAATGTGCCATTTTATAATCGATCAAAATTAAATTATGGCTGTTACTGGCATATCTTCCAATGAAACATCACGGTAACTATTTTCGCTATGACTCATAAAGTCCGGGAGAAAAATGTTTGTAATGAAAAACAGGGTGTTGAGAAGATGGGCTGCTTTTTCACATACGTTTTCACGAACACGATTTACTATGATATGCCCCTGCAAAGATAAATATTCTTGGTTTGAAAATCCTTTATAAGTTCTATGTTTTTTAATCATTTTGACAAAAACATCAGGTCCGATTCTATTTCCATCTTATTAGCACTTGGCGTGTAGTCAAACCACTCATCTGATTCTTGTTTCTTTTTACATAATAAAGATGGGTTGTGATTGTTATGGCCATGTCAAAATTATTGCAAACTTAGGCTTGGCGAAAAATGCGATTCTATAAATGTGCAAGTAACAATTATATAGCCATGGATAATCATGTTCTTTGGCCCTTTCAATAGTTACATAATAGGCCTATTCTAAATTTCAAACGCATTTCGCAGTTATCTCTTGTATGACATTACGGGTACATCAACGGGTTGACAGGCAAAACTTGTCTAAATAGAATTGTCTTTTCTTAAGACGGCCGACCTATAATTCGTTTTGCTGAAGTAATGGCAAACCCTCATTCAGAGCAATCTAATTTTCTCATGCAAAACTGCACATACTGACTGTTATGTTCATCGAAATTGTGTGCTTCGTTCTACCAAAAGGATTAGAAGAACTGGCATATTTTCCCATGTAGCTCATGACAAATGAAGTTGCGTGATTCACACTCTATTTAGATAAACTATTTCCAGTTTTTGTTTAAATTGTTTCGGTAGTAAACGTGTTGTAATGCCCGTTTTACTTTCCCTGTTCATGTTTGTTCACACCGAATTGTGAAAAGGAAAGATGTATTGCACAGTGAGTGCTTTCATCGTAATAAGGAAATTAACCGAACTGATGTTTCTAAAGTTTCAACCAAGTCTATTGACAATTTCACAGAACGTGGGCCGTGATGAATATTCAGGCGCGGATCCAGGGAGAGGGAGACGCGGGCCAATGTGCCCACGTCAAATTTTGAAAAAAGACTGAAGGGAGCGGTAACCCGCCGCAACCCCTATACGATAAAAGAAAATACTTTATATAGTAATAAGATAACATATATTGAATCAGTATTTATTTGCTCAAAACCCAACAGCTCATTTAACCCCCTGCCGAGGGGGCGTCACCCCTTACAAAATTTAATTTTGGCTGTGCACCCAGCTTAAAAAAATCCTTGATCCGCACCTGATATTTGCCAGCACTTTGTCGAAAAACTTAAGTTAGTTACAGCACGTTTCTTGATCACACACCAATGAAACATATAGATATTTACACGATATACCTTTGTTGGGATATACCGCTGTCATTGATATTAGATATAACCTGAGATTTTAGATTAAATGTTTCATTTTCGTTCACACAAGGCTGCAATGAAGTTACCTATATTGTGACAAAGGTCCAAAGAAACTACGCCGGAAGTATACAATTCCCGCAACCCGTTCATTCCAAATCAGTTGATTTAGACTCTTTGTTTTCTGGCACTGTTCAATGATTATGTTGGAAGTTACCCCGCCTGGGTCTATAGGTCTGAAAACTGGGATAATTTCTTTGGTATATATTGAAGATTTATCCTCCATTTAGACCTAGTAAAACCGTAAGGGTGGTAGGGCTGACATACTGTGTGCAACCCCATCACCACCTCTGTTGTAGCCCTTCACCTACTAAAGTGTTTTTTTGCATCGTATATTGGGCGACTTCCATAAAAAAAATTCTCCTCCGCCTCTTCGTTTTGTTGTTCCCATTTTCGTTTCAATATCATATAAATCCGCTATATATAGTGCATGAAGAAGTAGAAACTCGTAACAAATATAGCACAGAGAGTTCATTAAATAAACACACACATACAGTATAGCATCAGGAAAGGAAGTAGAGTATGGGGGTTGTTCAGATAAAGCGAAGCTTGTTGAAAACAGACAACCTATTACACTCAACAGATACACGGAAAATGGAAGAAGAATAGGAGAGGCCGTGGGCACAAATAACGCGCAGCAAATGAAAAAAAGGAACGCAAAGCAAGTGCAAAAGTGATGAAACTCAAGACATTATCAGAAAGTGGAAGCTATGTCACATGCCGGAAAGACAGGATTCTCTGCAGTAGAATTCGACATTGTGAAACTCGTCGATGGGATTTTGCTATTAAGAATGGACAGGAGGATTAGACGAATGAGAACTTGAGGGTCCAAAATGACATCCAGAGCGCAGACTTACAATAAGGTTTAAACCCAGAAGTCACAATGTATTCTTTGCCAATTAAGGCCGGACAGTAGTTGGCATGCTTCAGGTGTGATTTTGAATAGAGTATAGGGTGTGATTTTGGATACACGTTGTCTAAATCACATCGTCCGTTTTTAATGAAAAATCACAACCATGGGTTCACAGTGTGAATCCTTTCCAAACAATAAATCAATGTTTTTCATCATACTATGACATATGCATTAATTTGTGCACGTTCCATCTACAATCAAGCAGCATGTTTCCCCATTCTCGTTCCTTGAAATCCGTGTTACAACTCGCCCCAAAGAGCAGATAATTATGTTCGAGGCCTCGGCCTTGTTTCTGAAAACTTTGAAATTCGCTGAACTACAAAGAAGACAAGTACCGGTTACCCTTCACTATATTTTGAAAGCGATCGAAGTTATCATCTCATAGATAAAATGTGGAAATGCTAAGGTGTTTTTTTATATTGTGAACTAAAGTACAAAAGAAAGTGGGTGATTGGTAACGAAAACTAGCCTCTGATACGAAATTCAAATAAGAAAGTGTTATATAGTCATTTATGAAAGTGTCCTATACTTATATTTGCATAATTTATTTAATGTATTATGATTGTTAAACATCATACGATTTTGTTTTGTTTTGTATCAGCAATTTATGCAGATTTTCACCAGAAATGACCAAGTGCAATGACAGTGATTGTAATTGTTGTCGATAATCGATAAGTCTATGCCTCGGTTTTTGTTGATCCCCGCACTCTAAAAACAAATTGGTTGAAAAAAACAATATATTAGTTAAAGCAACCAAGTATTGCTGATATGTGTCCACCAATTCCTACAAATATATTGGTTGTTTTCATCCAATCCGGTTTTAGAGTGCACATCCGTTTCGTCGTGTCTTTGTTTTAAGGCAATTTACTATTTAACAGCTGTAACATGTTTTATTTGGTTAGTAACTGCAATTAGAATATATATTTTCTATTTAAAAAACTCCTTTTTCTAAAATGATACTGAAAGGGAAACCTTACTTGACAACATTTAAAGAAATGTTTCTTTTAAAAATCTATATTTATGTCAGAAACAACGAGAAAAGTACCGTGTATATAGAAAACGTATTACTTGGCAGAAATGAGGGGAATCATCGTGCTTTGGGCTAAAAAAAATCACTTTTTTAAATGAGATCAATGATGTTATATAATTATGTCCTTAATCCCCAATACAACCCTATGCCCACCTCCAGATCGACGTCTGGGGTTAGCAAACGGGTAAATCGGGGAGGGGTGAGGTATACGTGCTTTCTTTTCCATACTTCCCAAACTTCGCCAACTTCCATTGCAAGCGTATAAGCTTGCAATGGCCCCTTCCCGCCCAGTCTTCTACCCCAAGCTCCTTCCCCTTACACTGTTAGAAAGTTGCGCAAATAGATTACCCAACGTTGGTACAATAGTCAGCTTGTTCAACCTTTGGGTAAATGTTCACGTAATTTACCAACTGTTGTATAACCACAGCTGTGCACAAACCAATTGTTGGTTAAAGTGGGGTTAAAATGGTACTGCCCAACATTTTTGTACCCAAAAATGTTCGGTAAATTACGTGAACAATTACCCAAAGGTTGAACATATTGACTATTGTACCAACGTTGGGTAATCTGTTTGCCCCACTTTCTAACAGTGTACACAACCCTCGAATTGTTCCTGTCTTTCCCTCGCACGTGGGACTATTCTTCGCTTAAACACCCAACCCCGGAGGGCGGTCCGTGAAAACAAACGTGTCTTAGACCAAATAAGACTTCGCTCAAGAGGTAAATACCCTCGCCCCATGCCCAAAGTAGCCGTACCAAGTCTGACTAAAGATGTGTATGGATGTATATTTTGGAAAAAATTGGATGATTGTTGTCGATTAACATCATCTTGCCCTTTTGCAAAATTCCCCCAAAATAGAACTTTCTGTCCACTGCCGTAGGTCGATTTTGAAAAGGCTTATACCTCAGATAGACAATATTTTTGTTAGCTTTTTTAGTACTTTTCGCATTCCTTAACAAATTTTGGAGTGCGCACTTTTTTCTAATAGCTGGGTATATTTCTCTACTTCTCTTCATTTTTAGCTGCGACATTTGTGAGAATAAAGATGTTATTTTCCACCATTTATTTACGAAACGGATCCGAGCTTGCTCCAATTTACTTTGTTCGCGAATGTCATCAGTTCATCGCCACAATAAACATTCATCGTCTTTTAAGAATAATTATCATTGCCAAACTTGGTTCATTATTGCTGACTTGGCGAAGTACCGGTAAACCAACAATAAAGGAATCGGACACTGATTAATATTTCCAGACGAAAACGGAGAATACACGTTGTATTAATATTTACGATCTCGATCATAATTTGGACGATGTGCACAGATCGTTTTCAGTCTATTTCAAAGGAAAATTAATAATTTTCACGCACCTCTGTTTGTCTGGAACAGCGTTTTTATGTTTTGTTCATTTTGCCGTTCAGATTAGAAATTGTATCTTTCTCCTTTTACTTTAAACCAATGGAGAGAATAACTCAGTTTTGGGCCGTGAAGAACATACGAGCCAAGATGCTTTGTCAGCATTGAACGTGTTGTTCATTGGTATACAAATTGTTAACAAGTTCTAGCTTTCCGAAATATATTTGTGTTGTGCACGGGCACCTCTTGTAAGTTCAAAAAACGTATGGAGTGTTCTATCAGAAAAATGACAGTAAATGAGCTGCTAAAGTATCAATACATGTACCTGCATAATATAGCAGACTTATGATTTCAAATATTTTACGACAGAAATATTTTAAGCTTAAAAAAATTTCCCAGGCTGTCTCTCTGATATAATGGTTTCTGAGTTTTGTCGTTTTTCATCGGTCACTTTTATTGGAAGTATGATTTTGCATGCATGCGTTATTTTGGGCCAAACTGGGGGTTATATTGCAGATAGGCCTAATCGATTTTTCTGTCAAGAGTTTAGTTCTTACTTTGATTCGTCGTTTGAAATGAACGTGTTGTATTTGGGGTCGAAAGACATGAATAAAATTAATTGTTTTTGATTAGTTTATCAACTTACCAGAGATGCCGAAGGGATAGCCGGCAGGATTAGCGCAACTTGGGTAATTGAGACACGAGAGATGCTGTTGGGTTGCCTGATGATTGCTGGCCGCAGCACCGTACATGACCGCTGCTGCTGTCGCACCGCCCATGGAGCTCGAGTACCGCATCGGCCCGCCAAAGTCCATCCTGTGGTGCCCGGCCTCGTGGCCCGTCGACAGCTCCATGCTGTTGAAGGAGAGTGCGGACGCCGACCGGTAACTCTTGTATTGTTCGTCGTAGGAAGACGAGGCGGACGCAGCTCCGGGCTGGACGAACCGACAATCTGCCCGGTAAGCAAAGCCCCCGGGTCCCGGTGCCGCCGGGTGGTGCAGATGCGAGGTTGAAGTTGACGGCCCGCGGTCCGTGACCGGGGCTGGTACCTGCATGAACCCGCTCCCTACTCCGGCAGTTCCCCGGGACGTGGTGTAACTAGCCGAGCCGCTCGGGGTGGCCAGCGCGCAGGGCTTCCCCCCGAACGTCTGCGGGCCGTTCTCCATTCCGATATCGCTAGATGGTGTCGTCCTCGTGGAAGAGTTGCAAAATAGATCATAAAACATGTGGAGGAAGGCAAGCTCAAACGACTGCGTGAAGACAAACCAAACGATGCTCCCGCCTTTCCAAGGTCTTTGAAGATAGCCAAGTCAACTCAGATGTACCTCTGATGCGGCAAATACGTTCATAGACAACTCAAATTCCAAAAATACGATGTTAGTATCAGAAAAGATTGTTACTTCATTAAACTGGGTTGTCTTCTCTTCGGTTTATGTCAAAGTCAGGTCAGATCGAGGTCCAGTTTAAGCGGCTAATGATCGTCAGGTTTCAGGTTTAGGTAGCCCCTGGTCGTTCTTAGCGGCCGAGCGTTTTGTCAAGGTGTCGACTGGCATTTAACGGCCGTCATTTGGCGCAACTTTATGGTCTCACGCGCGGACACAAAGTACAGACGACACCTCAGCCCTAATATCGGCACAGCCCAAGGTAGAGAAACAGCACCTGCCTCATTTGAATATTTAAATGGGGAAAGATTCAATATGAATCACTATCACTAAAACCGGAGAAGGTGAGCTGTAAACTTTTAGTCTACTGCTATTTCATGTGTTATTTCCACTGTTATTTTCCCACAATTATAATAGTAAATTGGTCATTCGCGTACTCATATCAGTGGATAAGATAGTATTGGGAAGTTGTAGAAAAAGAAAATCCAATAATTTCAGGTTATTTTGAATGATAAACCTTCCTAACGCCATATACTCGAGTGTGAGGTCAAGGCGAGAGAGCGAAAGCAATCCATATTCATATGTTGCGGGGATTTCTAAGCGGTGTTTAATATGCTGAAGAACTATAGAGTTAGGCCTGTAACCAAGTTTCAAATTTCATAAGGGCTTTTCTCAAGCGATCAGCACCACGAGGTTTTAAGCAAAGTTGACAATCGGCCCTCTTGCGACAGCCCTTTTAATACACAATTAATATTCTTCGTCAGAGATGGGAAATAGATTTCAGACTTTTAGTGATCTTCAGGGTCCGCGTGGCCATTCGAATTATCAACTACAGGAAAGATGACACTTGCGAGGAGTCAATTCCCCACGTTTAAGAACCAAAAATTGTAGCTAAGTAGATGCATTTAAACCAACTAACTAGACAAGAGTGCACGTTGGGGGAATGCCCGCAAAAATCACCTCTTTAAATGCTAAGGATAGCACAATATTATGGCTCGTATACCACGGGCTGGCCCGCTCATCGCCGTGTTTACGATAGGTCCTAGGGACACTCAACACGGCAGTGTTTCAGCCGGAGTACCGCCACATGCTTCTCGTAAAAAAAAGCATACGCCATACAGAATCGATTGAAAACCTTGTTCTCGTAGCACTCAGTTTTGTGTTTCTGCTTCGCTCTCAGGGTTTCTGGACGTGTTTATTCTTCAATTTAGTGTTATTTTACGGTGCTTGTGCAGATGCTTTATACTCCATGGAAATGAATTGGTCTGAATGGAGGTTTAGAGCTGTCTGTGTAGTGAGAAGGCACTGGAGTGACGAATTACACAGAAAACAGTTTTACATGTAGGCCTATTTGTCTATATGCTGAAAAGAGAAATTGGCGGTGAAATGGTCGACTATTAAAATCGCCCGGAAAAATCTGGGTAGGCCTATATGTTGCCTTCCCTGCTAGGAAATAAAATCCGAATTTTTGACACACTTCTTATAGGGCCTACCTGCCTTTATGTAGCAAAGTATATGGCTGGCTCTATAACAGACCATGCTTAACAGGCGATGGAAATGGTTAGGCCAACGATATATGGTACCGGTATGGGGATGGTGGGACATTGGTCCCTAGTATTACAGAGTCACAGGAATCCTTCATGGCGGGCGATAATCACACATATTTTCTTATCTTTGCGAGTCTCAGAATGGATCCGATTTCGAAGAAACGGTTCGAAACAAAGTTGTACCGCTAGTGGATCGGTGCATTATCATCAAAGACGATATTGAACATGTTAAAAAAGGCTCAATTTGGATCGTAAAAGTATTGAATAATGTACTTATAATATTCTTACAGTATCACATTATATGGAACTACTGCTGGTTAAAATGGTTCATTTTACATCACCATTGAGGGATGCATTAATTTACCAAGTGATGACATTAACTCGTATTAAAGCATAGGGTGGATCACATTTTACCATCATGCAGAAATCTATTAAATTCTTGCCAAAGTTAAAAAACGATTCAGCCACAGAAAAGAGCATGAAAATTTAAATCAATAGGAACACAAGCATGCAGGAAATTGAGCAAATTGTAGAGCCTAATAATTGGAAAGTAGAGCAGAGCAAAAGCGGGCAGAATAGTGCAGACAAAAGGGGGAGTGAAGCAGAGCAGAGTGAACAGAGCAGAGCACAGAGCAGAACGGAGCAAAACAGAGAGGAACGGAGGACAAAGCACTCTGTAGAAATCTGGGCATTACAGAGAATACACCACAGAAAGAGCAGAATAGAGAGGGGAAAACGGAGTATGAACAGCAGACAGAACGGAGGAGAGCAGAACTCAGAGCAGGGCTGGGCGGGACGCGATTTTTTGTTCCGTAGGCGGGTGAAGCAATTTCGTGAATAACTCAGTGTTTGCATTGATCACTGCACAGCTAGCACTGCACAGCTAGGTTCTCTGTCTCTTTTTCCCCTTAAATTTGAAATATCCCAAAGATACTACAGTAAAGCAAAACATTGGTACAGGTGTATTCGAACGAGGGACCTTTGATCCATGGTCCATCCCACTACCCACTATACTAGTATGTAGCAGCTCGACAACAGCCCTTCTTTAAAATGATTGAATGTAACTAAACACAACACAAAAAGTAAGTCCCCCCCCCCCCAAAATGACCCCTCAGTTTCTTAAGTAAGTACTTTTCAAAGATCACATCTAGTGAAAAATATTTCTGTTGGTGTTAGGCAACTGTTGTGTGAAAATTGAAGGCATCCTTTTATTCATGGTTGACTGAGCTCAAATTGAAGACAAAATTACCCAATTTCAAAATTCACAAGACTGTGTGTGCATGCCTGTATGATGGCAGAAAACGTGTGTGGCGTCGAAGTGGAGAACAGCATGCTGAGTGTTGTGTGCAACCTGTGACATCCTTCGGTGGCGGAAGCATCATGGTCTGGGCTGGGATAAGTCTTGTCAACAAAACACCACTTGTTCAGCAGATCAATGGCAATTTGAATGCGCAACGATATGTTGACGATATCCTACGTCCATATGTTGCACCGTATGCCGCAGCCCATGGTGATGGATTCGTCTTCATGGACGATAACGCCCGTCCTCACAGAGGGAGAGAGGTGAACGCCTTCTTGGCTCATGAGGGGATCCAGAAAATGGTTTGGCCGGCAAATTCACCAGACCTCAATCCCATCGAGCATCTTTGGGACCTGCTGAAACGATGTGTATGCCCGTATCCAAGCAGAAAGCACTCTGGAGGACTTGTCGCGATTACTGCAGAAAGAATGGATAGCTAATCCCTCGGCAGCGGGTGACCAGACTCATCAACACCATGAGAAGATGATGTCTGGAGGTCATTGCCAAGCGTGGTTGATACACACGTTATTGAACATTAATGTTAATCTGCTTCTCAGTCATCTGCAGTAATAAAGTCACTTTTGTGAATTTTGAAAATGGGTAATTTTGTCTTCAATTTGTGCTCAGTCAACCATGAATAAAAGGATGCCTTCAATTTTCACACAACAGTTGCCTAACATCAACAGAAATATTTTTCACTAGATGTGATCTTTGAAAAGTTCTTACTTAAGAAACTGAGGGGTCATTTGGGGGGGGGGGGGGGGGGCTTACTTTTTGTGTTGTGTTTAGTTGATTAAATTATAACAATGCTGTGACGTTCTGTTCTATTATAATGAATAAACATAAATTTCTCATCAAAACTACTGAATTATTCTGTTTATTGCTTTACCCGCCTACGGAAAAAAAATGCGCGAGCGGGACAGGGCGGGTCATGCAGGGCGCGGCACACGGATATATTCCCACAGATTTTAAGGCAGAGTAAGAAAGAGTAGAGCGGAATAGCTAGGGCTGGGCAGTACAGAGAAGTAATGTAAACTACTACCAAACGTGTTAAATGTCATTTGCTTTTGCTGCAATTTCAGAACTAAATTGATTTTGGGGTTAGTATTGTATAGCGTGCTAGCAAATAATGTAACACTGACCTGTTTAAAGTGTTGTGTGCATAGATGCTGGGAAAACAGAGAGAGACAAATTATGTTCTATAGTAGTCTGGTTCCCTGACCATACTTTAGACAAAACGTAACAATTTATAGAGTCCGGGAATTATCAGGTCGGGGAACTAGACTATTTCCAACGGTTGTCGGCCGACAATCGTTGGAAACGATATAAATTTTCACTTTTCTTGAAAACGACAGCACACCAGGTGCCATGATTTCACAGGATGCCTGAGACTGCTATTTACCTACAGTCTAGTACAGTATTAATTGGTAATAATTCAGTAGTTTTGTTTTTGATGTTTGCAAATGATGTATAGGCCCTGCTACCTTTAAACTGACCCCAAAAGTTACCATTCACGTCCACCTCAAAATATTCTGCCCAGGTTTTGTGAGAATTCTTGGGACTTTACAGTTGAAATGGGTCTTTGTCAAGGACTTTACGTACAATCAAAATTATGACTAGGCCTATATTGAAAAAAAATGACCTCACTCCTTTTTCCACTAAGCCAGGTAGTGATCGATTAGTGAGTATAGCTACAGATGGGCCTTCCGAGGAGTGGTTCACGTTTCTCTACCCCTTTATAACTAATTCAGCAAGATTATACGCTTATCAATAAAACAAGCTGATGTGTTGATAATGGTATGGACGAAGCATGTTATTCTTAATCACTCTAAATCAATTAACTGGAATCAGGTTGGCGCAGTGGTTACTGTCTCCGCCTTTTACCGCTGTGGCCCGGGTTCGATTCCTGCCCTGGTCCACATGTGGATTGGGTTTTCAGTCCCTACCTGATTCCGTGGGTTTTACCCAGAATATTTATCTGGGGTTTTCCTCCCACCTCTAAAACTGTAACTTCTTCTCATTGTCTTCTCTCTACAGGTTTCTTCAGGCTTCCGAGCTACAGTGCCTATAGGGCGCTTTTGAGGAATCCTTGGTTTCATTACCAGAAAGAATTAATAATAATAATACAAATAATAACTAAATTATTGCTTGTAATATTGATTGCTTGTAATAGTTATGACATGTTTCACAATGAGATCGAAACAAGAATCTCAATCTTTGTTAGCGAACGATTCAGCGTGTGCGCCTCATTTTAAAGTCCTTTAAAATGCATATTGTACAGAAATTACCACTTTTACTGCACACTAACAATCTACTTGCATAACAACATTGCCCATTGTGCGCTAAACCCCGTGTAAATAACATTCCAGCAGGATACGTACCGGTACCGGTACGTGACATATTGGAACCGGCTGCAAGTAGCCGTTAAAACGCACATCAAGACGGCCTTATAACGGCCCAACATTCAAGGACTTCTCCGGAGTTTCACCTTTTGGTTACCTTTTTTTCCTGTCTGTCTTCGAATGTTTCATGATTGATTCGTCAACCACACACGAGGCTCCGGACACGTTGTCCAGGTGTTGTTTGATGTTTCCGCTATGTCCGCGGGTCCAGATGATCTCGGAAGGGGGATTTGTTGACCACTGGCCGAACTGTTGACCACTAAGTTGGAAGTCATAATTCACTCCCTCATAGACTGTTACACCTCCGTAATTGTGCCATTCTTATAGTCGGAAGTCGCATTCCTCTGTTTTGAGCTACAGGCAAAAATCCATTGAGGGTCGAAATTTTCGATTTTCGTCTTATTGCTTAAAATGCTAGTTTATGTAAAATAAAATCATACTGTGTTTTCGTGTGTTTTTGTTTTGGTTTTTTTAGTACAATAAAATGTTTAAAAGGAGATTTTAGTAAGGTACCGGTAACACTAATAATCACTGGAATTTGTGTTTAGTTTTCTTTATAAGATTCGATATTTTTCGATCCGTGTACATGCAATCATAATGCAATCATAACAAACGTGGTATCAATTTAAAGCTTGTGTTCTAAACTCTTCATTAATTGGCCGATCTGATCGATATTTCAACAAATAAACCAACGAGAAACACTCTTAGGAGATACCAAGGCTACCCCCTAATCGTGAGCCGTTCAGCGGTGCGGAAATGAAGAACAAACTTTTTCGCTTGGTTTATGCTCGGAAGAGTGCTAAATCATCTAATAAAACTAAAATTGTCATAATTATTTTAATACTGCTCCGATTTTAATAATCCTTTCATCATTTTAAAGCTTGATGTGTTCTTTCCAATGGTATATAACTCTAGAAATATTTTTTTTAGCGATGATAGACTGTTCTCGATTGAGAGCGCCACAATTGGTACCGATACCGTAGTGTGTTCTTTTGTAGTGGTGAGCACGTATGGGCGGCGATCCGGGGGGACGGGGGGACACGTCCCCCAATATTTTTGGGGGAGGGGACGGCTATGGCAGTGTCCCCAATAATTCCCCCCTTGTCATATACATTAATGGGAAATTGGCTTTTACATGCACCAGTATGCACCATAATATACACAGATCAGCACACATTTTCAAAAGTTTCCTAGGATACACAAGAAACACCGGGTACAAAATGCTTTACAATATTGTTGGTTGTGGTGTGTTTTTTCCTCCGTCCCCCAACATTGACGAGAAATCGCCGCCGCTGTGAGCACGTCCAAGTCAGCTATTTTTTCAGGCTTCTTCAAGATGTTTGGAAAAAGGGAATTTCCTCACTTTTGTTCCAGTAAGCGTAACAACCTTTTTGTGTGTTTTTTTCCACGATTTCTTCACTGCTTATGCTTAAAGGGTCATACTTGATCAATATTCTGAACAAAGCTTAATAACTTTTTAGAAAGTATACTAAAAATAATATCTGCCAAACGTAGGTTTCCAGCATTTTTAAACCACTCAGTACCGGTACTGCCAAAATTAAGAAAGATTCATGCAATAAATTATTCATCCATTAAAGCCCCCAGTCCCACTAGGACCTGCGATTTCCCGCGGCCAGTTCAGTCGTGCGACAAGGCCGGTCGTGGGTAGTCGTGGATATTTCCTGCGATTTGAGCCTAGCAGTCACATTGTAAGACCAGTCGTGCAACCTGTAGAAGACTTGTTGTCGACTGATAGCACCACTAATCGCGCGACAGTCGCACGACTACCCAAGACTACGTACGGGTGGTAAGGTCCTGTCGCACGACTGGCTACGACCAATCGTGCGACAGGTGCCGACTGGCTGTGACTGATCGTGCGACTGGTCTTGACCAGTCGTGCGACTGGTAGTGCGACTATAAATACAGGGCACGCAGAGCATGCTGAGATGCCAGCAGAACGAGCCCGATATATATAAACCGGCTGACCGGTCTTGGGCAGTGGCACGACCGACGCATGGCAACTCACGACTATTCGTACGACTTGTCGTGGAGTCGCACGACTAGTCTTGCTTAGTCGTGCAACTATAGTCGTGCAATCAGGTCTACTCGCACGACAAGTCGTGCAAGTAGTCGTGGAAAGTCGTGCGACTGTCGTACGACAGGAGAATCCTACGATCAGCCACGACAATGAAGGACCACCCACGACAAATGGAGACTAGGCTGCGACAAGTGCGACTACTTCAGTAGTCTAGGTTCCAAGACGTTCTTAGCGGTGCGACGTATAGCGCGCACGGCCGGCCGACAGCGCCCTCTCACTACACACACACACACGCCAAGGCCAAATCACTAAGACCGTCTAGGGAATTTCGCAAGTTCTGCTCGCGAAATCGCGAGCAGAACTGTGTGGCATTTGCATGCGCGTGTGACGTAGCTGCATTATCGCATGTAAATAGCCAACACTCACTAGTCTAGTTTCTGTACTCATGTCGAAGATTTCTCAATCATGTTTGCCAGTCCAGAATCACTCTGCTCAGAACGTTAACTGACTAGTAAGTTATTACTTAAACATGAGTTTCCTCCAGTGCGCAAGCGCGATTATTCGTTTGACCCGCCTGTTAAATTATGCATAAGCAGGTCGCGCGCGCAAGTAGTCGTGCAAGTCGTGCAAGTAGTCGTGGAAAGTCGTGCGACTGTCGTACGACAGGAGAATCCTACGATCAGCCACGACAATGAAGGACCACCCACGACAAATGGAGACTAGGCTGCGACAAGTGCGACTACTTCAGTAGTCTAGGTTCCAAGACGTTCTTAGCGGTGCGACGTATAGCGCGCACGGCCGGCCGACAGCGCCCTCTCACTACACACACACACACGCCAAGGCCAAATCACTAAGACCGTCTAGGGAATTTCGCAAGTTCTGCTCGCGAAATCGCGAGCAGAACTGTGTGGCATTTGCATGCGCGTGTGACGTAGCTGCATTATCGCATGTAAATAGCCAACACTCACTAGTCTAGTTTCTGTACTCATGTCGAAGATTTCTCAATCATGTTTGCCAGTCCAGAATTACTCTGCTCAGAACGTTAACTGACTAGTAAGTTATTACTTAAACATGAGTTTCCTCCAGTGCGCAAGCGCGATTATTCGTTTGACCCGCCTGTTAAATTATGCATAAGCAGGTCGCGCGCGCTCCCTTGCGAAATTCCCAAGACGTTCGTAGCGATTTGGCCTTGGCGTGTGTTTGTGTGTAGCTAGGGCGCTGCCGTGCGCGCTGTACGTCGCACCGCGCTAAGGACGTCTTGGAACCAAGACTACTACTTCAGTCGCAGCCAGGTTTTTGAACAAGATCAAAAACCTCTCTGCGACTGATTTCGGTCCTGCGAATATTCAAGACTACCTACGACCACCCAAGACTTGTGGCACGACTTTTCTAAGATTGCCTGCGATTTCCAGTTGCAGCTTGTCGCAGCTTGTCGTAAGTTGTCGTATCTCCAAGTGGGACTGGGGCTTAAGTGCAAAAGCAGATTATAATTTGGGGAGGCTAATCATCCTTACTCGCAGCTGGGATGCTGAATTGCGAAGGACGCGCGGCTACAACGTGGTCGAGCCTCTGGCAGCCGGCCTACATCGACCCACATAATGATGTGCACGGAGCACAGCTCGAAAGTGTTTGATTTTTCCGGAGGAAAGCCGGAGAACCCGGAGAAAAACCCTCGTGGCACAGGAGAGAACCAACGCACAACTCTACTTACATATGGTCTGAGCCGGGAATCGAGCCCGGGCCACATTGGTGGGAGGCGAGCAATTTACGCACAAGCCACCCATGCCACCAGATAATTTGATTACATGTGTCTGCGGTATCACTTTCTAATCATTTGGTAGGGCTCGCGCTATACTGTTCCGAAGGTCCTAGGTTCAAATCCCGCTCTTGCCAGCGTTTTCAGTCAGAAAAGTTAATAAAATAGTTTCCATTGTCATTTATCCGGTGATATTATGTAATATAAACTCATATCGTCATTGAGTGATCGCCACACTGTCGCTAAAGTACATACACAGGCTGCATCGTGAAGTTTGAGCGTAATCTGTGACTATATTTGTTTACGGAAATTACCACCCAAAGAAATGTTTGCTGAAACATATTTCGTAAGGGGGGGGGGGGGGGGGGGGGGGGGTATGATATGATAGAAATATGGGGAGCTGTTTAAAACAGGAATATGTTTTATATATATTTACATACATAGCTATGAACATGATGTACGCATAATTTAGTCAATGTCTTTATTTGTTTGGGCTTTTTCATTTTGGGCGTTTTCAGTTTACGGTAGTGAAATGTTGGGGAAAGACCCCATAGAACACCCCCGTCAAAAAGTAGGGTGAATATGGGCTACTGACATCCCCCGTGATTTACGCCCGCGGGCTATTTACGACATTATGGTGTATGACTTCTGACTATACGCCCCCGATCAAAGATACTGACAAGTTTGGAGATCGCCAACATAGGGAAAAATAGCACAGTTAGTACAGCGCCGCTATTATCCAACCGACCCCAGATAAACCCCACAGCAGTTGCGTATCCAGCGGGAAGCAGGGGGGGGGGGGGGGGGAGAACCCCCCCCCCCCCCCTCCACCCCCCCCCCCCCCCCCCTCCCCGCCGGCATTTGAATAGTGTTTTTGTTACGGTTTTAAGACGGTTCAGACGTTGTTTGCCCTCCCTGGCACAAAACGCTGGATACGCTTCTGCCTTGCAGATTTTGTGCACGAATGGAAAAACCAATCAGAGCAAAGGGATTAACATGGTAACTCGAGCCGGTTAACCAATGAAAACACGGATGCTTGTAACTAGTATACAGTGGGCGCGAATATCGTCCGCTTTTTGCACACACTGTATCGAGACGGTTCAGGTAATGGCCGTCCGAGTGTCATAAGTTTAAATCCCACTATTGTCAACTTTCCTTATTCACTCTATTATAATCACTTCAGAAAATACAGCAAAGTCATATTTGTCAAAAGAAAATGAGCAACTTCTGCACGTCGGCCATTTTAATTCACCATCCTCGTTCCCACTCGCATTTCGTTCCACTCGAATTCGTTCCGCTCATAAGCAAAGAAGTTTGGAATCTTGAAACGGATTCGATCACCAACTGGGTAAAGGTCGTTTCCCAAAACCTAAACAAGGACTGAGATCAGGGGCGTATACCTCATTACCTTTGTTTATAATAAAGAACACAACTTATTTACATACGATACAACTTAAATTCTTTCTCAAAACCTGGCAGCTTACATTTTCCAAACACAGCCAAGCTCGAATCGTTAAGTAAATGTATCTTACAGCGCTTGGTTGGATAGTATTCGTTTTTATTGTTTCAAAACATTGTTATCAAAAAAGTTCGTGCACACGCAAAATTAATCATGTTAATGGGACTAAGTAATTAAAGGTAAAGCTGCCCCCAAAATTAGGGGGCAAGATAGGGCAAGATAGCTCAATTGGTAGAGCGCCGGTAAGGTATTCCGGCGGTCGCAGGTTCGAATCCCGCTTCTGCCATTTTCTTTATTCACTTTAATAATGTATTCAAATTTATCTAGTCAGTTTCCCTTGTGGATTGTTTAACGAAATATAAGTTCTACCCTCATTAGCTTTTAACTTGTAAAATTCAAAATTAATTTGTTCAAAATCCACATTAAGTAGTACACGGCTAGCGACCCTTTCCCCGCGCTACTCTTTGTCCGTGAAACCTTTGTTAATTTCAGCTGGCCGCTAAATGGCATTCACATCGTTTATTGAAAAAACACCGCCAAATTTCATTGTAGGAATAACACTACGTTTTTCTCCAGGGCCCAATTTCACAGGCTTGCTGTAAGCACACGATTTCCTACTAACAAAACCTTGTTCATATTTCAAGGACACCGTAAGCAGTAAGCACAGGGAAGAACTCGCCAACCTGGGGCAGAATTTGCTTAAAATTATAGTAACAATAAAAATCTCAACTCACTATCTAGCGCGCGGACGTTATCACGATGTGACTTGGCTGAGGCATACCGCTGACGTTAGCAAACTTGTTTCTGCTATAGTTAAGCACATTTCTACTAACTGATAAATAGCTCTATGAAATTGGGCACAGTTTTGATTTACAATGTTGCTATTCTACGCAAAGGCGGTGGGGGCAGTGGAGGGGACGGGGCTGGTATAGCACTAGCATCGGGCGGTGCGGGAACGATCCCCGCTGCCCGTACTGACGCACAGGGGGAATATTTCCTCTGGATGGTACTCCCGTGATGGGTTCTGATGATAGAAATTTGGGACCTTTCCTGTCGGTGAATGCTTTATTCATAAGAGCTGCAACAGGGTGAGGAGGGTCCGTCGAGTGGGCTACACTTACAGGAGGTTCAGTTGTACGTTTAAAGGCAGGAGTAGGAGGGGCCAAGGAAGGAGGCGCAGCTACTGAAGGAGGTGTTTTTGAGAGGGTACCGCCTCGATAGGAGGGGGTGGAGGAGGTGGAGGAGGTGGAGGAGGGGCCAAGGTAGGAGGTGAAACATTGGGAGGTGCCGCAGCGGGAGGTGCAGCAGAAGGCGGTGTAAACCCAAGGGGAGAAAGAACATCTGAATAGGTAGCAAGCATTTGAGGAGGTGGGGGAGGTGAAGCGGAAACCTCAATCTGTGCTAGGGAAAGAATTCCCAATGTTGAAGTGTCCACATCAGACATTGAGGTGAGTGTGGCACTAAGGTGCGAGGACCTTTGCGCAGCCAGCGACTGCCGTCTGAGGCGCTGCAGTTGGAAGGGATTGACTGGTCTACCTGCAGGGCTTGTCATGAGTGAGACCCTCCTGGCCGTTAACGAGTCCTTAGGAGATAACTGCTGAACCGATGTTGTGTGTGGAGCTACCAATGCGCCTTGAAGAGAAGACCCCACCTGTACCGAATATGTAGAATCCTCTGGAGGGGTCAATGTTCTTGATCGCGTCTCTTGGGGTGTTCCTGGAGGAGATACAGAGCCGATACTGAATTGATCATGAACATAGGGCATGTGGCTATGTATGCTCGTCGTCTGCTCCAGATCTCCAGGAATAGTTTGAGGAGAACTTGGGGGACTTGTAATAGACGTACTTACCGAAGCATGTGAGCTGGTAGGAGTTAAGGTTCTCGATCCTTCCGTTTGCGGGGTTTTTATAAGGAATGGCACTGAAGCTGCGTTTACCGTCCCATGGACAGCAAGTATTTCCGATGGAGCGCTGTAACTTGTCACATTATGCAAAACCTGCTTCCCTGACACGGGTTTTGAAAAATGGGGAAGACTTTCGGAGGGTACTTCGCTTGGACTACTGATGCTGGACTGATGTGAGACCTGACGAGCCGGTGGAGGTGGAGGCATCGTACCGCTTCGAGCCAGAGATTGGTAGGAAGCAATCAGAGCTACCACCGAGCTTCCTCTCGGAGATGGCTTTAGTCTCGATGTCACCGAAGAGTGGAGAGTCTCTGCTCCCGGCGGAAGCTCGCCCATCTCGATCTGGAAGCTCCCGATTTCAATCTCCGAGTCGCACTCTGAGAGATCAACGGGGATGACCGGAGACCCGGAAAGGTCGGACTCACTTCTTGAACAGATGCTTAACGGACTGTTCGGACCGGCAGAATTACACGATTGCCGTCTCCATATTGGTACTGAAGAGCTACTTATGCTACCTGCGACGGAGATTTGATGGGGGCTTGGTACCGAGGAACCTCTATGAATGACTGACGGTGATAACGTGGAATCAGGATGACCATCATAGGTTGGGTATCTCTCTGATTGGAAGCTGCCTTCCTGAAGTTTGAACTGCTGAGAAAGGAATGAAGCTTGAGGTTGCGGGAGCGAATCATGTGAAATTATTCCCACGTGAGAAGAACGCTTAGGAGTGAGATGGGTCTCTGCAGGTGAATGAGGGTGTGGTATTATGGGTTGTAGAAACGTTCTCTTGGTAAATGAGTCATGAATGGACGGATGAACAGAATGTCGTTGCTCGATTGGGATGAGCCCCATGCCCATTCGCGAATAGGCAAGATGGTCGAGCTGATCTTCTTCATGTCTCGTCTGATCGATGTTAGAATACTGTTCATGAGTATCCAGAAAGGACGAGTTGACTTTGTTATTTTTAAAGGTTGATCCACCACCTTGCTGCATCCGATCTTGTAGACCACTAGCCTCTTCGTTGTACTCGTGAACGGACCTCTTGCGATGTTGCAATTCCAGTCTAGATTCCTGACTCCCGTGCCGGGAAATGTCGATTTTGTTTCTACGATGGTTGAGAAGCGGTAATGAGGGATGTTGCCGTGATTGTGTATTATCGACGGCAGCCGCATCCTCGTCATCACGGTATTCGAGTAATCCTTCCAACTCACTCTCCGATAGCGATAAATACTTTTTCTCCTTTGTGGTTTTTCGAGACGGTTTCTTTGCAACATCTTTTGTTGTCATGGCGACGTCAATTTGGGACAGATTCTCAACCATACCGGGATCCTGTTGATTTATTGTTTTCAACTGACGCTTACCATATCTGTCAAATCAGAGAATAAAAGATTAGGGAAAAGACTGCATATGATTCAATACTTGTATAAACATAAAACTCATTTGGGTACAAGTTAGAAGGTAAGGCAAACCGATGCATCATGAAGTCGTGTTTTGCTGGGACCCATTTCATAGAGCTGCTTAAGCACAACAATTTGCTGAAGCACAAAAACCTTGCTTATCAGGGTACCAGCCAAAACTCCATGCGATGTAAATGTATTTTGATTATGACTGGTATTTAGCTGTTGTTTGCTTAGCATAACAATCGCATGCACTGTTAGAGAGTTGGGCAAACAGTCAATTAACTTGTTCAACCTTTGGGTAATTTTTCACGTAATTTACCAACTGTTGTATAACCACAGCTGTTGTTTAACCCCACTTTAACCAACAATTGGTTTGTGCACAGCTGCAGTTATACAACTTCGGTGCGAAGGTGGAATCTTTAACCTGCGCTGTCTGAAAGCCAAGACCAAGATCCAGCACATGTTGATCAGAGAGCTGTTGTTCGCAGATGACTGCACTCTCGCGGCGCATACGCAAGAGGATGCCCAAATTTCTAATGGATTCTTCCTAAGGTCAGCTGAGCGCTATGGACTGACAGTCAGCATCAAAAAGATGGAGGTGATGTACAAGCCAAAGCCCAGTTCGCTATATGTCGAGCCGATGGCGGCCATCGGGAGCGAGAACACTAAGCTGAACACTGTATCAACGTTCTGCTATCTCGGCGATACACTGTCGAATGACTGCTCCATCGACAACGACGTCGCTTAGCGCATTGCCAAAGCCTCCGCTTCCTTCGGACGTCTTGCTCCAAGGCTTTGGAACACACGGGATGTGCGACTGCTGACCAAATTAAATGTGTACAGGGCAGCTGTGCTGAGTGTGCTGCTATACAACTGTGAGACTTGGACTCTGTATGGACGACATGTCAAGCAGTTGGACAGCTTCTATATGCGCTGCTTGTGCCGCATCACTGGAATCAAAATTAATGGCAGGACCGAATCCCGAACACGGAGGTTTTAGAGCGCTGCCGTATGCGTGGGATTGAGTCCTATCTGATGGAAGCTCGCCTAAGTTGGGCAGGTCATGTCGTCAGGTAAGATGAAACCCGGCTACCGAAAGCTCTCCTGTACAGCGAGTTGGCAGATGGGGCAAGGTCGATTGGTGCACCCAAAAAGCGATTAAAGGACCAACTATTACACTAAAGAAATGCGACATCAAGAACTTTAAGACGCTGGCTATCGACCGCACGGCATAGAGAAATGCTGTTCGTCTACAAGTGCGTATAGCTTCGAAACCATGCGCATCGACAGACTGGAAGATGGCGTCGCCGTCGCAATTGTAGCTGCGCCGGGCAGCCATCCTTGTGACCAGTGCCCCCGATAGCGGGTTCATGCGAGGAGGGCTGCAGCCAGAGGTCGCGTGACCAATGCTTGACTGGAGTGGGTAGACGGTGAGGATACCAGATCCGTCGATCTCGGCGGCTGAACCCCGACGACGACGACGTGGTTATACCACTGAGGAATAAGACATTCATCCATGGTTATACAACATTTGGTAAACTACGTGAAAATTACCCAAAGGTTGAACATGTTGACTATTGTACCAACGTTGGGTAATCTGTTTGCCCAACTTTCTAACAGTGTGGTGTTGGTTTTGACTGATAACCTAATTTTTGTTTAAGCAAGGTTTTGTGATTAAGCAAAGTTTTGGGCTTATGAAATTGGCCCCCGGTTCTAATTCTGACAGAAAACAAATTGGAGTTAGAATTTTTTACTCACAGAGATTGATTTCCTATTATATTAGCCAAAAGTATGACTAGCCGAAATCCCTCCAAAACTTGAAATTTTTTTAAGTTCCTTTTCTGTAGAAACATTGTCCATAAATATCTCACTGTAGAAATCCCACTGAGTAACAGAGTGATGCGCCAGTTCTTTTATGCAGTGTAGGATTTTAAAGACACATTGAGGGGGGCCGTATAGAGGAATCCCGAATTGACGAAAATAACACCGATCTGCGCACTTCCTGGTTTGAAAGCGAGGATCTCAATGCCACAGTAAACAACTTAGTACGCTGATCGTCCGCTGCGCTGCCATTTATGGCGTGATTGTTGAATACTACTGTTTTTGTTCAGCACTGACATTCTCGTTTTCAACCCAGAAGCGCGCAGACGGGGCTGATGTGAAATTCCTCTATTGGTGGTGTTCCTGAGCTAGTACTAATCCACTCCAACCAGGAACGTTACTGCTTAGGAAAACCGGCGACTCCACAATGTTTATCCTCGGCATATTTAAGTCTGACTAAAATAAAATTTAGCTTGTTATGCACAATGTTTTAGACGCTATGGTTCATTTGCCACGGTTGAAACACCAACCTGTATAGTACACAAGACACTAGCAGACCAGTCAATGCCATCAGCCCAAACGCTCCAATCAAAATCCAGAAGATAAGAGTCTGAACTGTGGAAAGAATTGCGGTATCAATTAACGACGGGTGTCATTTTTAAGTTTTGCAAACAATTCCATATATGATTTCACTGACAAATGTATTGCTATACTCAGATAGGATCAACTGCATGTTGATGACTTTGTTCTGATTGGCCAGGTACACTGTAAAGATAATTGCCCGTAATTTTACGGTACATTCAACGTAAAACGGTTAGTTACGGGCTCCTGAAATAACGGTGACGGTAACTTCTGCACGGGAATTTCCCGTAAAACGCCTCTTCACATTAGGGTTGAAGCAAAAACGGTGTACCGTTATTTTGATGGAGCGATGCTAGCATACTGTTTTTATGATCTATTGTCAAGGAGTTCATCCAATTACCAAGCAGCAATACTCTTGCGTGAGTATTCTGGAGAGCTTTTAAAAGACATGAAAAACCTTTTGCGCTTCAAATAAATCAACAGGCATATTTTAGTTCAAGCTTGTATTTTTGTAAGACATTGCTATGTGTGTGATACAAATGTTCATATGAATATCATTTGTGTATCATATCCGTATAACTAGGTCCTACACATACTGAACCAAATCCCTGGGGTTATGAGCACAAAAAACATTCTTAGCATAAAACGTCTTACTTGGTAAAACAGGGCTACTATTTAAATGTGATGTGATGGTATTCAGCTGTTTTTAACAGCATGAAAATCACACTGCGTTTTTGGCAGGTGGTCTGCTTTTACACAAGCAATGTTTTTTTGTGCTAAGCATATTTTTGTGTTCAGCAGCTGTGTCGAAATCAGAAGAAAATTAGCATCGGGACCTCTGTAGAAGAGCTCAGTATGTACCTTGACACTGCTCAACGGAGATAGCACCGGACCGGAAGGTTACTTCACGAGCCGGGCACTGGACACAATCTACGGCACCGTAGCTCGCCTGGTAAGTGCCCACGCCACATTGTCTGCACTCCGTGGTGCCCGCTTTGCTGTAGGATCCCGGTGGACAGGCGACTAAAAAAAAAAAAGGAAACGAGGTTCAAACGGAAAACAAACTTCTGAGAGCAAAATTTCATCTGTCTCCCATCTGCCACTGCTCGGCCTGCCTGTTTGGTGAATAAGCCAGTTCGGTATTTCAACTGCGCGTGTGCACAATGACATTTTATCCCGAATGACCCGCGTGACCTAACGCGCGAGTGTGAACCCCAAAGGTGATGGCACAACGCGCACGTGTTAAATTCAATCAAAATGGGCGTTCGCGTAACATGGCGTGACATTACGTCAGAATTTTATTCCGAATAACCTTTGACCTTTGAGATACCGAACTGGCTTATTAATAAACCGATCCATTAAGCCCCGCCCCTTGACGTATTGACCAATCATAGCCGCGACAATATTGAGTAATTACAAGACAGGCTCTATCACGATTTATTACCAAAACGAGTGAAAACCAGAATACTTATCACACCATACTCTACGGATACGACACACCCAACAATTTCTTAATCCTAGGATAAAAACTCAAAGATTCATATACTCAAGACCCAATCCTCATAACTAATACATGTACCCACTTCCATTCTTGTCCATGCATATTTGAGTGTTTTTAATTTGCTATCTTTTGGTGTGTCTTTTTCTATTTCTTATCCAAGCATCGTTTTAGAAATATAATTTAAATGTTGTGATTATTTAATTATTTATGTTTTATATTCTACTTTTATTTGGTGTTTTTATCTGGTCTGACAACTGCCTGTAATTGATCAATGCGTTAAAGGGCGGGGCTTAAACGTAGTATACAACATTTACAAACATCAAAACACAAAACTACTGCATTATTACGAAATGTCGTACCAGACTGTAAGTAAATAGCAGTCTCAACTCTCAAGCATCCTGTGAAATCATGGCACATGTACCTGGTGTGCTGTCGTTTTCAAGAAAAGTGGAAATTTCTATAATCGCTTTCCAATGATTGTCGGCCGACAATAGTCTAGTTTCCTGACCTGATAAATAGTTATAGACCCTAGATGTAAACCATGCCACCACGTGCAGACCTACATGTATACCTTTTTACGTGACGTCACCCGTATACTGGATCGCCTAGGACATTGATGGTGACAAACCGCTTGTTCGAATAAACCAGTAGTCAAGTGTGCCTGTCCCATACTATACATGCATGAATAATAACTCCAAGGCGGTTCGCATTTAAAGGGGCTGTTCGTCACGATCCTGCGGCTGTACACTGAATCCCGAACTGATGAACGCAGACAAACCCAGTAACTGCAAATAATACCCCACGACCGCGCGCTGACCTACAGGGCGCGCGCGCGCTGACCTACAGGGCTCGCGCGCGCTGACCCACAGGGCGCGCGCGCCAGATCAGATTACAATTGCAATGACTGCTGCTTGCATGATCCGATGATACATACTGCATGTACAAGTATTTTGTATGTGCCACCAAAAATATACGATAGGCCTACAGTCGAACATAGTCCGTGACACCCCACCCGCCAAACGCCAAAATGTACCATGACAGAACCAAACGAAAATAAGTAAATAAGTAAATCTGTATTTATAATTGTAAAATAGATAATGCTCCAGCCCCTTCCTATACAAAAATAAAGTTGTAGGCCTATGTATCGAAATAGATTTCGACTAAAATCGGCTGTGCGTGCAATGATGAGCAAATCAAAATAAAACAGCTATGATGGCGATATTGAGTCCACGACCTTGTGTTACATTTGACGGCAGGACTTTATGGAATATTACATCATAAGAGTTATTTCAACACTATCAAATAATAAACACAATAATAACAGTTATTACCAATAAATAATATACGCCAATGAATTATGATTTCACCAGTGGCGAGTAAATCCGTGTCGAAAAGTGGGGATGATTATTGAATTTGTCAACGAAGTACTGCATTTTGAACTTTTTCTCAACGGGGGATACCCCCGCCCCAAACATCGCTTGAAATTTGAAACATCACTTTGTGTACAATTTCCCCTTTTTAAATTTACGAAACAAAAAAGAAATACAAATCGGAGGGCCCCTGAACTCCTTCCCCGTGTTTACGCCACTGGTGCACAGATCCCCAAATCACTATGATAAAGATGACTACCGAAGAAACAAAGAAATAAACACCCCGACAAATATTCAAACAACCCTAATTTTCACCTGTTTTGCACGAATTATTCGCTTATTACTTTTTATGACATGAACAATTCACATACCGAGTACATGGATCGGATGTACTGTACATGTAATGTATGTATTGTACATGTTGACTATACATTACATGGAGACTGGATGTGCGGAAATATTGTTTCACACAGCGTGTTGTTGACAAGTGCCATTGGAATAGCGACCAAGTGAAGTTGTTTCAGCTCCATCTATCAACTGTAAAATAAATGTACTTCTAAGTTCTAGATTTTAGTATTTTTTTCGCTGCTAAAGAACTGTCTGCAGCCACTACCCCTCTTTTAGTAGCATGATAATTTTGTTATTGAAGTGACGGGTCAAAATAAGCCTGAAGCTTTTTATCGACCTAAGCCTACAAGCAAGATACGAACAAGATACATCCAATTGAATGTACAAATACATAGACCCTTTCACGGATACCCCGCCTGTGGGATTTTGTGTACAAAATTTAGCGCGAACTGTGTCCCACAGCGACAAGACACGTTGCAGTTTTGCTGTGCACATTTACATGGACAAGCACCCCGTACCGTGTACCCGAGTCGTCCTCTCTGGCAAGAGTTTCGGCATGTACATGTCATAGGTTCTCCAGCATAAGGTTCTACTTCTATATCGCCAACCTCCAATTCTATGCAACTTTCAGACAAATATTCCATGGCACTTGTGTACATGTGAATGACATTTTATGAAATAAACAGATGAAATTTGAAGTTTTGTTCTTCTAATAATCATACTCTTAGATAACTGAGTGCCACGATGTGTGCTACTTGTTTATAAGTATGTGTGTACACGTATGTGTATTTCAGTACGCAGACGCTGGACATGCGTGCGTGTTCCAGGGGGTGTAGTTTCCAAAAGCCAATTCTCAGAACAGCCATAACAAACGGATGAAGGTTAAAAATAGCACATAACCGAAATGAAGCGCAAGGGGGCGCACTCCAATATTTAATTCGTTAACGCGAGATGGCGCGACGACACAGCCCCTTTAAGAGGTGGCATTGTCTACAATTATCGTTATCTGATCACGTGGGTGAAAAAAGGTATACGGGCAGGTTTGACCACCGACACGGTTGACTGGTTTATTTGAATACGTGCCATTACATTACTACACAAGGCGGTCCAATATGGACTGTTGACGTCACACGAAAATAGTCCATGGAAGCATGGGTACTTGAATAGATAGGGACATCCCTTTAGTTAAAAAACATTAAAGGAACCATGCTTCTCAAATTTGCCGGATAGCATTTTATTTCATAAATACATTCATTTATATGTATTAAATGTGAATTAAAAGCCAAACTGGTTCAAGTGAAGTTTTAGTGTGATTATTTGCCGCCCAAAAATTGCCCCCCCCCCCCCCCTTTTTGGAATTTGTTGAGACTCAAATTGAGGGCGCTGTTCGTGACGTAGATCGAGGCACCGAAATTCATGAATGGACTCGATAGTCTGGACCCGGCCCGTATACACACACACTAGGTCTACACGTGCAATTTCGTACATTGTAAGTTGCAACAACTATACATCGAACTTACCCTGATTTTCTCCCTTTTAGCGACAGCTCCTCGGGGAATGGGCCGTTTAACTGCTTTCGCCTGTACCTTACCCACATCTGGGAACTTTGTTAAGATGGCAGTGGACTTGAGCATATTTTTAATGGCCATCCCAAAGGAGTTGAAAATACCAGTATCAAAACACGACGGCTCAAAGTGGTCGCTACATAACGCTGAGAAGCTGCTGGGACCGGACCACTTCGCTCTTGTCACCTTCACTTTCGCCGTCCAAATTCTCCGATATTTCGCATCAGTTGGAAATAAATGAAGGCTTACTCCGTCCTTCGTTGTTTTGCTGCATCCAGCAGCCACACACCTTGTCGGCATGGCCGAAAAACGCTATATTTTGCTTAGATTTTGGACGAAGAATGTACACTCAATTTACGCGTGATGAATGGTGCTGGCTCGAGCAGAATATGTAATGTTCCTCGATCTACGTCACTCACTTATGTTAATGAGGGTCCCACTCAGGGGGCGGAGTAGCTTGGACAAACATTTTCAAAAAATGTTTTTTCATATTTAATCTGAGAAATAATTGACTCTGGTAACAAAATATCATTGTCAAGATAATACTTTATTGTTTTAAGCAGGAATAGTGCAATGTAAATCCTATTTCATGGTTCCTTTAAATTAAAAACAAAAATCAAAATGAACACAACTTACATTGAAAACATTGTTTTTTCTTTTAACGTTTTGAACTTAAGCAAGTTCTTTCTCAAAGGCAAATGGCAGAGTACAAGAAACAAACATGTAGGGAACACAAGAGGGGGTGGGTGGAGAAACACAAAAGAGGGATTCAAAAAAGAGTTTTGCCTTTGAGAAAGAACTTAAGTTCGAAACGTTAGGCCAGCTAATTTTTTGATTTGTATATTTCAGGTCCATTAAGTCAGTAAGCAGTTTGCAGTAGTTTAATTCATTTTCATTCTGTTTCTTTATTTGGGACAAACTTACCACAAATTGATGAGTGCAGTCCGTATCCCTCTTCACACCGATACTTGAGAGACATGCGCAGCGAGTCGGGAATCAGACGGAACGGGCCGTACGTGTACTGCAGTCCTCGTTCCTGCTCTTGACTGAAAAATTCCACCAACTTCAACACAATCTACAGGGTGGATAAAAAAGAAAGAAACAGAGATATTAATGTTAATTATAACTAAAGGAGGGCACGTATTAAAACAATGGATATTTCCTATGATAGACCCGGATCTCCTTTCCAATGACACATTGATCATGTCTTAATGTTTTCGGTTGACTGAGCAGCGAACAATGTTATGAAAGGCTGAAGTGAGGGTTTGTGCCACTTTAAGTAATTGACGTTTAGCAGTTAACCACTCCCCTTAGACAACCCTATGGACATTTTGTGTGGTAATTTTTGTTTGTCTTAGATTTTTAGTTTGTCTTAGCAAAAACAGTGTATAAGATCATGGAGGAAGGATCCTTCCTCCATGATAAGATCTTGCCAAATCTGGGGACATAAAATTACGCGAAGCCGAAGCCCGAGCCCAAGCCAGGGTTTGAGAAATGCCTTACGTACACAAAATGAACAGGCTCTGGGTTCAAAGACTGGATGTGAATTTAGGAAAAAGTGCCCATATCTAGTCAAGGATTGAAAAAATAGCCCCGGTAGCCATCAATGACACGAAGCCACCATTGTCACTAGACAAATTGATTTCTTCACCAAAAGAACTCCTCCTGGGTTAAACAAATTCTTTCCAACTCGTTTTTGGTAACATTTGGACGCTTGATGGTTGGGTAAAACAAATTGCAAATTCCTTTCATGCCTAGTTCCACATAATTTTGAGTTTTCAACAAAATCGTCCAGTCCTGGCGAAAATCAATGCCACAATCTGTCAGTATTTTTGAAATGCTTCCACTAATGACGTCACTCGGACTGGTACTGTACGTCAATATATATATTTTATCCATGGTGGCTACCTGACCTACAATTGATTAACAGTCGTCAGGCAATCTTCAGGTCAGGAACCCAGATTAGCACTGTGCGGGCCCTAGTTTTAAACGTCACCATATTCTGCGAATTTGGAGGGACCAAACATAATTTACAAAGAAAGCATTGTACATGAACGGGATGGGTGTCTTTAAACTTTATGTCCTAAGCACTTCACATCTACAGCGAACATTGATTTTTACTTTCTTAAAGAACAGTTGGTGGGAAGAGAATTGTCTGCTTATTGGCTTTCTTTGCGATTTCATATAGAAAAGGACACTATGTTGAATACAATGACTATAGACCTTGTCAGTTTCTGTGGCGCAATCGGTTAGCGCGTTCGGCTGTTAACTGAAATGTTTGTTTCTTGTACTCTGTCATTTGCCTTTGAGAAAGAACTTGCTTAAGTTCGAAACGTCAGGCCAGCTAATTTTTTGATTTGAAAGGTTGGTGGTTCAAGCCCCTAGGGACGAGTGTTGTTTTTTCTTCTTCTTCTTCTTTTTTTTGTTTTCTTCTCTCCTTGATTTTGATAAAGCCGACCGTTCTGCATATATGTCATGTGACGTCTAAATCAACGACATCTGAACCAGTTTTGTTATATCTACATTGCTTGTTGATAATCTCGTTATAACACGTTCGTAATTAACCATCGTTTTTTCATGAATCTCTTTCTATCTATAGGCTCATGGTCATGCATGCCTGTAATTAAGGCTTCATTTGGGGTCAAACCGATTTTCAGCAAAGATTTTCAATATTTACTGAAACGTAAAAAGTAAAAAGGCTCTTGAAACTCACCAGCCTCATCTTGGTGTCCATTTCGCCCACCATGCACTCCATACTGCACTGCGATATCGTCCCGTGTTTCACCACTACGTCGAAGCTGGCCAGATTCACCGAGCCAGTCCTGACCGGCACGCCCGCAACTCCCCCGGTAAGGCCCGGCAACTTATCGTGGCAAAAAGCGTTGAAGTTCGTGATCTCGTAGGACGCATCGTGGGCCACGACGGACGAGCGGAGATGGGCTCCCAGACGCTGTTTGAAGACCGCGGTGCGCTGTCCCGAGTTGCAGGCAGAGTCCGCGGTGTAGACTACCGATACCGAATACACGAGGTCCGGCAGGGTAAAAACTGAAGTATAAGAACGGTCCAATGAGGAAAGATTTGTGTTTCAGTTGGATGAGTAGTACAAAATATCGAAAAACTGGTGGTTCGAATCCACCTATCAGGGACGAGAAGGCACTGATTTCGCTTTTTGGCATTTTGATTGTAGAGAAAGGCTTGTTGAATTTGTACTAAAATTAATTCGTTATTGTCGTCTCTGTGGCGCAGTCGTTTAGTGCGTTGAGCTGTTAACCGAAAGGTTGGTGGTTCGAACCAACCCGAGGACGTTAATGTTTTTGGGGGCTTTAAATTTAAGATAATAAACACATTATATGTAAGTCTCTGTGGCGCAATCAGTTAGCGCGTTCGATTGTTAATCGAAAGGTTGGTGGTTCGAGCTCACCCAAGGACGAGTACGTTATTTTTTGGAACTTTCTGATTAACAGAAAAGAACCTGTGAAGCGTCTGCTCGCGTCCCAGATCAGAACAAAGACACAGGTACGGTATTCCGCAGGTCAAGGTTCGAATTCGCTCCTGCCAGTTTTCTTTGTTCACTTTGACATTTTATTATTAGGGTGTTTGTGGTTTGTTTGACCATGGTTTGACGAATTATAAGTTAAAAAGTCTTATCCTTATTGAGTGATCCCAACAGTGTCGCTTCCCAGGTTGTATTAATTGTTCGTGATCCCCTGGCAATACGGCAATCTGTGGCGCAATCAGTTAGCGCGTTCGGCTGTTAACCGAAAGGTTGGTGGTTCGAGCCCACCCAGGGACGACTTTTTTTCTGTCTCTTTTTCATTCAAGATAATTTAAAAGATTTTACATTTAGATCACGCTTGTATTTTTGTAACACATTTCCTTTGATATTTTGTAAAATGATGCTTGTACTGACATCATTGAGCAAGTTCGGTTGGGCGACTAGAGTGACTAGACTTAATCATAGTCAATCTAGATGTCACTCGAACGCTGCGTGGTTTGACTAGCTAGTCCAACTGGATCAACCTAGCCCCATGGTTTCTCTAGTCACTCGCGAGTTACGTCACGGTTTCGAGTTACGTCACTGGGCAAGTTTTACAAATGCAATACGGTAAATTGTTAGTTATGTCCAATGATAATAACTCTTTGCAATAAGATAATGAATTATTTATTGCACTAAAGTTAAGCAGAGAAAATAAAAGAAATAAATAATAGAAAATAGAATGACGTTCCAACATTTGCTTCGTTAACAATTAGCAGACGACATTCTTTACAGTTTGTTGTTGCTACACAAACTAGATTTGACGTAGTTGATCGACAA
The DNA here is from genome assembly GCA_037893225.1 of Hippasteria phrygiana. Classification (NCBI taxonomy): domain Eukaryota; kingdom Metazoa; phylum Echinodermata; class Asteroidea; order Valvatida; family Goniasteridae; genus Hippasteria; species Hippasteria phrygiana. Next base: position 953,294 of record JAZGUH010000555.1, on the reverse strand, counting down.
GATGCGTTTGAGTGAAAACAGACCACGCATGCATGATTTAAATTGCAAAATTGACAAAAGGGACTAGATCAGCAGCACCCGAACTTGCTCATTGCTGTACCTTCAATGCTGTAAGTATAGATCTTCTCTCCGGTCTCCCCTGCATCGTCTCGGTATGACACTTTGCACTCCAGTCTTCCCGCATCATTCGCTCCCACGCTAGAAATCTCAAGGATCCCTCCCTCTACAGTCAAATATCGCCCGTGGTCAAATGTTCTGATGGCGTCATTCTCTTTTGGTCTATCCCATTCAAAGGAGAGGTGCGCTGTTTCCATGTCAACGGGCGCCATGTTGCTGGGCAGACATGCCAGGTACCGAGTCCTCCCTCTAAGGACATAGTTGACATCTGAGGCAAAATAATGAGGGTGTTCAAATATTTTACCAACAGAACATTTTTGGAGGACTGGTCAACTGTTGTGGATTTTATTGTATTGATTTGAACAGTTTTGGTAAACTGAGAAGTCAACCTGGACCCGCCCCTCCTAAATGTTACTGATTTAGACTGAGGGCTATTGCTGTGAAATACTGTTCGACAAAATAGCACTGTCCGCTCTTGACGTCAAAATGTTGGTGTGGATATTCGTGCGTACACCATACATCGGGTGGAACTTGCCTCCCGCGGCCGTACGCACGCACGGTGACATGACCTGACGTGCGTTTTGGCATTCATAAACAGGCATAAACAAGAATAAGCCATTTCGGTATTTCAACTGCACATTTTATCCCAAATGACCCGCGTGACCTAACGCGCGTGTATGAACGCAAAAGGTGGTCGTACAACGCGCACGTGTTAAATTCAATCAGAATGGGCGTTCGCGTAGCATCCCCGTGACATTGCGTCAGCAATTTTATCCCGAATAACCTTTGACCTTTGAGATACCGACCTGGCTTATTGGTTCGGTTGTTTCTTGTCGGTGAATGTCTTTGGGAATGTTAAATGGGCGGGAATTACGCACAATAATGAAATACTCCAATACCCAAATTGATTAACCAAAGCGAAAGAACAGAACCAGTTTTCGGTTAGGACCACCAAAACGCACCCCTAGGAATCCTACTTTGAAAATTCAAGGTCAGCTCATGTCCATGGGTCATGTCACGGTTCATCACGTACTGCACGCTGGATGGAAGGGTGAACGCTCAGCGCCCGATCAGCTCGCGTTCTCAGTTTTAAGGCCGGTTCATACTTCACGCGAATACGAATGCGAAGCGAATTTATAACGTCAGCGCCAAATATTCGCGCTGCGAATTGGAAAAAGTTGAACACATTTCAACTTGTGCGAATCTTCGCCGCAAATGTTTCATGACGTCAAATTTGCTTCGCATTCGTATTCGCGTGAAGTATGAAACGGCCTTTAGGCCGTGTCCGAAACGGGCGTCTAGAGCTACGGCTACGGCTATTATCAGCACTGATGTGCCAAGACGGCCGCTTCATGTTTTCAAGATGACTTTTGTCTGAAATCGGAGTACTACCCAAAATCCATTCAAACTTGCAATACATCAACTGGAGGCATTTGCTCGCTCCTTTGCATTTTTGTGGCGTCTTGGGCGAAAAGTAAATGCAACCGCCGAAGGGGAATTGGGCGGCGACACTAAACATGTTTTTTGTATCACTATTTTGCCTTATCATGCATTCAACTACCGTACGGTATATGGTGACAAGGTATTTTAGGAGGCACTTGTGATATTTTTACTTTGGATAAAGTTCAGTAGAAGCTTTAATGATAACGTGTTGAGTTTGTATCCAATCGAACTTTCAGCGGGATAATTGTATGTGTCTCGAGTAAGGCGGATTAGGTCACTGGACAAACCTCCGTTATTCTTGAATGTGTGCACCATTTCATTGATGCTAAGAGGGGCTACATCTTGATCAGGCATAGCCTCAGACCAAAGACCCGCAGCCTGGGCTGTATCCCACTCATAGAGGGCAGTGTTGTCTATAAATGAAAAAGAAAACAAAAATACATGCAGTCGTAAAAGGAAACACTACGTTACCTACCAAAAAACCCGTACCATCCCATCAGCTAGGCAAATATGAGGGGTTCTGACACACCGAACATCTATATACATTATTTTTCGAGAGAATGTCAACGCCAGCCCATTGTACGGTACATCGGCAATAATTCACAGGTAAAGAAAATATGTTTACCGTCATGTCTTTTCCAAAAAGGCCTTTTTTTACATCTAATTTTTAGATTCTGCCAGGCAGTATATTCCAAGATGGCCGCCCTTTTTTGAAGATAGCTCCTAACTGTGCGCGGTCCACCAGATCGATTCGAAACATGCAATATTTTCTTTTCTTGCTTGTACATTTTGTATGCATTATTTTGGAGAAAGGGCAAAGAAAGAAAGCGGCCTCAAAAAGGATGTGGCCTGGTCTGGTCTGGTCTGGTCTGGTCTGGTCTGGTCTGGTCTGGCCTGGTCTGGTCTGGTCTGGTCTGGTCTGGTCTGGTCTGATCTGGTTTAATGTAGTTATTATAATCTTATAGCCTAAAATTCAACTGTAGATTTCTTTTCACTGTAGATTGCCGTTTGCGTATAAAATGGGGACTTCCCCTCGGGAAAAATATATTGAAATGACGTTGAAACAACGTCAGACACCGACACACACCGACGTCGAACTGACGTTGAATAATCATTTAATTTGCAAATTGATCTAACGTTGAAATCACAACGTTGAATCAACCTAGACAATGAATAAACATTGGATTCAGGTTGATAATATCGCGACGTAATTTCCACAATTATGCAACGTTGGATAAATCTCACTATTTCTACGTTGGAACAACGTCACCAGCCCAACGTTGGATAAACATCAAATTTGGGTTAAAAATATCGCAACGTAATTTGCATTATCCAATGTTAAAACGTCTTACTGCGACGTAAAACCAACGTCGCAAAAAATGACGTTGAAACAACATTGTTTTATAGTTTGTCGACGTCGTAACGTCATTTCAACCAACATTCAACGTTGAAATAACGTCGTGTGTCCACTAGGTTCATGCTCGTGCAGTTTTTCGAAGATATATTTGACACCTATCCAAATATGAGGCCCGTTTTTATCATCAGGTCCGGTAATTTGCTTGTAAAATGCATTTACTATGTGGCTTTCCTTTGCCATTTTTTGTGTAATACAATCAAAATCTTACCACGTAGGTCATTCGAATACGGAGTTCCAAAGAGTGAAGAGCTTTGAGCGAAGAGGGTAGTGTCTGCGTGTCCAGCTAGATGTGGGAATAAAATGGGGAACGATTGTTGCACAAGCTATATTCTTTCCAAAAGAAACACACGTCTGAAATGCTTGCTAAAAGTGAAATGCCCACATCATTTCAAAACAAACAAGCAAAGGGTAATGAACAGCGTATTTTCGACGCTCCACGAGTGCAATATTATTATAACTTCATGAGACATTGATCTCACCAAGTCGACATAATTCAATAAGTCGAAATATAAAAATAATTTATCTCGCTAAGACAACTTGCCAGAATAAGGACGTCGTCTTTTGGAGATTATAAAATAAATGTATCTGACCAAGACGACTAACGTGCATTCGTAACTTCCAGTTTTCTTGAGAACATGAGTCTTACCTTGTTCCTGGCTTGCTCTTTCGTTGGTTATCGCATAAGGTTGATTTTACATGCATCACCAAGTCCTCTTGGCAAGATAGACGATATTAAATGTGCCACCTGCCATTGAGGGTCACGCCAATCTCTCGTCCAGCAGCATAATATCCAATTTCATCCCCACTCTTCTTTATATAGTTTAGTTTAATTTAAGAAAAAGTCAGCTACATACAAAATCTCTTCTCCCCATTTGGCTCTAACCACTGTGCCTCCTGCATGTATGTTTATATATATTGATGCCTACCTTGGCTACTTCCCAGGATAAAACGCCTCCCCGCAATAAAGTAGTCCGCGGGATTGTACACTTCACACACATACACTCCGGAGTCCTCCGCCGGTAGGTAGTGCCGGATCCCCAACCGTTTGCCGTCGTGGCTGGTTGCAACATTCCTGGGAAGGTGGCGAGCACCCTCCATCGACCAATCGAAGTGAGCGCTCCTCCCAGGTATCGTGAAGTAATCCATGGTATTGATGGCAACGAAAACGCCCGGTTCAGGCTCTTGGATATCTATTTTATAAAATCAGAAAGAATTATGTTCATTTCATTCCAGGAGAAAAACAAACGATGTTTGACTTTGAAATATTTAGGTATGTAAATGTATTAGGAAGGGTGTCCGTATTCGTGACAACAGTGAGAGAAAAGTGGATTGATTTCGCTCAACACGTTTTCAACACAACAGAATACTTGTTCTTTCTTAAAACAAAGAATGTGTTTTTTCCTTCACGAACTCAAATTCTGGGTGTGATTAGCCAGAACATAAAACAAAAGGCAACTGTGTGCTTTAAACCTACTCTTCATGGCATGTGTTCCTTTTCAAGCCATCGTGGTGAAAGTTTCAACACACAGGGCGCCCTCGCCAAGGCATGTTTTGTTAGTAATGGAAGACTTTTGAGACGCTGGTGGCAGCAGACATACCAGTCCTATTCCATAATATTATTCTCACCTGTCGTGTGCATGCTCTCAACTATGTGCATGCCCAGAACTAACAAAAAGGACCGATATATCTGCTGCCACCAGCGTCTCAAAGACCCCCATTGACAACAAAAGCTAATACTCCTGCCCATTGCAGAGGAACAAAGACATGACTTGGATGTGTCGTCAGATGCACGGTCTCTCAACCGTTCCCATGAAAGAGCTTGCACTTTCCAAAAAAATGGCTAACTGTTCATGGGGGCGTAGTTCCCCTAACCGCCCCCTTCCCAACCACTAGATACATCATGTGCATGATAATTACCCTTTGCGACTGAGGACTTGGAACAAAGGATTAGCTGAGAGACCAATGAAACCGAGGTCCTCAATAATTTCCATAAACAAACATTATGGAACATGTCAAGAAGAAGTTTAAGTCCAAACAATAGAAACAATGGAAGTTAACAACAAAAGTCAACAAGAATATAGTAAAACACATGTGTGTGTGCGTCTAATTGTGAGCGTGTGTGTATTGTTTCCAGTGTTACACAATTTCCAGCGGCGTCGATAGAGGGGGCAGGTGTAGCGGTGACACCCCGTTATATACCCAGCACGATATGGGGCAGAGGGGTTCCCCCCCCCCCCCCCCCTTTGACCCTATACCCTATACACTCTCCAGACTATTACATCCCCCTAGAAATCTGAAAAGAATTCCCGAGATTCCGGGAACACAATGACCAACACAAAGGGGGGGGGGGGGGGGGGGGGTTCCCTCTGCCCCATATCGTGCATCATATGCCCCGTTTTTGTCAGCAAAATTCCGTCTGCAATATCGTGTGGCAAAAAGTGGAAAGTGAAGGAAGAAATAACACAAACAAGTTCTGATTGCAGCGTATATGGGTCTGTCCACACTAAAGGGAACATTTAGCATCAAAAGATAGCAATGAGAGTAAGACATAGAAGAGGGACATCAAATCAAGTATTTTGCCTGAATGTTTTTCTGATGCTTTTCCAGCTGTTAGTGATCACACTGACATAAAAAGTAGGATAACACTCAGGATATATAAGAAATTGGAGGGTCATCTTCAAGACATTATGTTTGTAACATGGACGGACATTGTATGTATTATTGACTGGAAAAAGAAAAGAGGAACTTAGTAACATTCCAAAACGTTGGTCAGTTTAAATCTCTAACATTAATGTCAGGATTGTTATCAGTGGGAATTATGACACATTTTGAGGTATTTTAACAAATTAAGATGTGATATAAATTATGTTCAAACATGGACGGACATTTCGTGACAAATGTCCGCCCAGAAATTGTACACGTTTGATATGTTACAAACATAATATCTTGAAGATGATTCCAGGTCTAACTTCTTAAGTACTCTGTTAGATGTTGATTTTTTTGCTAAAACAAACTTGTTGATGGGTACTGAATGTATTGTGACAAAAATCAATTAATTTTTGTTTTCATACTATCTACAATCTGAAGGTCCCCTCCCATGTCACACCAAATGGGGTCATTAGTGTAGATAGACCCATATAAGAGTACACAAGAGATCGAAAAATCCCGAAATTAAATCCCAAAGATCCCCCGCCCCGCTTTCAAATTATTTTTCGGACGTCATATTTGTTGGGACAATTTCTTTCGAAACATTTCAGAATATTCTTCTTGTGCGGGGGACGCACACCTCTGTGGCAATTTTGTGTGATGACAGCCCGTCTTTTTCTCGGTATAATCCCCCGCCGTACCTATTGGTTCAGACTCGATGATGAAATTCTGGTAATCGCCATGCTCTTTGGTCCCAACCCTCGCCTTGAAGCTGTTCCGGCTCATGTCGTACTCGGACAAAATAGTAATGGTCAATTCGGTCTGGTCATCTGACAGGACCATCAAATCAGGAGGGCGCCCTCCCTCGATCAGGTTTACCACGGCAAGGGCGCGTCTGTTCCGAACCTTCACCCGCCGGAACCAGGATACGTGAGGGGGCGTGGTCGACTCGGCTTCCGAGGTGGGCGTCACGTGCAACTGGAGAACAGCTCTTCCGTTGACGTGGGACTGTATGAAGCAGGTTTTCGTCCTGTTCGTGTAGAGATAGCAGGTCTTATCTTGGTCCTTGACGTCAACTTTCCATCCTTAGAAAAGGTTACGACAAAAGTCAAGACTGTAATCAAAATATTATTTAACATTAAACTTGTTTTACGGATAGATAGCCCGCCTGGGATCTTGTATAGAATATTTAGCGCAGACTGTTTCACGCACAATATATCAGGGTGCGGTTCCGGGGGGGGGGGGGGGGGGGGGGGGTAGAACCCTTACTGCTCTTTGCATTTTGTTTCGCTTTTACGCCGACAACATGTACAGTTGGAAACCAGAAATCAAAATGGGTCCTATTTTGCTTGCCTTTACGGGTAGGGTAAGGACAAAGCTAGAGGGTTAAATGATGGCGCCACCAACATCAAGGAAGAGTCCCCCCCCCCCCCCCCCCCCACACACACACACACAAGTGTGTAAACACCGGCAATAGCGGACCTCCTATTGTCCCTCTTTTGTTTATAGGCCTACTCTAACTTTTTCGGAAGGCCTCCTATTGGTTTTGTACACGATTTTCAATCGTGGACCTTGACACAATCGCGGACCCTATTGTCCTCTTTGTTAAAGGTCCACGGTCTGAACAGCTACACAAACGTACACACACACAAGTGTATAAGCACCGGCAATCGTGGACCTCCCATTGTTCCTCTTTTGTTTATACTTTCGGAAGGCCTCCTATATGTTTTGTACACGATTCCCAATCGTGGACCTTGACACAATCGTGGACCCTATTGTCCTCTTTGTTAAAGGTCCACGGTTTGAATAGCTATACAAACGCACACCTACCCACACGCAGTCTTGTATAGTCGGACTCCCTATTATCGCGGCAACTCTATTATCGCGGCATCGGAAATTCCTTTTTTTTTCGTTGCCAAAACTCCTTCGACTGGCAATTTTATATCCAATTCATCAAGCATTAAGGACTTTCTGCTGATTTGTGTAAAAAAATGACGATAAAAAAATGTTGTGTCGGGACTTTTAACGATTTTTAATAAATATTCACGTTTTCCAAAACTTGTACATTTTGCCTCACCGTGTCTGCTAAAAGGTACCGTCTATATTTTAACATGAATCTTTAAGTTTAATGGTGCTCTGTCCATGGAAGTTCCATTGTCTGGTTCCCATTCTACAGCTGCAAATGCAAAATGACGCCGAAGGACGATATTTCCACCGCGAAATCGTAGAAACATTTATTACGGGATCAAAATAAGGACAGTGCGGTAAAACAAATAAAACGACGCACCGTGTAAAGTGAATGGCGCCCCCAATCGTCAATCAGTAGACTTGTCTCAGTGAATTTTGTCGCCTTCGAGGGGGGACAGGGTGTTAAGAAATCATCTTGCAGGGCCTAATCGTCTTTAATCAACTTGAACTTTACAGGGAAAATATCAGACTTTATTCAGGGGATGTTTTGGTCAAACATTAACCATGAATAAAAAAGTTGAAATCATTGTAAAAACACTTCCCACATACCGCGATAATACAGAGTCTGTACTCCGCCGAGCAATGACGAGCATGTCTATTTTCACAGGCATCGCATGGGAATAAACCAAACCACCGTCGGATTTTTTATGTCAGTTTAAAAAAGCAAGAGTTATACAACACAAAAGACAGGACAATTCGGGAAGGTTAGTGAGCAATCTCTATTCCGATAGGGAAACGTGATATCACCCTGATAAGTACCGCGGTAATACAGCGTCCCATCCTATATGGTGTATATCGAGGACGTCCCGTTGTTCCTCTTTTGTTTATAACTGTTTAGCAATCCCTCATTGGTTTTGTACACGTTTCCAATCGAGGACAGTCCCAAGTTGGCAGACTCCTTTGTTCCCTCACCCGATTTCTTTGTTCCCCGTCCTCGATTTACACCATATACATGTACACACACACACACAGTCGTACTTCCCCAATACGTCCGAGGACAATGCTTTGTGTTTCCTATTGTTCCTTTAATATAACCAACCCCCATAGACTAAGCACGTATCCTTACGTTCGAGGACCGATTTCAACAAAAGACTCTACGTTCGAGGACTGAAAGGTTTCTTTGTGTTTCCTTTCTTCTCTTGTCCTCGGAGATATATACAGTGCACGTACACACGTACACACACACAGTCATGTAAACGGGTGCAATCGTGGACCTCCCATTGTTCCTCTTTTGTTTATACTCTAACTTTTTCGGAAGGCCTCCCATTGGTTTTGTACACGATTTTCAATCGTGGACGTTAGGTCAAACGTGGACCCCTTTGTCTACGCCCGAATTCTTTTGTCCTAGGTCCACGATTGCCGGCATATACAAACTCACACACACACACACACATGTATCGACCTCCAAAAGTGGACGTCCTATTGTTCCTCTTTTGTTTGTATGCCTACTTTAACTTTTTCGGAAGACCTCCATAGGTTTTGTACACGCTCCCAATCGCGGACGTATGCTGGGAATTGCGGACGATATTGTTCTCTTTTGTTCTCCGGCATTTTTCATCCACGGTTTGAATACCCCCCAACACGCCCACACTCCACCACTGTGACTTGCAAAATTATTCGGCATTAACATTAACGTTAGCATTAGATCTAAATTAGCATTTAGATGTTTGCATGTGCTGAAATACGAGTTTAAGTTGCTATCCGCTGCATGTTTTTCTAACACAGTACAGGCCCAAATCCTCAGACCTTACCTGCTGCGTTTTCTGTGGACATCAGTATAAAGATAACAGTCAGCGATACTTGGACTCTGAAACTGACGGATCCTAGATGAAGATGTACCATAACTTCACCCGTTCTTTGCTGCCGTCAATTACTCTCCATTTCCCAGTGTAACAATCGGGATATTTATCAAGATCAAGTGACCAATGTTTTATCAAATCAAAATGTCCACAACCCATTTTTATGACGAGCACGTACGTACGTTCACTTGTTTTGTGCGTTTCATTCTCTGAAACAATAACGCGTTCTGTGTCTTGTGTGTGGATGGTGTGCGCGTGAGCGCCACACGCTTAATTATGCGCGCGTTAAAGGGACACATTGCCTTCAAATGTCATGAAATTTTGCTGTTTAGAAATGTTCCTTACCTTTGATAAGAGTTGTTCATGCAAAAAAACACGTATAATGTGTTGTAATTAGTGAGTAGTGATTACAAAACAAAAAATTGGCCGCTTATCACTGACATCTGACCCGCGAAACATAGACTTATTTCCAGTACTAAATACCACCGTCTAAATAATGCGCAAAATACGCTGTGAGAGTCTTTAGGCTGGCGCCGCAGCCAGTGGCCTTGTGAACCTATCAGATGATCGCCAGGTACAATTCTCTACCTCGCGACACATATCACCAGTGCTGCGCGCCGTGCCACAGTACATCAAAATGGATCAACAGAACGTACTTCAACCAGATGCGACTGGAAATACGACTGGTGAACACAGTCCGCCATTTTGTGGAGTCAAAAATTTGGTTCTACAAAATGGCGGACCGTTATTTGTCACGAAATTAAACAAAAACCACGCAATTTGAAGGGATAGTTATGTGAATCTTTATATTCTACTTTTTAAAAAGCTTCCCAACCATATCCATTTCAGTTTTATAGCCCAAATCGCAAAATCCAAAGCAATGTGTCCCTTTAAACGCAGTACAGGTATGGATAGTGAAAACGTTGGCCTCTGAGAAACGTAGGGGAAAACACTCGTGCATCATTTTTCATAAGCACACTATTTACCGGAATAACTTCTCTTTTTGTGTTAAGCTCAAACGACCATCAATCACCACATCGTAGACTTTCACAACGGACCACTACAATCACCACTGAAGAATTCCCATTCTACGCGCTTCCAGGCTGAAAGCGAGTGTTACAAACAGTGCTATTCAACAAATCTAGCACAGCGACATCATATAGCGCATGATCAGCTTGGTCAAGCGGTAGGCCTGCTGGTTCATCACGACAAAAATAGTCCAAATTTATTCTTAATCGACATGACGTTCAACTATTTCACAGAACAATGATTCTCAAATTAACTTCGATCGATTAGATTGATTTTGGTCAACTCGATCAGTGACTTTTCAAAAACGAAATGATTTCACCGTGTATAAAAAAAGATCGCAAACGAATTAGCACGACACCCATCCTCGACTCCATGGGCGCGTGTGCGTTCCTTCACTAACCCCTGGCCGTGAGGAATACGTAAACGACGCTGACTGGCTATTCGAAATGAATATTTATGTACTGAAAGTGAACCGCGCGCGTAATCCGAATGTTGAACGCCCTGTGTGCGCTCGCGCCCGCGTTAACATCCTGTTCGTCACGTCACATCAGCAAAACGACTCCGAGCACTTTTTTCCATTATCAAGACAAGGCCACTAGTCTTGGTGGCTACGATAAACGATATGGATTTTTTTCTGGTCAGGAAATACATGTATTTTATGTTTAAACAGAGATAGAAAAGGCACACATATTATATATTCGAGTCGAGGCCGAAAATCAAAATTGTTCCAATCGATAGTAAATTTACTCATTTATCCAGTTCAAGAAAGCAGCTCATTCTCAATGACAGTGTTTGCCGCCGCTGCAGAAGATGCATCGAAAGGTTTGACAAATTTGCGAAAACAGCTGAGAAAAACATTTTGAAAATTACACAACTGACATCCGGCGATAATGGGCGGAAACGGTCATGACGGTCGTCATACTTTTCCTTCCTCCCGATCCCACCAGGCCGGCTGTTACTACTACTCAGTGCAGTGTTACTGTTAGATTTAACGTCAGGCGCGGGCAATACATTATTAGGAGCTAATCTCATCCTTCCAAAAGATTGATTCTACAAATATAACCTTCCTACTAAAAACACTGCGTCGCGCGTTAAACACATCGACTGCAGTCCTAATTACCATATCCCACTGGGATATGGTAATTACACAATTCCAGGGGTTAGGATCGAGCAAGGCATGGTGGGAAAACATGGCGCCGCAAGATCGTGCCCATGGTAACGAGGTTGCACGACACCATGAGGTTTACTTAGCACTAAGCCTCGCTTTCAAACCCGGAAGTGTCAGATCGGTCCTAATTTCGTCTATGTGAAATTCGTTTATTGGCGAAGTAATATTATTTTAGGCAGGATGTGGCAAATACAATTAGGCCTAGTAATTGATTTTAATTGTGGACAAGTTCGAAAGTACAGCAGGACCACTAAATACAAAGAGCGCCCTCATACGACCCAACTGAACCTTTGACAGACGGCACCGAAGTCTGACGTCAGTTGGCTCGACAACTGGCTCCAAACAAATGTAGATTTCGACTTTTCCTTTGTCAACAGCCAGTCATGCAAACACATTGGCAAAAAATAACAAAAGTATTCTGGTTCCAAAACATTGCATTGACGTCATCACTTCGGTGCTACTATTTTATGTGCTACGATCTACATTCACTCTTTAATTAATTTTTTCTGTTGAAGTTCTAGAATATTGTTCAGTTGAAATTTGGGGATCTCCCCCACTCCCTTCAAAAGCAAGCTTCACGGGTGCCGCAAAGTCCAATGTTATATCTGCTTCCACATTTCCACGTGCAACGTTCATTCTTTAAGGCCAAGTAACAAAACATCAGTTGATCGTCCGGGTTTTGTTTTTAAAGAGGAGGGTGAGGGCCCTTTTTATGTGTTATTTTTTTCCAAGATGGCCGCCAAGCATTTAATTAAAATGTTTGCCAAATGTCCAGTTCAGCCAGTTCTTTATTAGCTTTTCTACTACTCAGTCGAGTCAAAATATCCATGTTAAACAGTGCTCTATGTATTTTATTAAAGTACCCAATTGTTTATGTATGTTCTTTTCAATTGCATTTTCACTTCAATAAACTATACACAGCTCGCATGTCGCGAATGGGAGTGAACTACCGCCCTCGCTGGCTTTGTAGAAGTCTAAAATATTGGGAAATATAATTGATCATCGAAAGAGTGGTGGCAAGATAAAGCGAAATACATGAAAATACTAACTTTTTTGGAGAAAAAAAATAAATAAAAAAGGATATGACTTCAAAAAAAAGGCGGGCGGGGACAATCAACTGGTTTTTTTTTTTTTTTTTTAGGGGGGGGGGGGGGGGGGGTTTTACTTGGCCTAAAATATTGTTGCTTTTCTGAAATCTGTCCATTAGGAACGCACATTCCTAATTTAATTTATGTGAACCATTAACATCAATGACATTTTTTCTGCAAACGAAACACGTTATTGACGAACACCACAAGTGACAAAGAACAAAAGGCAAGCATGATACAAATGTCCGCTGTCATCTCCACTTTATTTTTACAAAGGTACCTGATATTTGTCAACAGTTTGGAAAATTGTGGTGCAGTGTGACCCTAATATTACTGAAGCCATGATGTTTCCCTTTCAAGTAAGGTTTTTATCCCACTGAAAATCTTACATTCCACTCCCAACCCCATAACAAAGCTTGAGCTACCAGGGCTGTAGTCGAGTACCTGCGAGTACCTGCAAGTCCTTTCACAAGTCCTTTCATAAAGCCATCACAAGTAACTGGATGAACAATGACAAAATAATGCCTTTGTCAAAGCTCATTTGAATAGCTTGTGATTGGAATTAGGACTGGAGGGCTTGTGATGGACTTGCAGGGACTTGTGATGGACTTGACTTAAGCCATGTGAGCTACCAACCTGTGTCATCACACCACCAGCAATACAGAAATGTCCCAACACAAATAAATTGTCTTAATGAAGATGATTCCCAATAATTCCAAACAATATAAATAACAATTTCTCTCGTGGGAAATAATGCGGATACACTTTAACAGTATCTGATCTAAGAAGTGCATCGAAACCTGACCCCTTCATCAGAAGTACAAGTAAGCATGGTTAGGCAGATGCTGAACCGTATTATTAATGGCCGTGAACAGTTAGGCAAGACACTGCTGTCTGCGCTTTGATTGCCAAAGTTAGGCTGATCACAGTTGCACGTTTAAAATGTTAAAAGGTTAGGCAATACAGTTGCGGTCGACAGTGTACATACATACACTTGGAAATTCTCAATTATTCTTGCAGCTGTTCTGTTTCTTGAATTTTTTTCTTCTATTAGTACATCAATAAAATCATGTTACAAAAGTCCTTCCTCGTGCACGTATAGGCCTAATCATTCAGACTTGGTTTACAGCTTTGGGATGAATTAGGGATTTCTTTACAGGACTGCAATGTATGTAAACTTCTGACTGCAACTGTACATAGCCCATTAAAGACTCATTAAGTAGTACAAGTGGGGGAAAAAGGACCTGGGCTAGGAAATACACAAAGTCCTTGCCTGTGAACAGTGATTTATAAGGGAATAAATATGTGCTGGGTCGGTTCATAATTCAGCAAAAACCTCCGAATTTTTTAATTTCCAATGATTTAGTTAAATTTGGTTTACCTTGGTTTGTAAAACACCCCTTTAGCTTTTTAATGGTTCACACCTCGTGGGAGTAGTGCTAAACATGTCCTTATGGAAATGAAAGCACGGGTGGCACGCGCGTGATGTAGCGTAGAAAGCAGCAGTGCCGGTGTAGTGTGAAATTACGGTATAGTATTTTGCTTGTGTAATTGGGAGAGTGACTGGCCGCGCGAGTTTAATAAGCCAGTTTGGTATTTCAACTACACATGTGCACAATGACATTTTATCCCGAATGACCCACGTGACCTAAACGCGCACGTGTGAATGCAAAAGGTGGTCGCACAAAGCGCACGTGTTAAATTCAATCAGAATGGCTGTTTGCGTAACATGGCGTGACATTATGTCAGCAATTTTATCCCGAATAACCTTTCACCTTTGAGATACCGAACTGGCTTATTAAACGAATAGAAGGAACCACATTTCATACGAGTCTAAATTTCATGTACCGGAAAAAGTGTTTAAAAATCGGTTGGTGTTTCAGCGGCCGTTTAAAACCACCCACGGAAAAACCTAAAACAAGCTGGTTCATCAAAAAATTAACAAACATAGACAAACCCATACAAACCCTCAAGGATGTTACCTCCATGAAGTTAACCAGTGAGCTACACACAATATAGCCTAAGTATTTAGGATAAACAGGACTCAAACTTAATGCTTGATGGGACAAGGCAAAGTGCACCTGTATTACAAAATCAAATTGTCAATGGAAACAATTACATTCCATGAAGGCAAGGACAAGAGCAACTGAGAACAACTGCCTCAACAGTCCATTGTCTATTTAATGTTCAAGGCCTGGGATAGACTAAAATAAGAAGCTTTGTCCTCATACAATACAGCTTGTACCACACACTGCAGTACTAAACAAAAGTGCAGTGTTGGGCTCAAGCAAGTTGACCTCCCATCACCCACTGCTTCCATCTAAGAACAGGCACGTTAATCCGTTAATCCACTAATCCCCCGGACGCATCATCATGGATGACCTGATGCATTGTTCTAGGAACAATGACATGACATAAAAAGTGCCAGAAAGGGCACATCTTCTGTATGCAATACCCCTTCCCCCCCCAAAAAAAATTCACATCATCACATAAATTACTTTTTTTATACCATCTTAAAGAATCGTGTTGCCATAAAAACCCTCTTCACGACGCCGGTTTTCTGAGTACAGGTTGCAGATGTTACTTGAGCAGTGACCACTTCAGTTGCTCTCTGGCCGACTGCAGCACCTGAACAGAAACACAATGAAAAATAAAGAAAACAAACTTAAAATCCAGATACAAAATTGTAGGGGTTGCGTTTACAGCAGCCACGAATTTAGAAGCAATCTGAGAAAGCACAACCAAGTTGGAGAAAACTGTGCCTACCATACCACCCTTAAATGTCAACACAAGACGTTACCTTGCCCAGCTGCAAATCAAAGTCAGTATTTCAAGGGGTAGTAGATTATATGGTTTCACATTGCCTTAGATCATTATTAAGTTGAATAATATAAATATGATCTTTTCAACTACAACTTTAGAAAAAATGCATTTTCTGCCGCCGAGGCAACGGTGTTCCTTTGAAACAGGGTTGTTTGATTTAAATCACTCGATTTAAATCATTGATTGAAATCAATGAAAAAAAATTGAAAATCACTAATAAAAATCACGTTTCATTTTTTTTTAATTTCCGTTATTTTTCATTGTAAAAACAATGTCTGTTATTCAAACCTGACTTTCACTTATACTCACTCTAATGGGATGTAA
Source organism: Hippasteria phrygiana (assembly GCA_037893225.1). Classification (NCBI taxonomy): domain Eukaryota; kingdom Metazoa; phylum Echinodermata; class Asteroidea; order Valvatida; family Goniasteridae; genus Hippasteria; species Hippasteria phrygiana. The sequence continues at coordinate 937,472 of JAZGUH010000555.1, read as the reverse complement.
AAGGCCAGTTTCCTGAAACATTGTACTACATTTATGTTGTGTACAATGCATATGATTCTGAAGTAATGTACTACTTACATGTACATAGGTTTTACTTACATGTACATAGGTTTAACTCAATTGATTCCCCCGACCCGACCCGACCCGACCCGACCAAACCACCCACCCCACCCACCCCGATCCTTTTGCAAGGCTTTTTTAAATCAAAACCTAAACCATACACGAAAACATAAAAATTCTAATTCCTACCATATAATGTGGGGGTGTCCCCACCCATTTAGGTTGGGATTGTCGCTAGATTTTGTCACTTGTGACAATCCCCACCAGGTGGGGGTGGCCCAGGGAGGAGGGGTGGGGGAAACAATTGATAGGCGCATTATAAGCTCAATGTAATGTGATTACATGATTACATAATTGAAAACAAGATCAGAGATGGAAGCTGATTATTGAACCTTAAACATTGTTTGATTTGCAATCCATGATGTCTTAACCCTAACAGTCCTCAATTCTTATGATGATTTTTCACACACCCTAGTGTCATTAGGGTAACGGTTTGTACATGCCTACATGCTGATAATATGGTGGCTGCATTAAATAGTTTAATTCCACCATGGTTGTGTAGAGTGTGTGGGGGGGGGGGGGGGGTTCCTGTTATCAACTTGGGTGACAAATGTGCAGTATGATGATGATGCTGCAACAAGAGATTTTAAGACAAACTGAAATGTATTTTAGAAGAGAATATGATAAATGAAAGGGATTTCAGTACTGATTTCATGAACAATTGTGTGTAGTTATACTTGACTTTCAATGATGGTCATTTAAATTGACTTATTTAAAACAAATGTTTTATGCAAATGTACAATGGCAAAAAAAAAATTTAAAAATTGATTGAAATTAAACAAATCTGATTTAAATTTTTAAAATCTGATTTTTTATTTTTTTTTTAAAGAAAATCATGATTTGTATCAACCCTGCTTTGAAAGATGTACATCTACATATAAGTCTATTCACTATTTTTACGACAATCATGAACCTTACGTTTAGTTTAATTTCTGAATGAACCGGCAAAGTATTATTTGTTGCCTTAGCTTCCGCAACCTATTTTCAACTGTGTATTCACATGGGATAATGTTATAGATCACTTGGCTTCCCGAGCCCTGTCATCTTCGTAAGTCTGATGTCATTTGAACCAGGAAGTGCAGTGCAAATGAATGGAGTACGCGTGCGCATGGTTCCACATGCTTTTCATAAAGCCCCAAGTATTTGGGACCTAGAGGTAAATGGGTCATTCCACCAGGTTGGGACACAGTGTGTGACATTTATCCATATCTTTAAAAGTACTATTACATTTGATTCAGTTATTTTATGTAACATGAGTCTTTGGGTGGGAAATATTTTTGAAAGTTTTAAATCATGTAAATTATATTTTACAAAAAATATGATTAAAAACATGCTTCAGTTTGACATAACCAGTTTGACGTAACAGGACACGTCCATATTTCTATTTTTGTGTTTTTTCAACACTTTAAATATAAATATGGGAAATTCACCATGTGTACTAATTAAAAGATATACTATGCAACACAAGAACACTTTCTTTATGGTAGTCAGTGTCCAAATATAGCAGAGACAGCAAAAACAGACGCGAGAGTGGACGTAACATGGACACTGTGTCCACTGTTACGTCCACACATGCATGTTTCTATTGTTCTTGCTGTTTCTGAGCTATTTGGACACTGGCAACCATAACAAAAAGTGTTTTCTGGTAGCATTGGGTGTCTTTTAGTTAGTACATATAGTAAGTTGCATAATTATTTATTTAAGGACGAAAAATTAAGGCAGTCTGGACGTAACATTTAGTACTAACATGGTGTGACATGAAAATGCACATTTCCATTTTGTAACATTTTCAACATTTATATAAATAATTATGCAAACTCACTCTGTATACTAATTACAAAACACAAACTGCAACACAAAAAACAATTGTTATGATATTCAATATCCAAATGCAGCACAACAGCAGAAATATATGTATGGTCATGTCTAACATGGTGTCCATGTTACGTCTGCACCGATTCTTCAAATTCTTGCTATTTGTGCTATGTTTGGACACTGACTGCCTTGAAAAGGTGTTTCATTGTTGCATAGTGTGTCTTTTAATTATTGTACATAATAAATTTTCCATATTTATTTATTAAAGTGTTAAAAAACCACAAAAATTTAAATGTTGGACACGGTGTCCATGTTACGTCTATTTTACATACAAAAAAACACACTTTTTATCATATTTTTGTAAAAATATAACTTACATGATTGAAACTTTCTCAAATAATCTCACACCCAAAGACGGATGTCACATGAAATAACTGAATTAAATGTAATGATGGTTTTAATGATATGGTCATATACACACTGTGTCCCAACCTGGTGGAATGACCCAAATGCTACTTCTGCAGAGCATAGCATAGCTACAGCAATATACACACTGTTGGAGAGCTACAATTTTACTAAATCGACATCACTACCAAGATCTCAACAAACTTTCAGGAACTGAGGCCACTTTTATGAAGCTACCAATCACACAATTCTGCTATAAACTGCAGAACACATTTGCTTAGCAAAAACAGGTCACCAGCCAAAATGCTGCACAATGTGCACTGCTTGTGACTGGTTCCCAGCCGATCTTATAGGACAGAAATCTACTGAGCAATATTATCTGTGTAATGCTTAATAAGAAGCTCTGTTAATTTGAACAGAGATGTTTTCTCTTTTGCCCTGTCGGCCGACGTAATGTATGAAGCACTGTATACTCGGTGCTTTCCGAGAGCCTGTATGAAAAAATTAACAGGCTTTATACTCAGGCGGGATTCGAACCCACGACTTCCTGCTTACTAGTGCAAATGTCTTAACCACTCGACCACCGAGTTTGCCGGTGTCGGCTGGCCGATTCGAATCCAATGCAGCAGCAGATACTGCGTAATCAGTCAGAAGATGGAATTTTTTTCATACAGGCTCTCGGAAAGCACTGTGCTTAATACATTACGTTGGGACAGGGCAAAAGAGAATACATCTCTGTTCAAATTTACATCATTCCCGACGCAAAAATTCCATCTTCTGACTGAAGCTCGGTTAAACTGGGCTCCATGTTCCCCTATTAGAAAACTCAGCTAACAGGCAGTCTGTTATACATTGAGGGAAAAAAAAAAATGTTAAAAATTTACATCAAAAGCTAGTGCCCATCTTCCCGCTTGTTTTTGTTTAAACACAGGCCAAAGTATTCCCCTACAAAGCACAAATTTCATTTTCTGCAGTTTTGTCTCTAACTTTCCAATGATAATGAGTATGCAGCAACACCCAGCAGGGTACCATTTTTCTTCTTCTAAGGTTACAACAAACTTATGACTTGAACCCATCAGCATTTACAAACACAATAAAATGTATGCTCTTTCATTTGAAAGTTAACATCTGGTTCAGGGGTGATGTTGGCCAAAAATGAAAAAATCCACAAAATCCACGAAAAATCCACGAGGACCCCAGCCTCACATTATCACTAATGACTTGGGCTGGGGGGGGGGGGGGGGGGACAATAGAGATGAAATCTGTGAGAAGCAACACAAATTACATAGCAGGTGTAAGACATGGCAGAAACAGCTTTGAAGATGGAGGATTACAAATGATGTTGGAATGGCATGTTCAAGATTTGCCCTTGATAAGGGAAAAAGATTACAGAAGGCATTCAGGGACGCCAGTGACACACCGTTATGATTCTATTCTACCTGTAGCTAAACATGTCACAGAAGTTAGCAAAAAAATAAAATGCTGCGAGGGCGAATATTTCAAGAGAACTTGAAGAGAGAGGCGGCACAACTATTAACCAACACTATGATGTAGAGAAAAAAATTGCTGCAAAGGTTAAAAAATGAGATAGTTAATGCACATGTCCAATTAATTAATTTAGTCAGTTCTTTACAACAGTAAAGTGATACCTATTTTTATCAGTGTTAGCTGGTACTCCATCACCTTTAGATTTTTGTTAAACATTCCAAAGAATTGGCAGATCTATTGAGCACACCCCCCCCCCCCCCCCACCTTCCACCATGCTTATGTTCCAACAAAAGTCCAACATAAATACGATTTCAGTGAAGCTTACACGGTGGATACTACAAAAAACGAAATTCATGGGTAAAGAAAAAAATCTCTGTTGGGAAGATGTGTGGTTCTGAAAACAACCCACGTGAGAATGTGTCATGTAATTTGGGACCTTGTGCTTTGTCCGTCCTCAGGAGAGTGAAGACAGACAGAGCACACTGTCCGACACGCTGAGACACATTCTGAGAATGTGTCATGACGTTACAGATCATGTGCTTTGTCCGTCCTCAGGAGAGTGAAGACAGACAGAGCACACTGTCCGAAATGCTGAGACACATTCGCAATTCACTTCTTTTCAGAACCGCATATCTCCCCGAAAGAAATTTTTCCTTACATGTACATGGCGTTACCCATACATTCCATCCTGTATTTCTTAAAGGTCCGACTAAAACTAGCAGAAGTCTGACCAAAACTAGCAGAAGTCTGACCAAAACTAGCAGAAGTCTGACCAAAACTAGCAAAAGTCTGACCAAAACTAGCAAAAGTCTGACCAAAACTAGCAGAAGTCTGACCAAAACTAGCAGAAGTCTGACCAAAACTAGCAGAAGTCTGACCAAAACTAGCAGAAGTCTGACCAAAACTAGCAAAAGTCTGACCAAAACTAGCAGAAGTCTGACCAAAACTAGCAGAAGTCTGACCAAAACTAGCAGAAGTCTGACCAAAACTAGCAAAAGTCTGACCAAAACTAGCAGAAGTCTGACCAAAACTAGCAGAAGTCTGACCAAAACTAGCAGAAGTCTGACCAAAACTAGCAGAAGTCTGACCAAAACTAGCAGAAGTCTGACCAAAACTAGCAAAAGTCTGACCAAAACTAGCAGAAGTCTGACCAAAACTAGCAGAAGTCTGACTAAAACTAGCAGAAGTCTGACCAAAACTAGCAAAAGTCTGACCAAAACTAGCAAAAGTCCGACAAAAGTAGCGGACATTTAGCATGCACAGCTGGGACTGGTCGATACGTTAAGGGGTGTTGTTTTTATGGATTGGTCTATAAGTTGCTCGACAGAGTTACTATAGACCAATCCCAACGCTACCCTGCACGTGTAGCCACGCGTGCCACATGTACATGTACACACGCAGTCGTGTTTTACTATACTACAGAGGACTTGGGGGCGGTTCCTTCCATTGTTCCCTTTGTTCATGTTGTTTGTACTTGACAGGGTTTCCACCCCATCCTGGAAATCAGGGAAAACCTGGAAAATGAGTTTCGCTTTTTCCAATCAGGGAAAAGTCAGGGAATTTGAGAAAAAATGCCTGAAATCAGGGAAAAGTCAGGGAATTTGAGAAAAATGCCTGAAATCGGGGAAAAGTCAGGGAATTTGAGAAAAATGCCGGATATCAGGGAAAAGTCTGTGAATTTGAGAAAAATGCCTGAAATCAGGGAAAAGTCTGTGAATTTGAGAAAAATGCCTGAAATCAGGGAAAGTCTGTGAATTTGAGAAAAATGCCTGAAATCAGGGAAAGTCAGGGAATTTGCGAAAAATGCCTGAAATCAGGGAAAAGTCAGGGAATTTGATTGGCCCAAAAGAGAAAGTGGTCAGTCTGTTATATTTTGTCTCATGGCCAAACAGCGTATCCACTGCATGATTGGCTATGGTGGCTTTTTAGTGTGAAAATCGCTGAAGACGTGTCAATCTGGATATAGGTCGAAATAATTATCCTGGAATTTTGAAAATTCATCAGGGAAAAACTCAGAGAAAAATCAGGTAATTTTGTTTTCATGAAATGGCGGGAACCCTGCTTTAACTTTTTCTCAACATGCCCATATAAGGTTTGTACATGACTTCTACCAAGGACTTGGGCTCAGGTTCGTTATCGCTAATCCCCTATTGTCCCAAGTCTTCAGTCTTAATGGATAACATGTACATGTACATGTATGCTTAACTTTGGTTGGGCTTTTTAATGTGTAGTAGCAGCTGTGATGGTCAATACATGAAGAGGCAGGACTTACTGGATTTGTCTGTAAGGATCATGACAATCCTTATGTTATGAGCATCACTGTCTCACAGTATTAAAAGGCCAACTCATGAGTTGGCATGATGTCCATCGTTACCATGGTCTCTCACAACAAAGAATCCAACTCTCCCCTCCCCCCCCCCCCTCCCACACCACAGGTGTGCCCTACATGTACTGCTAGATCATGACAGTTTTAGACCAATGGACAGGTGATCTTTGACGAGACGCATTGTGCAGATGTCAGGCAGGAAACCTCAGCTAGGGAACAACAACCAGTGGTGTATAGGGTCGCGACCCTAACTAATCTGCAGAGGACACTTTGGGGTTGTCGGGTTGGGGGGGGGGGGGGGGGGGGGGGGGGGGGGAAGAGTAGGGAATCTTTCAGAAAGAAGGCTTCATTCTATTGGCTAGGCTTATAGAACCTGATGAAGTGTAGAGTTATAGAGCAAATGCAGAGAAACTAGACTTAAGAATCCCAGATCAACTCGTAGCTATTCTTGGAGGTTATCGAGTGATAGATTGTAGGTTTGGAGGGTTGTAATTCAGTCTTGGTAAAGCGCCAAAGCTTTCCCGGAGACATAAACTTTTAATGCACTGAAACAGCAGACACACTGTCCGGGAAATACTAGAAAAACAATGTCAGCTTCCACTATAGGGAGGTCAACCCTTCACAGAGATGAAATGCCCGATCGAGCAGCGACAACATAAAATGAAACCTGGGTCTGTGTGGGATTTGAACCCAGGCCATTAGAGGCAAGCGGCACGACTTGGATTGAGGGAGGATGCCTCATGCTTAGATGCCCCAATGTACAGTTGTAATCAAAAGTTTACATACACAAGCTGCAGCCCTGCAAACAAATTCCCAGTGCATCCCAAAGCTGTGAACAAAATCCAAATGATTATACATGCATATGGAATGCCTTTTTAAACATGATTTTATTGATATGCCTGGAGTTTACAGTAGAAAATTGTAAAAATAGAAAGAACAGTTCCAGGCACAATTGAAGGAACAATGTCCAAGTGTACTTGTTATACCACGGTATTAACCATCCAACTACTAACTATCACAACCTATCAAAAAACCAACCCCTTTTCTCTCTCATAGCTTGTGTGTTACAACCTATATCACTCAATAGGTTTTGATAGATAGGGTAATTGACTCCATTTTGGCACCGAGAGAGGGAGGGTTAAATTGCGAGATCCGATTGGTCGATAACCAGTCACATGGTTTATCACAAAAGTTCATGTGTTACTCCAGAACTGATGTACCCCATGGAGTAAATGACCTTGATCGTCCCCAGGGCTGCTCTGAACAACAAGCTTAATAGAAACAGCTCCTGGGGAAGAGGTTTCGTTTTTTGCTGGTATACGTGAACCACTGTGTATTTCCATGTAATGCACGCATAGGGAACAGTTAAAATGAAAGTTGTGATAAGTTTGGAAGACCTTCCGTTGCCGTCATTACTGTTTATGTTTTGTCTGCACTTTTCATGCTCCAACTAACCGGGGATTTGGACATGCATTATTTAATACCATGGTATAAAAAGACAATTGTCTGCTGTGATGTGGTCCATGGGTTTTGTACACCTGTATGAGGGGGCAAATGGCACCCGAGGTGACAACAACTGTATAATCATGCAGGAAGTAGAACAAATTGCAAGCCTTTGGCAGAATCATGTTGGAAGTTGCATCTGGGAGAGGTGATGCTTTCCATCAACATGCCGCACCACACAATGGAGTGGACCCCAACATGCTCAACCCATCAAACAGCCTTCCCTCCACAGTACCGATTTTCCCCTTATGTCAGGAAGAGATTAGAACCCACAGTGATATGACAGCATGGATAGGGCTGCGTTTGGCTCTGACATCTCTTTTGCATAATCTGTCCATCATCACCATAGAGCTACATTAAATTACTAGAGTGCTGACTCGGTGTACAATGTGATGCCTGCTGGGCGCATCCATGTTTGTGTACAAACCTATGGAAAACTCAAAGTTTTGTACGGCTTTTGTACGACTATTTGGTCTGCATTTGTATTCTATACCATGCGCGGAGATTTCTTGTTACATGTGGGGGGGATGATTTTTGAAAGGCCATCCTTGTGTGGAGTGTGACACGGCACGGGGTCCAAGGGACCGCTTATAAGGGCCCCCTGGTGGGTTGCAGGTGCAAAGCCCTTGCTAGGGGTTGAAGTAAAGCCCCCTGGGGTTTACACAATTTTAGGTGCAAAATTGTGTCAAAATTCAACCTTTTCTTGAGCTTGAATTGCAATAAATGACAATAATTAACACCTTCAAGCATTACAAAATACAAAAGATCTTCAAAACTCAAATTTCTCATCCAATGTATTTGGAAGCGTAAGCGTCTCTTTGCACAATGGAGCTCTGGTCACCTAGCAACACAAATAATGCCTATACATTATTTTAAGAATAAATTATTTACAAAATAATTATTGCAAAATAATGCCTAGATGCATTTTGGTAAGGGCATGATTAGAATGTGGTTTGGTCTACACTTGACAAAAACTATGAAAACATATGGTGGACAATGATGTATACTTGACGACATTATAACCGGAATGCCAGAGATGCAAAACTCAGGCTCTAACAAAAGTTCCCAAACACGTTTTTGCAGGATGCACAAACGTTTGTGTGTGAGTGCGCGCCGATTCCCAGTGAATGTCAGTTGAAGTCTGCTATCGGTATTTTAATTACATTGTATTATATGCGCCGCACGTGCGTTCATCATACCGTCTGTTGGCGCATAACCAAATCCGTTTGCCGTTGCAACTTTTCTTTGTTGGGTGTGTTAGTTGAGTGAAAATTAAATAATTAAAGGCCATCATCTTTGTTGGGATCTGAACTTCCGCGTTCTAATGTGGCAAAGACCGACTATTCCCCACCTTACTTTGCTTGTCGTGAGGCATAAACTGTCTCCCCACCAACCAATCTACCTTCCGACATCAGGCGCGGATCGAGGAATTTTGTAGACGGGGGAGGGGGGGGGGACACACCCAAAACGGACAAATGCGAGCGCGAAGCGCGAAGCGCGAAGCCCTTACGGCGTGGGATCCGGGGCCCGCTTAAGGGGCTCGTAAAATTTTGGATTCTGGATGCTCCGTGGTGCAATCTGACTTTCACCTGACTTTTTTTTAAACAAAAGTTGTGACGATTTTATGGAGAATATATACATGTACAGTATATCATGATTTTTGCCAATATTTTCTAGTGATTATTTTAGCCATGTCATGACCACAAAAATCTAGACGGGGGCACACCCAAAACGGATAAATGCGAGCGCGAAGCCCTTACGGCGTGGGGTCCGGGGACGGCTTAAGGGCCCCAGAAAATGTTGGATTCTGGATGCTCCGTGGTGCAATCTGAGGCGATTCCTGACCACTTTCACCTGACTTTTCTTTTTTTTAAGTTGTTAAGATTACATTATATATATATATATATATATATCATTATGTTAGCCATTATTTTTTGGCCATTTTTTAGCCATGTCATGCATGACTACAAAAATCTAAGTTTCTCCCTCCCCCATTTTTGGCGTCTAATTTGCAATTTTTCCCCTTCATTTTAAATGTATCCGGAATTTTTGTTGGTTGTAATTCAGTTCAGTTAAAGTTTTCAAGAAAAGAGCTTGATTTCAGACTGTTCCTTGCCCTGTGTTAAAACCATCGGCAGATCGGCTGCAAGACATAATAGAGGATTTAGGCACATTTAGTATGTCATTCAGTCAAGTGATCCATTGTTTCCTGCTGGTTGGGGCCATTTTAACCTGTAATAAACTCCCCAAGGGATTATATGTTGAGACGCACAGCGTTTACACTAGATCCGGCAAAGGGATTAAAAGGGGATCGAACCCGGCAAGGAGGATTGAAGGGGGATCGATGGACAGAGTTGAAATCCCAGGGATACGGGAAATACTCCGGTTTTCTCTTAAAAGAGGGATTCAGTTACATGGCATGATTGATAACCTTTTTTTTTCTTATTGCATTTTTCAGTAGTTTTATGCCAAAAAGTAGACACAGCAGATGTTTAATATCGGCAGCGGTATTATTTTTAAGGAGGTTGCCCTCCTCCTCCTCTCCTTTTCTCTCACCTCCCCCTCTTTTTTTTCCTCTTCTTTTTTTCTCTTTTTTTTTTTGACTCAATTTACCGGGGGGGGGGGGGGGGGGGGGGGGGGGGGCACGTGCCCCGCGTCCCCCCCCCCATCCCCTGGATCCGCGCCTGTACATACCGAGCTCTTGCCCACAGTGCGTTTAAACTCAATGCAGGGAAAGTAAACGAACGACACTCGCACTTGCTGGGCTGCGTGGTGCTGGCCTGTCAAGGTGTCATAGTATCGCATTACACGTGAGGACAGAAAAAAGGGTATAACAAAGGGAACAATACTGTCCTCACATTTATTTCTTTGTTCCGGAAAAAGTGAGGACAGGCAAACTAGCGCTTAGTCTATGGGGATGGGTTATATTAAAGGGAACAATGGAAAGTCATCACGTGTATAGCGAAACAAAAATACATGTATTGGCAAGTTACGGACTCTGCGCAAGTTAGTACGCCTATACCCTTAAAAAGTGGGGGGATGATTACATTGGTCATCCCCCCCCCCCCAGGTCAAAAAGTGGGGGGATATATCCCCCCCATCCCCCCCGGGATCTCCGCCCATGTTCTATATAGTTGTGATATTGAAGCCAATACGCCCAAAACCAAAATGCACAATCAGTAAATGAGCATTTCATTTTGCTCTGTGCAAAGAATGCAAACGCGAGCGCGTATATATATGCTGCAGATGATTTTTGCCGCGACGTTTTATAACCGTCATGACGCGCTGAAGTTGTTTGCGTATGTTGTACCTCCGCGTTGCAATTAACCCCTTGCGTACGGATGCCGCAAATATGCGCAAAAAAACAGTGCCACCAGGCCGGATGACGCAATTGGCCGCCGTTTGTGCAGTTTCAATCCATTGTTGGATTAAACAGTGCCACCAGGCCGGATGACGCCATTGGCCGCTGTTTGTGCAGTTTCAATCCATTGTTGGATTATTGTGTATAGGTTACGCTTGACTGCACAAACACATTGTAGCAGTTCGCTTGGCTGCCAGAGCCGCCGCGGCACCCCAACGTCTCCCGTAAAATACCGTACTCAAGGGGTTAAAGTAGACTGTTAAAATTCACTCTATCTAATTTCATTATGATGTTCTACAATGTACAAACACGCACACAAATTCAAAATGCACGCAGGAAGGATTGAAAGTATCTCTTACGGCCAAGGGTAAGCACAAAAATTTGCTTGGTAAAGGATTACCAACCAAATTTTGACGTGAAGTGTATCGCTTGTGGCTTCCATTCAGCTATTGTTTGCTTAGCATGAAAATCCCATGGCCTTTTGGCTGGTAACCTGTTTTTATTAAGCAAGATTTTTGGTGCTAAGCAAATTTTTGTGCTTAGCAGCTCCGTGAAATTGGCCCCTGGACTACTTGATGCTGTGTTCATATTGGACTGTGTTTGGTCAAACTCACCAAGATGATGGTTACTCTTCCCATTTCAAGTCCAGTGCGAAAAGCCCGGGAAGTTTTCCCCTTGGTTAGTTTCCCCCGAGTCCTGTGGCTAATCCCTACCCAATAAATCCACCAGGTTAATTTTCCTGAGAAGCTAAAGGCCTTTTCACACTAGAGTGCCGAACCCCGGGGCGGCCCCAGGGCCGCCTCGGCATTTTCACTCCCGAGTTCAACCCCGCGTCGCTTCGCGCAAACCTACCTCAGCCAACCCCGGGGCGAGCCAACCCCGGGGCGAGCTCGCCCCGGGGTTGGGCATGAGCGTTTTACACTAGTTTGTATTTCATCGACCCCCAGATGGCCAGTAAATTCCTAACTTCCTCCTCGCTGAAAATAATTCCTGAGATTCCGGGAACACAATGACCAAGACAAAAGAGGGGGGGGGGGGGGGGTGGAGTCCCTCTGCCACATATTGTGCTTCAGAATAATGGCGCTGTGCTTTCGGCCAAGCGGTATACAATTAACAATAGCGCGTGCTTTGACAGGACCTTTGGAATTCTTTTGTACGAAACCCTGCACGCGGGGCGACGTTTCACACTAGCCATTTCACCCCGGGGCCACCCCCGAGATCGGTCTCGCCCCGGGTTGAAAAATCTCACCCCTGGCATGGAGCAGGGGTGAGTTCGCCCCGGGGCGAGACCAATCTCGGGGATGGCCCCGGGGCGAAAATGACTAGTGTGAAACGTCGCACATTCTCACCCCAGCGTCACCCCGGGGCCGCCCCCGAGATTTTGTCTAGTGTGAAAAGGCCTTATAAGTCCAGTGCGAACATTGCTACATGCATTCTGCATGTAGCAATACATGTACATGTATGTGTACATGTACATGTACATAGGAACAGGGACATGCCAATATTTCAACTCGGACAACCAATGTTTTTACAGCATTATTAAAAGCAAGTTTAGAGTAAACTTAGAGATTGCACTTTTGTTAATTCGTGGTTTGGAGGATTTTTAAAAAATAATATAGGATTCAGGACTAAGGGTTAAGCCAAACAGTCCCAAATCCTAGAATTTCAATATGATTGTTCACACCACCTGGGAAGTTAGTGTTAAATGTAGTGTACACGATTGGTAATCCTCCAAGGAAATACCTTACTAGACTATAAGTTAATAGTAGTCTCAATCATCCTGTGAAATGTTGGCACCAGGTGTGCTATCGTTTTCAAGAGAAGTAGAAATTTATATCGTTTTCCAACAATTGTTTGGCAGAATCGGAAAAAATAATGGATTTGTTTAAATACTGCCCTCTATTGACCGAATGCAGTTAGTCCGCGTTGTGTCTAAAATGGGTTAACAATCCAAAAACGGGCGTACGCATAGTGTACCGAAGCGATGCGCTGATGGCCATTCACCGCACGATTTAAGTACCGCTCGGCGCATGACATGTTATGCGACCAATTGAAAACGATCCGCCCATTTACAAAAATTGGGCTTACATGTATTTTACAAAAGGGCGCTATAACAAATTCAGTGAGCTTACCACCTGACGTTTGAAAACGAACGCCGTTTTTCTCTTGTTTTTTCCGCCATCCAAGAACGCAGAACTTTGAACAGGACAGTGGAATGATATTTCGTATAAAATACTAACCCCCAAATCAGCCCATTTCTGAAAATTGCAACAATGACCAATCATGTACACTACATTTGTACCTTTATTAAAGGTAAAAAAGACCGAGAAACAATCTTGCAACTCCCATAGCAAATACACAGAATCTCGCTAGCCAATCACAAGATGGCAACAAGGCTACGACTAATGAGCAGTCAGTCAACCATCTTTGCTGAAAACCCAGATGCCATAACAGATGAACTGCTGTCAAACGGAGAGAGATCAAACCCAGATTTAAAAGACTATTCAAACAAGTTGTTAATCCCTCATTGAACCGAGGAGAAATCAAGGCGCAAGATTAAAGCACGGCATGTGTGAATTGCGAGCGGCTTTAATCCGGTTTTAATCTGCAAATGTCAGAAAGTGAGTTTACAGTGCATTATTATTAGTCAACCGCTTACTCCACTTCCTGTCTGCAGATGCCCTCCGGCAATCGAAAATTACCCATTGTGGCCAAGGGAGGAGAGATGATTCAGCATCCTTCACGATAATCAAACCACAGTTCACTTGGACGTTTCTCAAAAGAACAACTCCAAATGTCAAACAGATCACAAAATGTTGATCTCTTCACTTTTTCCATAGCTTTCCAACATGTCCAATGAGACATTCCACAGACAAAAAGATCAACGATTAGTTACAGACTTGCAAAGTTTCAAACTCGAAATTAGTAGTGGAACGCTCCTTTTAAACTGAACTGTCACCATCCACAAGCATTAGCCAATCATAGCGTCTGTTGAACATCATGTGACATTCAAAATCCCCACAAGCAAAAACTTGCTTGCAAGCAAGCGGCCACGTTTGCGTTATGTTCATTGAAATCCAATATGCGAACGTGTGTTATATGCAAATTTGATCCAACTAAATTCATGCACGTCAGCACTAAGGTTGTCTCAGAGAAAAACCACCGCAACTCCAGTCAGTGCTACGTGCAGCAAACACTTTATGGATGCTTGCATATGCACCACGCGTTATATGCTACATTGTACATGCTGCACATGGGCAAAGTTTGCCAAGAACTCGCAAATGACGATAGGACAATTCCTACAGCATTAACACAAAGTTTTCTTTCTTTTTTCCATAATTCATTAACTGGGGAAATAAATAAAATTGAAATGTTCAGTCAGAGCATGGATGTGCAGCTTTAGAGTACATTGTGCAGCTTTAGAGTACATTGCAATTATTTTAGTACTAATTGCAATTGAAAGTTAATCTCAAAATGGGAATTTCTCTTAACACGTTTTCTCTTCCCACGGAATTCATTTCCATTTCACAAAATGTGAAAAAAAATTCCCAAAGTGAGAAAACATTTTCAGACCTTTTCACACAAGTGGGAAAAGTGGGAAAATATTTTCACCTCTTCTCAAAGAGAGAAAACAAATTCCCACTTGAATTAACATGTGGGAAAAGTTGTGTGAGAAATGTGAAATGTGAATGTGAATTCTTTTCAGAAATGTTCCCAGGCCATTCCCATTGTTAACTTTCAATTGCAATGTACCAGATTTGGAGTCCAGTCCCTGCAAGTCCTTTCACAAGTACTTTCGCAAGCCCAGTCAGAAGTCCTTTTATAAAGCCAGTCACAAGTAACTGGATGAACAATGACAAAAGAATGCCTTTGTCAAAGCTCATTGAATAGCTTGTGATTGGGATTAGGACTGGAGGGCTTGTGATGGACTTGTGATGGACTTGTTATGGACTCGACTACATCTCTGCAATGCACTGTATACTTAGCTTCCACCCTGCTAAATTTGACAACATCCAACCGGTATATTTAGCTGCTACGTACCCTGCTCAATACAACAATATCCAACACACCATGAAGGTGAGTTGACTGCTATGATCCAACAAAAAACAACAGCTTTTTAACCATTGTTAGATTTTGTTGGATTTAGCAGGGTTAGGTTTAGTCTGCTCATTAAAATTCCAAAGAGCAAGCAAATGTACGCATGAATACCTTCTAGTATTCACCCGCTGTGTTTGCTCAAGATCACAAGAGTAAGTTCTTCTGTCTACAAAAGGAATGATTGCATGATGACGCAACAAAACACAGACAAGACAATATGTAGCATGGTAAAGCCAAGCGTGAATGCTCCACTCTTAAGATATGGCAATCAATGCTCTCAAGAAGTCATATAAATGTACCTTGCGCTTGTTGTTGGCTTGTGCTATTTAGTCCTTGAAAAACTGGAGAATGAACATGCACAAATTATTCACACAAAAATGCAAAATCAAACAAATGACCATTTTCCCTCCTCTAATAAGCTTTGACATGACATGGCTGGTTTGATTCTAATCCCAGCAGCCGATTTCACGAAACCTTGCGCAATTGCATTACTTCGCTTATGCCACATTTTATTACATACATGTAGGTTGTGCAACATCTGTGACATTTCCAAAATCGATTTCACGAAAGACACGCAGTGCGCAAGTCGCTGACTTGCGCCACAAATTATGGCGTAACTTACGCACTCGTTTTAGGTGGCTTAATAAGCTTGACCGCACAAACACTGAAATGATGACTTAGCTAGCTGCGCGTGAGCATAGTATAGAGCCGTTTAGTTGCTCAAATTATTTACTAATTAACTAGATTATTTCAGAGAGTAATGAAATGATCGTCGTAAAAGCGACATTTAGCTTCATCTGCGATGTTTAAAACAAATACGACATTGCGCAGCTACGCACTGTTTTGTTTTTATAGCGTACGTCCTACGCCATGGCGTAAGTTACGCACTGTTTCATGAAATCGGCTACAGGAAAAGTTTGTGTGAAAGAGAGAGGGGGTAGAGAGAGAAATGTGATTTCTAACTGAAAACTACTGAACCTACAATTCAGAAAGTTTATTTGGACTTTGACTACGAAATGTGAAAGAATTACAAACTGCAAACTTGAAAACTAATTGTTAGTGGTCCGATTTGGTAATGGAAAACACAAGTGGGTCTTTCCACACTAACGGTTACAAGTGTGACATTTAGGGGAATCAAGCACAGAAATCGATACATCAAGTATTAAATTTGCCAAGTTTTCTCCTTCTCTGCATCCCATATCCTTGTGAAAACATTGCCCACCAAAACGTTTGATAAATTTCTTAGTATTCCAGAAATTACAGAGGATCCCCTTCAAGATCTGACGTTCATAACATGGACATAATGTGTTGGGAAGTAGTAATGAAATGCATAAATTATCCCAAATTTTGTGCAAAGCTATCCATTGAGGGATTCCCACTGGCCAATCTTAGATTAAACCTCTAGGTATTTTTTCAAACTATAGGGTGTACATCTTCAAGACTTCATGTTCATCATAACAGGGACAGACATTTGTCACAGCATTTCTGTCGATGTTATGAACATTGCTCAAGTGGCATCCTAATTTTATAAATACTAAATAGGTTGCACTCTGGATTAATTATAACAAGAATATACCTGACATCATACAGGAATGTCTGTCCATGTTATGAACATTATCATTCATTTCATCTTTAATACGATGACCCAGTAATTTCCTACATATCCAGCGAATTAGTCTATTCATTTTTTATTGCAATCATGAATGATACAGGAATCTTTAAAAACAAAATTAGCAAAAACCTGATTTGAAATCCATCTCACCCCACAGTTATCAGTTGTAACAGTTAGTGTGGAACAGAGTTGTAATCAAGTTAATCACAAGTCAATCGCAAGTCAATCACAACTTCACAAGTCAGCTCACAAGCTACAGTGATGAACAATGACAAAGGAATGCTTTTGTTATATAGTGTGTTTGAATAGCTTGTTACATGGCTTGAATTGTGAAGTGACTTGTGAAGTGACTTGTGATGTGATTTGTATTGACTCGATTAACAACTCTGTAGAATGACCCTACATGTCCCTACACATACAGGTATCACACAAGAAACGTACAATTTAGTCAATTCATTGAAATCATCGAAGCCAACAAAATGATTAAGAGGCGCCTTCCAGCCGTTTATATTTTGGGTCTCTGCAACCCTTAAAAAAAAGGCTTTATTCTTGGTTGCCATGTGCACATCCACTGCACGCCAATATGTGGCACAATTTTTGCGGGTGACAAATAATTCAGAATTTGTCAAAAGTAATTATTTGATAACTAAACGTGGGTGGGTTTTTCATTCAATAAAGTGAAAAACTTTTATATTGCGAGAAAAATAGCAATAAAAAAAAAAAAAAAAAATTATTTCTAAGGGCGAAACGAGATGCTGAAATACCAAAAATACAAAAGAACGAACTAATTCTGTATACCTTGGAAGTGAGCTTTCCAGTTTGCAAAGAAGCTACACATGTACATTTTACTTATCACAAGTAAAAACACTTGAAAAGTAGTCCTGCATGCATCTGGATGACTAGTCCCCCATGTAAATTGTGCCATGTGACTTGAGTAAGGTGCAACTGAACTAGTATAAGAACACACCAAAGGTTAGGAAAGTCGTGCTTAGATTGGACAGTAACGAATAACCCTTAGACTTACTTGCAACTTGCTCGTAATGGTCTAGATACCATGCAAAGGCCAGTGTGGAATGGGTTTTTGAGTTGGTGCAGCAAGGAAGGATCAAAAGAAATAAAAACAAAAAACATTTTCAATTAAAAGTTAATGTCAAATGATAAAATATACAAATGTGTACACGTGCAGTCCATGTAGAACAAAATACATTCAAGTTATTAAAAGTTAAAGATAATTAGTAACAAAAGTTTTCAGTAAAAAATATGTTAAAATATGAAACGATAAGAAAACAAAAAAAATCATGACATTTCATGTACACTTAGGTGTGTATCCACCGTCGAACGCGGACGTCCTATTGTTCCCTCTTTTGTTTGTACTTTAACTTTTTCGGAAGACTCCCATAGGTTTTGTACACGATCTCAATCGCGGACGTATTTTGGCAATCGCGGACGATATTGTTCCCTTTGTTATACGTCCACGTTTGTTTGGGAGAACACGCGCACTATTACAGCCCAAGTTTTCAACTTAAACAAAAAATCTTGCTATCAGATAAGGCCTACAGAGCCTTCTTGTCCAATACTTTGAAATCCTTGTAAAACTTTGAAATCAACAGTGCGTTCCCATTTGGACTTTTATAACACCGACAGAACATTTATTCGCCTTGCGAGGCTTGCAGAATGTCACACGTTGCGGGCACTGTACACAATCACCTTTGACCTCAACGGGATACATTGTAGATGCGGTAACCTAGCGTAATTTTTTGCTCATTAAATCACCCATGTTTTAAGCAGCGAACGGACGAAAAATGTAGTTGTATGCACGTTCAGGGTCGTCTGTCAATTCGCTCCGCTGCAAAGTGCTAGCGCAACTGCATGTAATCACATGTGGGTGTACTGTACACAAAGAGACAGGAAACCAGACCACCATTTTCGTGCACACGCTAGCGATAAGTTGCATTGTTTACACAATGGTTTTCGGCGTGGTAGCTGTAGTTCTACAGTGAGGGGCTGTTTCCATTAGACTTTTTATCGTCCCTGATGAATTTTTCGCGACCGCGCGGATATCTTCAACGACCGCTTTTGGCCTGGTTATTTTCCCTGAAGGTCGTGGTTAGTTGACCGCGTGTCCCCATTGGACTTAATTTTTTCATTCTACAGAAAAGTCGTGGTAGATTGACAAAAATAAGTCCAATGTAAATATGGCTGAATACTCTGTTTCAAGGAAAGTTGGTTGTAACTCTGTGTGCAATTAAATGAAGAATGTACATACCCCAGATTACGCTACAATGTACATTATATGTACGTTATATTTCAACAATGATGTACACTTTCTGCAATGCTGCCGAGAGCATCTAACCAGGCAATGTCTGCATTAATATGCATGTAGATCACCCAAAAGGGTCTCTGGTCGGATTTCCAATCAATATGATTGCCACATCCTGTGCAGACTAGTAAGATTACTAATTCACACCTCTGGAAAACATCTCAGGACTCGGGGAGAGGCAAAAGTCAACCCTCACTGTAAGCACTTTGCCCATTACTTTATTTACCGTTGAAGTTAGGCAGATCCCAAAAAGTGCACACATGTGCGTGTCTAAGACCCTGAATCAAAACCAATTGAATTACAGTCAACCCAGTCACAGCTCACTTGAAATTCAGATAACTAAGCATGATGTCTGATGCGGTCTTGTGATTTTCAGTTGCCTTGATTCACAATTACTAACACCTTCGGGTAATTGAACACATGCATCATGCCCATTTTTCAATTTTTAATATCAATATAATCTGGCCTTGCACAATTATTACCGCCTCTGGTCCTGAGGGCGTTAAAGCCTCAGTCCAAATAATTCACTTCCTTATCTCATTCCTGGGGCTGTTCTGCAGAGCTCTCGCAGTGACCTCACAGATAACTTGATTACTACGCCTTGTAGTGTCACCCCTTACATTGATTCTCAGAGCAAACGGACAATTCCTTACCTTGAGGCCTGCTGAAAAGAAATCATTTTTCAAATTTATTTCAATTTACTTCAATCAGCGTGGTAGGTATTATTCAATTAAGCAGTTTGTATGACAAACAGAAAACCTTCAAAGAGTGCTTCCGTTTGGACTTAAATTCAACACCTTTGGTGCCAAAATTCCCACCTTCCAAATTTCCAACTTCCCCTGCTCATTACAACTTCACACCTGTAAGCCCTCCACCCATCACTCCATACTTGATTCCTTGAGGGCGTTTGGTGGAAGTTATATGTTAAATTTCATTATTTCCTATCATCGGTCCTTAAAAACGGCCCTCAAAACGTCTTCCGATCACACCACGTGGAGGACACAAACAAGTTAGTCTTGTCGGTGAAAGCAGTCACCCTGATGACACAAAAATGACACAAAAATGACACAAAAATGACACAAAAATGACACAAAAATGACACAAAAATGACACAAAAATGACACAAAAATGACACAAAAATGACACAAAAACGACACAAAAACGACACAAAAACGACACAAAAACGACACAAAAACGACACAAAAACGACACAAAAACGACACAAAAACGACACAAAAACGACACAAAAACGACACAAATGAATGACACAAATGAATGACACAAATGCATGACACAAATGCATGACACAAATGAATGACACAAGAACAATTTCTTCTGTCATTAATGACACTAAACACAAATTTTCACATAACACTACTACTTTTGTGCCAATTTTCTTTTTCAAGCTGAAAGATAAAAACTATACGCAAAAGAAATAACTGGTAAAAAAAATGTAGCCAAACTAAAATTATGGTATTTCTTAAAAGTATGGGTTATGAGTTATAGTTTGATGTTCCTAACCACTGTTACAATGTCTTGGTTCCAAGACGTCCTTAGCGGTGCGACGTATAGCGCGCACAGCCGGCCGACAGCGCCCTCTCGCTACACACACACATGCCAAGGCCAAATCGCTAAGACCGTCTTGGGAATTTCGCAAGTTCTGCTCGCGAAATCGCGAGCAGAACTGTGTGGCATTTGCATAGGCGTGTGACGTAGCTGCATTATCGCATGTAATAGCCAACACTCACTAGTCTAGTTTCTGTACTCACGTCGGGTTTACGTGTACGTACGTATGAACGTGCAGCGCAGTACCAAGCCATTCGTTGTTTGTTGGAAAAAAGGTCTGACCGCGTGGACCAAGCGATCGATTTTACAGCAAAGAAAACTAGGCTTTGGAAAGCTAAAAAGTCATCAGATCAGTGCCATTCATCAATTTGTACGTGGCCATGATTTGTTTGTTAATTTACCAACGGGATTTGGCAAAAGTGTAATTTTTCAAGCTGCTCCATTGCATTGGTCTTAGATTTCTTGAACGAAGCATGTAACCGAATGCAAACAGGAGAAAGCGCTGATTATTGTCGTCGTGCCATTAAAAGCTCTGGCCGTTGATCAGTTACATCGTGCTGAACATCTGGGACTGAAATTGATATTCCAGATCACATTTTTGGAACAATCCAAAGATTTCTCAATCCTGTTTGCCAGTGCAGAATCACTCTGCTCAGAACGTTAACTGACTAGTAAGTTATTACTTAAACATGAGTTTCCTCCAGTGCGCAAGCGATTATTCGTTTGACCCGCCTGTTAAATTATGCATAAGCAGGTCGCGCGCGCTCCCTTGCGAAATGCCCAAGACGTTCTTAGCGATTTGGCCTTGGCGTGTGTGTGTGTGTGTGTGTGTGTGTGTAGCTAGAGGGCGCTGCCGTGCGCGCTGTACGTCGCACCGCGCTAAGGACGTCTTGGAACCAAGACTATTACAATGTATACCCTTTTTAAGCTGTTACAGTGAACCCTTATTTTGATAAATTGACACTCAAAGTCCGTGAACCATGTACTCCCAGTGCGCTGCGTACAACATTACCCTAGCAGCCGTATGTTCCTTTTATAGTCATAACATTTACCGGATATGACAGAAGATGGTTTTCGTATGTAAAAAATGTTCAAATCCCAAAACTTCCCAGAGGAAAAATGTTTGTTGTTTAACTCAGAATACCATGGAGTGACTTTCCGCTCATTTCAATTCACCACATCACCGAGTGGCGTCTGTGTCAGCATTCCCGTCCCGGATCACTTGGTTCCCTCGCATCCAAAAACATACGATCACTGTACGCACAATTAAAAAAATGTTCCAAAACATTAGCTTGGCATTTTCTCTTGCCACCTCATGTACACCTGTGGCATGCTCATGTAAGGTATATCTACATGTACATATATGTATTACCAAAACCTGTTGACTTCCTACATGTACATGTATGTACATGTATGTACATTGTACATGTATGTACATGCTGTACATGTACATGTACATGTACATGTACATCCCCTGCCCCAACACACACACTACACAGCTGGGCCAGGCTCTTCCCAATCACCCTGAGACGGAAGGCATATTATGCTCCTAACAAAAAACAGCCTGAAAAATTGCAAGGTGTATCCTGCTTCCCACAGGCTCCACACACCCGCTCCCCACACCCGCTCCCCACCTCCCCACACCCGCTCCCCACCTCCCCCCACCCCCACCCCCCACCCCCCCAAAAAATAATAATAATAAAAAAAATATTTAAAAAATCAATCAATCAATAAACCAAATTAGAGCAGCCATCCTCTTTTCTGATCCCCCTCCCCCATCCCACACTACACAGGTGGGCCAGGCTCTTTCCGACCACCTCAGCACCCCAAAGGAAGCCATATTATGCTCCTAACAAAAAACAGCCCCAAAATTGCAAGGCAATTCTTACCCCCGAAAAAAGAAATAAAGTTACACTGCCCCTGTCTTTTTTACTCTCCCCCCCCCCCCCCCCCCCCCCACACCTTATACTAGACAGCTGGGCCTGGCTCTTTCCGAGCACCTGTGTACCCTACAGAGACATATTATGCTACTAACAAAAAACAGCCTGGACAATTGCAAGGTCTATCCCACACAAAAAAACAATGTTACATCCCCCTTCTGCTCCCCTCTTGGGGATTGAGTTAAATACATGTGTCACACTACTGAAAGTTCCAAAGTGGATACGGCTTTATGCACCTACAATATAACAGAGTCTGAAAAAAACATTCACCCTAATATTGTATTACTGAAAAGATCTTGAGAAGTGGAATAAAATGACACACAACCACCTGAGATTATTTTCCTAAAATAATTGGCGAATCAAGGGTTGAAATTTTCACTCTCTAAACTCGTGTTTAGACGTACTTCAGTCACTGATTCAAGATCTATAAGTTTGACTAAAATCAAATGGCTTTGTTAAGGGTTGTCATTTGATAACCATTTCTATTCAACTAAAGAAGATACAAACCATTGGTTTAGTTCAGGTAATGAGTTGTTTTTTTGACCGAATCTGGTATGCAATGGGGACAATGGTACCCCACAAGGGAGTCTTTAGAAATCCAGGTACCCCACAAAGTTAACGCTATGGAGTTTGAGATTTCAATAGGGACAAAGGAGTATGAAAGAAGGAAAGTGAATACAGGTACCCCGTATGGGTGCATGTGAGGATGTGTGACCCCACAAGAGACATTACTCAAGGAAACCACAATTATGTTCTGTTGTAAAGAGAAAGGACCAGGGTTCCACCAAGGCCACAAGGGGCCAACCTCTCCATGAGACACATCTCTGACTAAGCTTAACGTGAGTGGCTTCCCTACGTTTATATTGCATCTTTGTAATTAGTTTCGATTTGACGCACTCCAAATGTCCCATGTAACCCTAGGATATCAGAGATGTCCTACAGGCTCAGATGAAACTACATGCAATGAGTGTTCGCAAGGGTCACATGGAAAGGGATGCAGGTAACCCTTCCTTGTACATCCTAAGCTTTTATTTAGAGTAGGTTTGACCCCTGTGGCATTTTGTGTTCTCGAGATATCTTGACATTTGCACTCATATTTTCCAATTTTATTTAACTTTGGAGATATAGGCAACACCAAAGTGTGGTAGGCAACACCAAAGTGTGGTAGGCAACACCAAAGTGTGGTAGGCAACACCAATGTGTGGTAGGCAACACCAAAGTGTGGTTAAGACAAAAAACAAGGTCGGTCTGAAAACCTTTCATACCAAATGTGGCTGCGTCCAGAACGTGGTTCAGATATGTAGACCAAATTGTGGTTGCAGCCAGAAAATGATTGTGACTACAGTCAGACTAAAAGAAATTGCCAGAAACCCAAACTGGCTGTCCAAGTTGGGTTGCTTTCAATCCACTACAGACACCAAATAAACATCCATGGCAACTAGCATCCATCAAACAGCTCTGAATAAAAGATGCTCTAAATCCATGACTCAAGATACACTTCTAATAAGATTATCAGTAAAAAGCTCAGTAAATACCACCATCAATGCATTGGACAGTTTCCTGAATGTACACGGATAGGTAATCACTTCTAATCAACATGTCCGAATCAAGTAATATATACAAGTACTATGAATACCATTGAACCAGGATGGGTGGGAACGCCAATCTTGTCCTATTTTTCAATTTCTGCAAGGTGCTCCGGGTTCGTCAAATGATTTCCTGCTGATGGTGATCTAGGCTGATGGTGATCTACTGTAGGCTGATGACAGACAAGTTTCAGAGCTACACCCTCAGAATCAATGTGACAACAACAAGATTTGGGATTTGCTGTAATAGTCAAAGTTTCAATTGAGTCCCGACCCAAATCCAATGTCAAAACAATGAAAGAGTAGACTCAAGTCTGAACATTTTTTATGGCTGCGACCAGAACGTGGTTCAGACCAAATTGTGGTTGTGACCAGAAAATTGACTAAACCAAGTTCAAATCTGGACTCGACTCGTGCCCTGGATCAGGCCTACACTTGATTCTAGATTCCAAAGTATGTTTTCATATAATAATGGTCTTTGGATATCATACTTGGACTCCGCAAGTCTGGACTTGGCTGAGTCTGGACGTGCTTCTAAGACCATTAAGACATTCAAAAAGTATGTAGGAGTCCAGGGGTCTAGTCCAGTAGTACATAGGAATCTAGTCTTGGCTGTAACTAGGGCTAAAGTCAAGTCCGGGCCTTCGTCTGTTTTCCAGTTTTGGCCTCAAGTGGACTTTAATTCTACTTTTATGCTAAAAGATAGAATACTACTCTTAGTCTGTTCTCAAGGTATTTTCATGGGAAATGTTGTACCGGCTTGTCCAGCTTGGTTCCTCCAATTAGGGTATTTGAGCGTGAAACTCGGCTCTCCGCCTGTTCCCACCAATACAGTTATGCCCAAAATTATTCATACCCATGCCAAATTCGGGGTATTGTGAATCATTATATTTACTATTTCTACTTTTATGCTAATGATGTGAAACCAAAATATATGTAGATTTGTATCAACTAAAAGTCATTAAGTAAAGCTTAAGTTCGCCAATCCAGCTTTTATATATGAGAGAAAAGCAAACTACCAGGTTTTTCATAAGGTATGAATAATTTTGAGCATAACTCTATACTCAGAATGTACTTAAATGTAGAACGAAAAGCTATGCTTTTTCCTCGTTCTGTATCTCTGTGGAACTCTTTGCCTGGTGCATGTTTCCCTTCATCTTATGATCTCTCCTGTTTCAAGAGGAATGTTAATTCCTATAGTCTTCCATGTTTGATTTCCTTTTCCTTGTAGTGCCATACATGTACCTTAAGTGGAATTTAGCCTTGTTTGGGGCGAACTTGCATACAAAAAAATGCTTATATTGTGTCGGACTCGGACCCGGACCCGGACCCGGGACAAGACTCAACTACAACACTTGTAAGAGTGCCAAAAAGGCATGATCCCAAAATAGGAACAACCAGGGGCATAGCTAGACCACATGTATTTTGAATGAAGGGTGTCATCACTAGAATTGTGGATGCCGTGTGGGCAGTGGCGCATGCAGATTTTGTCTTTTGTGGGGTGCTCACCAATAGCCCTTTTTGACATTGAGGGCGCAGTTTAATTTGCAAGATTTTCAACTATTCTTTTACATGCTGCACTTGGGTGCGAGGGGCCTACCACAAGACTTCATGTACAACATTGGAGCGATGTGGAACGCTGTGGCCTGGTGGCTTAGTGTACCAGACTCAAGATCTCGGTGATACAAATGTACTACAGATTGTGGGTTCAAGACCGGCTGGGGTCACGGTGCTTTTGTTCTTGAGCAAGGCACTTTACTTTGTCACCAATTGCTTCTCTCCACCCAGGAGTAAATGGGTAACTGTGAGGGTACATGTACATGTAGTTACGTGTTTAATTAGCCCATGTGCGCTTAACTTGCAGCCGGGGCTGTATACTCCCCAGGGATTGAGAAGGTTTCAGGAATGATTAATGGGCCTGATGAGCAGGGGTAATAATAATATTTAAGTGCTGAAATTAGTTTACTGTTTGAGTGTTCTTAAATGCCAAATATTATTATTATTATTAATAATATATCTTTACAAAAGCCAAGTTGATACAAAACATACACTGCGCAAACAACATTTTTTCTACAAGTGGGAAAAGGTCGCCATCAGCCAATTGGAAAATATATCAGTCTGCACAAGTAAACACGTTGGCAGTTTTACGTTTGGAGGGCACGCAAACTTTTAAGTTTTTGAGAATTTTCTCGACAAAATGTTCATCATGCACATAAATGTAAATTCGCAAAAATTTACAGACATCAAAGCCATACACATTGTCTATGTTCATTATGTTGGGCTGTGATTGCCTTCACACACAAAAATGAACTAGATCATAGGCCATCTCCTGAAATAAAATCCTTTCGACTGCATTTACAGGATTGAAACAAACAGCAAAACCAAACAGCAGTGTTAGAGTCGAGTCCTACAATCCGAGTACGAAATGAATACATTTAGAGCCGAGAACAAGCCGAGTACGAGTACATTGATGATAGAGTCATAGGCCAAACATTTTAGTCCGATTTTTTCAGTGCACGAGTACGGGCTGAGTACGAGTACACCAAAAGATTTTCAAAGTGAACAAAGAAACTGGCAGGAACGGGATTCGAACCTGCGACCTCCGGAATACCATACCGGTGCTCTACCAACTGAGCTATCTTGCCCTATGTTGGCGGTCTCCCAAATTGTCAGTATCTTTGTTCGGGTGGGCGCTAGTCAGAAATCATAAACCCAGAATACCGTATAGCCAGGGATCACACCCAATTTTACGATACAACCTGGGAAGCGACATTGCGGGGATCACTCAATGAGGATACGACTTTTTAACTTATAATTCGTCAAACAATCCACAAACGAAACTGACTAGGTAAATTTGAATACAATTTCAAAGTGAACAAAGAAACTGGCAGGAGCGGGATTCGAACTTGCGACCTCCGGAATACCATACCGGTGCTCTACCAACTGAGCTATCTTGCCCTATGTTGGCGGTCTCCCAAATTGTCAGTATCTTTGTTCGGGTGGGCGCTACACCAAAAGAAACAAAAATGCCAAGTTATGATCTGAACATTATTATAATGTACTTCCATCATCAAGAGTCTAAACATCAACAATTCAGGAGACCGACTATTTCACTTCATTTCCATGTCTTTTATTTACTTTTTACACCTGATGAACCTACTCAAAAAGTTGTACATCACATGTAATTGAGCCAGAAATGTCTCCTTTTGGGAATTTAACACACAGCCCAAGAACTGTTTATGTATGTGTACTTTTGAGCCCGAAGGTGCAGTATCAAAAGAGAAAATAATCCGAGTACAGGTATCAAGTACAGGTATCGAGTACCAAGTACAAAATGCCGAGTCCGGGTATGAGTCCGAGTAGAAAAGGCTGAGTACGTGCCGAGTCCAATTTATTTTTGAGTACATAAAAGCAAGTTTGGGCCGAGTACTTAGTGGTTCTCGAGTTGTACTTGAGTACAAGTAATCCAACACTGCCAAACAGAAACACAACATTCCTCCACCAACTTTGAAGAACTGTGCTACAGAAATAAAGATTCCTTTTTGCCTATGCCTAAGCCACTGTCGAATGTTGACCTAACCCCAAGGGTTGACCTGCAAATACCCGTGCAATAGTTTAAAACTCACTGTTCCACAACCGATCACACAACACACCTTTGAAGTCACTGACATGGTCTGACATCAAATTTCCCGGCTTTTCTTTTTTCACCCACAAAGATCACCTGTCAATTCACTTCCCCTGCCCTGACCCAGAAACATTCACCTTTGTTTCTCCAATATACATGTACCAAGTACAAGGCTGGCAATCATCAAATTCAAAGAAAAGTACATGTACTCGACTTTTTGTGTGAAGCACGGATCACACGTGTCGCCTTTTTTTTTTGTCGTTGCATCTAAGTTTCAACTTTTCAAATGAGAGCAATTTTACATTTTCAGCCTATTTCACCACTTGACCCGAAATGACCTTTGACATTGATATGTGACCTTTAACATCAACATCACATCACATGTTTCCATGTTGCATGTCTGGCTCAAGTTTGATTGCAATTGGACAGCAACTTTTCAAATGAGACTTATTTTACATTGTAAGCCTATTTTATAACTTGACCTCAAATGACCTTTGACCTCAGTATGTGACCTTTGACATCATTATATGATGGTTAACATAATGCACCAATGACCCAAGTTTGATTGCAATTGGACCTCAACTTTTCATATGAGACCCATTTTTTGGGCGAAACTAACTAAAATGCCACATACTACAGACATACTAATGACCCCTGCATATGACCTTTGACCTTAGAATTCCGAAGAAGAATTGCTTCTTCCCACCTAAGGGTCACTGCATATAAGTTTCATCAAAATCCATAAAAGCATGTAGATGTTATAAACTTTCTCCCAAAAACTTAACCTGAAACTTTAACATACATGTACGAGGCTACGGAGCTACGGTCACACAGAATTTAGGACTGGTACATTTTGTAAGTGTCCCCCCAAAAACATTCGTTTAGGCGACACAAAAATTCACTAACTCTTTCATTCCTTTTCTTGGACAAAAAGGAGACAATTTTAATTTCTGCTCCCATTTTAAACCCTCCTACTATTATAACTATCACAGCCAATCAAACAATCCACCCACCAACTCTCACAGCTTGTGTGTGTGTTTACTTTCAACCTGTCACTTGATAGGTTTTGATATAGAGTAGTCGGCTCCATTTTGGCACCGAGAGCGAGAGGGTTAATTCAAATTCCACAGTCAAGTTTTAAAATCTGACTACAGCACTTTACATCCATTCTGATGTAAATACATGTAGCTTTAAAGGTAGTGTACACGATTGGTAATTCTCCAATTTTTTTTTTAATGAATTATTACGAAATACCTGACTAGACTGTAAGTGTAAGTTAATAGTAGTCTCAATCATCCTGTGATATTATGGCACCAGGTGTGCTGTCGTCAAGAAAAGTAGAAATTTATATCGCCTTCCAACGATTTCCAGCTGGAAATGGTTGGAAAACTGCCCTGTAGCCTTTAGTCAAGGCGTGCGTGGCTACCCGGACGAGTGGCGCGCTGGACATGCTGTTCTTGTTCTTGTCCAGTGTTGTTCTTGTTTAGAGCCTGGCAACAAGTTAAGGGAAGCCTGATTATATGTAAGGCCTGAAATAACCTCAACATTTATACACAAAGAAGCCTGGAACTAGCATTCCCGTTTGAAAGGTCATGTCGATTACCATCACAGAGCATGTAGGCTACATCTACAGCAATGTGCTTGTACATGTATGTCAACTTTGTCTCTGGTACCACGCATCCCTCGGTGGTGAAAAGCACATTGTCCCACCCTCCCCACTGCAGTCAAGAACTGTTAGGTCATAACTTTCATGGTGGAGCATGACCCGACCTCGTTCCAGTTTTGTTTTTCACTGTTGCCCTTTTGGCATATACATGAAACGAGGTCAGTCTTTGTCCTTCCCAACTGAGAAAAAAATCCAGTATCTACATGCGCACACCACCCTCTGGGCATTTGAAGAACTATTCAAATAGTTAATTTATTTCCTCTCATCTGGAATTAATGTCAGACCTCCAGGTAGGGAGAACTTTACCAACCAGTTAGTTACAAAGAAAAGTAAAAGAGAGAAGGACAAGGATTTACTCATAAACTGTGGTTTATGAAGGTTTCAGGCTTCATTCATGAGGTTGTTGACATTCTTCACAAACCTTTAGCTCTTGAGTGAGAGGAGAAAAAAAAGAACTGGCCATGCAGTGATGTAAGGTCAGAGCCTAATGCATAATGCTGGGCCCTGCGTTAATGACCTGCAATTTTGTGTAGAGAGTAAAAATCCGTTCAAAATTTTTGCATTTTCCGGATTTTTGTTTTCTTTTTTATCTGGAATTTGAAGCCTTTTGAATTACCTCCCCGATGAGTAAACTGTACGTATCAGTGAAAATCCATTCGAAAATTTTGCATTTTTTTTTTTTTTTTTGAATTTGAAGCCTTTTGAATAGAATTACCTCCCCGATGAGTAAACTGTACAAATTAAAAATTGGTAAAATCGCAATGAAAGTGTCCCTCTAAGCTCCCTTTATAGTAAAGCATTATGAGTTGCCTCGTGTGTTCCTCAGTAGTGAGGCACTCGCGGTGAATATCCAGAAGTGAACAGTAAATAGAGAACCCAGAGTTACATGTATAAAGCTGACAACCCGACTGATTCTGAATGATTTTAGACGGGCAGTTTTCCATATTGATGAGCACATCAGCAGGCATTTTAGAGAGATAAAATAAAATCTTCGCCCCTGTGAACATCCGGAGTAGCACGCACGCAAATCACATCCAGTAACAGGAGGTTTCACCCCTTTGTCGCCTTGGCATGAGTTGGGCCACGAATCCAACCCCTGGTTCATTGCGTCTGTTCCCACATCAAGGTATTCGTTTTGCCGCAGCATACAAGCGGAATCGCATGAAATCGTATCAGGCCCCAATTGTGTGACTAGCCCAAATTCTAAATGAATTAGCGTGGTACTGTGTACACTGGCATGTACATATTCGGCTGGAGTTTTCGTTGCGTGATTAACGGTATGCTGCTTCGTCATTTTAACGTGATTTTTCTGTTATAAAAAAAAGCTTGTGAGTACATTTCTATATTTCATTAATTATATTTTGAAATGCGTGTTCCATTTTTTACCGTTCAAATCTTTAATTCCGTTTTTGACACTTGATTCCGCGATTCCGTCCATGATTCCGCAATCACGGATTTTCACTGTCGCTATCTGTGCTAAGCGAGCTAGCAGAATCCAATTTTGCGTTAACCACATAAGCACCGAACCTTAGCCAGTTCATGCCAGGATTATTTTTCATGAGCCTGGGTGCCAGACGTGTTCAGGCCTTAATCTGCCGGTAGCACAACCCTGGCCTCGCTCACTGCGAGCCGGTCACTGACAGATATTTTCGCTGGACCCTTGCCTCACTGAGTGCGTGTATGGGCTCCGTGCGCCGTCGAATGAGGGCGCTGTCCACATAGCAACCGCACTTCCATGGGGAGTACGTCGCTGGTATTACGCACTGCGCTCCTCGTTCATTTGATACTCGTATACCAGTGGGATTGCTTTGTCTGTTCGCTGACTCTCGATAATTGCCTTTTCAATAAGAATATCACAGCGGGAACCAGACACTTAAATTGAAGTCTGGTAAGATGGCGTCGATATTGACCCCCCATCTCGCCTTTTCTTTCCGCTGAGGGTGTTGTTGTGCACGGAGCCCATACACATCATCCGACGCGAACTAGTTAGGGAGATGTATTGCATGCACACTAGACAAAATCCTTTGCTTACCCGTGAAAAACACTAACCGTTACTGCAGAATTTTCTGTTATACTCGGCTGGTATTTCTCGCATATGGTCAGCAGAGCCATGAAATTGTGCCCAGGCAGCCTTACGCTTGCCATAGTGTTCGTTTTGCACACGGAATCTACATGTACTGTGATTTCAAAACACTTTCATTACAAAAGTTACAAATTTCAAATATTGCATAGTTGTTTATCCACACTATTAAGAGATTTTGTTTCTACGGAAGTCAACCAATACAAGGATAAAAGTCATCCTAGGTAAAGGGCTACAACAGAGGTGGTGGGTGTTGGCCACATTTTAGGTTGCCAGCCCTACCACCCTTACAGTCTTCCTAGGTCCAAATCTAAATACAGGATAAATCTCCAGATGCCAAAGATATTATCCCAGTAATACCTAGGCGGGGGGGGGGGGGGGGGGGTAACTTCCAGCATTGGTGAGACATCCACCTTTCAGATACTTTGAGGTTTCCATACTACATGTCCCAGCAATTTCAATTAAGGACTGACAAGGCCAATTTCTGGTGATCCGGTATTCTCATATATACAAGCCTATAGAGAGAAAAATAATGACCTGCAAAGGAAGAAGTTAAACCAAGCTATGGAAACTATTATGGTTTTCCTGGTAACGGAACCGATGATTCCTTAAAGGTGCTTACAGCACTGCAGCCCTCAGGCCCGAAGACACCTGTGGGAAGAATGCAACAAAACAACAAAAATCAAAGGAAATGTATGGAATCACCAGATCCACACAATGACCCAGATGGGATTCTGACCAGGGTCAGCGTCATGGAAGGCAGGGGATGAACCACTGTTCCAACTTTTAACCCCTTGCGTACGGATGACGCAAAAAGACAGTGCCACCAGGCCGGATGACACCTATAGCCGCTATTTGTGCAGTTTCAATCCATTGTTGGATTATTGTGTACATGTATGTTACGCTTGACTGCACAATCACAATGTGTCCGTTTCGCTTGGCCACAAAAGCCGGCGCGACACCCCAGAGCCTCCTGTAAATAACCGGACACAATGCCAATTTCTCCCCAATTTCTCCCCTCTGCAGGGGCGGTATGGACTCAAACAAAGGAGTAGATTCAGGCGAGTCTGCAGTACATTGCAATTGGAAGTTAACACTGTGAATGGGAATGGGAAATTTTGCGAAAAGAATTCCCATTCACATTTCTCACCCAACTTTTCCCCGCCTGCAAATTCAAGTGGGAAATTACTTTCCCACTTTGAGAAAAGGTGTGAAAATGTTTTCCCAAAGAAGTTTCATATTGTAAAATGAAAATGAATTCCCTGGAAAGAGAAAAAGTGTCAAGAGAAATTCCCATTTTGAGGTTAACTTTCAATTGCAATGCACTGTACAATTCTACTGGAAATTTTACGTTATTTTTTTTTTTTTTACAACAATCTGGGGGATGATCCCATAGCCCATCCACAGGTCAAAAAGTGGGGTGAGGGGGGTTGGATATATCCCCCATCCCCCAAAAATCTACACCATTGTCCCAAAGTAAAATCTAGATTGGACCTTCGTGAAAAGTACATGCAAGATGAGTACCTGAGCAACTGTCTGTTCATTGATTGGGATATCGTCTCCTCGTACAGCTATCCTCTGCACGACGTTGCTGTAGTCAGACTCCAGAATGATCCTGGCACAAGAAGTAAGCAAGAAAGAGCATAACACTATAAACAGCAGAGTTGTAGTCGAGTCCCTGCAAGTCCTTTCACAAGTCCTTTCACAAGTCCTTTCACAAGTCCAGTCAGAAGTCCAGTCAGAAGTCCAGTCAGAAGTCCAGTCAGACGTCCAGTCAGAAGTCCAGTCAGACGTCCAGTCAGACGTCCAGTCAGAAGTCCAGTCAGACGTCCAGTCAGACGTCCAGTCAGAAGTCCAGTCAGAAGTCCAGTCAGAAGTCCAGTCAGAAGTCCAGTCAGAAGTCCTTTCATAAAGCCAGTCACAAGTAACTGGATGAACAATGACAAAGGAATGCCTTTGTCAAAGCTTATTTGAATAGCTTGTGATTGGAATTAGGACTGGAGGGCTTGTGATGGACTTGCAGGGACTTGCAGAGACTTGCAGAGCACTCAACTACATCCCTGATAAACAGTATTACAGGGATGCCGCTGAGGTGCTTCTGCAGAGCCTAAAAATTGGGCAAGAGAAGCCTAAGAATGTAAGTTAAAGAGGAACTAAAACCAATTTTCATTTTTCCACTTTATTGGCTTTTCTGATAGCTTGTATATTCTTCTAACCGAATACAAATTAGTAAAGAACGATAAAAATTTATTTCATTGAAAAAAAATGGACTAAAATTGCCCCTTGGAGTGAGCGTTTGGTCTCAATTCCTGAAAAGGTCATTAGGGATGCAAATGTATGCATATGACCTTATGACGTGTGTGCGCTTACCCAGCCGTGCAGCCATCACGTCTGCAGCGTGTTGGTACTATCATCCACGTGTGTTTTATGACATTTTCGTCGGCAGCTGGTCGTACTTTTGGCATTTTTTGCCGAATTCACGGCCTTCCTAGCTTACTTTTTGAGTTATTCGGATCTCGAATGTATTAAAGTTAATAAGTATTATGCCGAGAACGTGTGTGGTAGGTGGCTGCACAAGAAATACGGACAAAAATCCGAACCTATCTTTTTTAAGATTCCCTAAAGTTGATGGGAAACAACGAGTGTGGAAACAACGCGATCTGACTTTAGGCTGACGAAATGGTGCTAAGGAACATTTTACGAAAGACTGTGAAGATGAAATTGTATCTTTCGGCAGGCAGGCAGGCAGG
Organism: Hippasteria phrygiana; assembly: GCA_037893225.1. Taxonomy (NCBI): domain Eukaryota; kingdom Metazoa; phylum Echinodermata; class Asteroidea; order Valvatida; family Goniasteridae; genus Hippasteria; species Hippasteria phrygiana. The sequence continues at coordinate 903,211 of JAZGUH010000555.1, read as the reverse complement.
CAGTTGGGGAAAGAAAGGAAGGGAGAGAAGAGACAGAGAGAAGGGGCGGACACCATCGGCCCGAGCACGCTGGAATCAGGCCGCAGTTGGACGGCACGGCTGGCGCCTGCGCCCGCTGCTGCGGTCCGAAGTCGTACTTTGGGTTCGATTTTCCGAGGGACCGGCACAACCAGCGGGACACGTAGTTTTTTCCCGCCGTCCAGCGGCGCGGAGGCCCCGGTGACCCGCACGGGAGTGGTGTGCCTCGAGCACACGTAATTTGTTTTGCCGCTATAACATATGAGCCACGACCAAGCCGATGTTGAAGATGGGAGCAGGAGTCGATCACGCAGCGCGACACCATCGCCTTTTAAGCGACGACGTATGCAATCTGTAGGTGCTTTCCGGAAAAGGGAGAGGGCACGAGTAAGTATTAAAATGGTCATTGATGATGTTTAGAGTACAGATTGCTACCGATTGTTGGGGTGTCCAAAAGCGTCTAAACAGCAAAATTTTCATTAGTGGGCATTGCAACCAATTCGTACGTGATAAAAAAAAATACTTGTGTCGGGGCGCCATGGGCGCGGGCAGCGAAGGGTCTTCGGGGGAGGGGGATAATATAATAATATATACAAACTCATCAGTGCAACGTTCATGCAATAATGCACCACCAGGAACAAGAAAATTAGGACAAAACCCAACACATAGTACTCATAGTAGACATGCACGCACGCAAACACAATGGGCACTCGCATAGTGACGTCATCTATCTCCACGCAGCTACGTCACACGATCGGATTGTAAACACGCGGTTGACCCCGAGCTTTTCTGATTCTGAGCGAAAGCAACTCCAAAGTAAAACTTCTCTAAAATTGCCAAATCCATGCATAAACTCTTCAAACCTACTTTGTTAGGTTTGGGGAGGCATACATGTAAGCTCTCAGAAAAGCCACTAAAGTAGAAAAATGCAAATTGGTTTTAGTTCCTCTTTAAGATCTGAAGTCTGCTTCTGCCTGAAAACTGTCATCCCGAAGTGTAAAGAAACATAAAATGCAGACCCAACAAGAAACTTGTCTACATCGATACCTGAGTACCTGACTGTAAATGTCAGGAACTGGTTCCAGATTATAGAATCGAGTACCCGTAGTAAACGAAATAACATATTGCTTAGTACTTTGACAATGGAAAAGGAAGTTTTTGAATGTCATTTGTGGGAATTTTCAAAATGAAAACCAGGGTACATGGAAAAACAAAACAGATTGATGTCTATAGCCCTTTTCATACGACGCAAAAAACTCACAACGATTGAGAGATTCTCGCAATGATTGAGAAATGTTACAAAATGGCCATCGTGTGAAAGGAAAACAATGCTTGAGAGTGACCTACATTCCTTGCGAATGTTTCTCTCAAACATTACAGGTACATGCAGTGTACACGATTGGTAATCCTCAAAAAAAATTTCTGAATTATTACAAAATACCTTACTAGACTGTAAGTTAATAGTAGTCTCAATCATCCTGTGAAATGATGGCACCAGGTGTGCTGTCGTTGTCAAGAAAAGTGGAAATTTATATCGTTTTCCAACGATTTCCAGCTGGAAATCGTTGGAAAACTGCCTGTAGCCTCTAGTCGAGGCGCGCGTGGCCACCTGGACAAGTGGCGCACCCCGGACATGCTGACATTTGGGGCGCGTCACGCGTCCAGGTAGCCACGCGCCTTGACTTTAGGGTATCATCCGCCCGACGGTTGAAAACGAGCGCCGTTTTTCTCTCATTTTTTTCGCCATCCAACAACACAAAACTTTGAACAGGTCAGTGAAACGATATTTCCTATACAATATTAACCCTCAAATCCGCTTATTTCTGAAAATTGCAACAATGACCAATCATGTACACTGCCTTTAGGAGATTTTGAAGGAGGTAGACCCAAGACAAAATCTTCTGCTGGCGGAAGATTTTGCAAGGAATGTATGCCAAACCATGCGTGAAAAAATTCCGTATGAAATGAACAACATCCCGTGCGAATGCAGCACCTACATGTATGGGCATGCGCAGAGACCTTCCACGCGCGACCATTGGCAAGCGTGCAGTCGTCTCAAGGAATGTCGGTCAGCTTTTTATTTCATGTCATGTAAAAGCTTGCGAATGTTGTTGGCCGGTGGCCAAAATCGGCGCTCGTAAGTGGAGTCTCAAACATTGCGAGTTTTTTTTTCACGTTGTGTGAAAAAGGGCTTATGACGCTTGCGATAATGCAATTTACACCGTAAAGCTACACAGCTCACTGTACACACTTGCATCTTGCTGCGCCGATGTGGTAGTATTAACATGCGGATCTTTACGAACAACATGAACAACAATTTCCAAGATTTCATTTTTTGGGATTGGCTTTCTTTAACGGGTACCTGGGTATCTGGGTACCCCTGTGCTTTTTTCAATTGGGTACCCGATTCCCTGGCCGTAAATGCACACCCCTAACATTGTCATCAACCCCATGCAAAGTGCAACAGTGGCAGGGCTCTACTTTCCACAATCCTACAAGTTCCTCGAAAACCTTATAGTGAATTTTGAAGGAAAGGATCCGGGAGCATTTGAAAGATCTGTCTGTCAGTGCACTTGAAAGAGCATGCGATCTTATGCACATGTGCACCATTACCATAAAAGAATGTGTCACGTACATGGCACGGGGCATGACTCAACTATGCACGTTTGCCATACAGTGGATCACAAGCATTCTGGTTCTTGCCGGTTACCGTTTGTATGACAAGCATGATGCAATGATGCCCTAGGGCAAGTAAACCAAACACGTGCTTAATTTTTTGGCAAAGAATGCCAAGGACATTGTCATACATGTACATGTACATGTAATAATAATAATAATAATAATAATGAACATTTATAAGGCGCCGGTATCCGCCAAGCAAGACGCTCATGGCGCACAATACAATTAAATTTAAATTAAATTAAATTTAAATTAAATTAAATTTGATTAACAGAAATCAGTAACAGAAATAATGAATACCAACTCATTAAACACAAAATCGTGAGGTAAACATGTGGGTTTTGAGAGAAGATTTAAATACAGACAATGATGATGACTGACGAATTTCAAGGGGTAGATTGTTCCAGAGTTCGGGAGCGGCGCGTGACAAAGAGCGGTTTCCCCAAGAGTGCTTGGTACGGGGAACAGAAAGCTGTAGTGCTCTGGCCGAACGAAGACAAATGGCGGTTGATATTGCGTGATAATGTCTGTTATGTAGTCCGGTGAAGTTCCTTGTAGCGACTTGAAAGCGAGAAGGAGGATCTTGAAGGCAATGCGATCAATGAGGGGGAGCCAGTGGAGAGACTTTAAGACGGGGGTGATGTGAGTGGTGCGTCTGGATAAGGTGATGAGTCGAGCAGTGGCATTTTGGAGGCGTTGAAGTTTGTTGATTTGTTGTTGTCGCAGGTTATACATGATGAGGGAGTTACATGTACATGTAGCTGCAAGTGCAACTAGAATGGCAGATTTTTTGATGGCATCGTAACATGGCCAAGTATTCTGTAACCCCAACCTTCCCAAATCCTCCCAAATCCGCTTTGCCAAAAGGAGGAATTTGGAGGATTGAGGGTCTTTTGAAGTTGAAGCATCAGAGGATTTTGCTGTCTTTTTTTTTGCAGGATTGAGGGAATAAGGGAACAATGCCTAACCTATGGTCGGGCCAGGCCATTGAAAAGCCTGGCCGCACCCTGGCCTTCTGACTTTTAGTCTTGCTATTGTGAGCCTAAAATCACCTAACAATAGAGCATCTACTAGTGATTGTTTTTGTTGTCATTCCATTCAAATCTGGAAGTCTGGGTGAACAACGGGAGCTGGCTGGACTCTAGCATTAGTGGGCAGTTTTTCTGTGAGGTAATGTTTGCACGTACATGTACATGTACATGTACATGTACATATGCGTACCTCAAGCTGTATGGCGCAGGGAAACTAGACCAGTGAGTCAGCGATTATACACACATGCAATGTACATGTACATGTAGGTCACGCTATTATATGCACTCTACGTCACGCGCGCATGCAAATACACGCGATTTCACAAGCGAAACTACGAAAGGGCCAAGACGTCCTTAGCGATGTGGCCTTGGTGTGCATGTGTAGAGGGCGCTGTACATTCATTAACCTGTGTGAGATGCATCGCGCCGCTAATTAAGGACGTCTAGGAACCAAGACAAGTGATTTGGGCTCTGACTACAACTCAACCTTTGTGATAGTGATTTGGACTCAGATTCCATCTGCATGACTCATCAGGACTCGAACTCGGACTCAGGAGCAATGACTCGGACTCCATGTTTGATAACCCAGATACAAGTCTGGTTAATAATTTTTACAAATGTGTTTTTAGCTTGAGCTTTGTAACCATTCGAGTTCCAATTTCAAATGCCACAGGTTTGCTCACCCGCCATCCACTATTTCATCCACGGCAAGGAATGCTGCATCTAAGTGATCAAGGAGTGCTCTCTTCTCAACGTTCTTTCTGTAATCAGAGAAGACAGGAGAAGGAGAACAAATAGAGGAAGAAAGAGAGAGAAAAGGGAAAATAATTGAGATGGTTAATAATATTACAAGCATGAGAATGCAAAAATCACACAACAAATTATGAAAACCGAATCTAGTGTAGAAACCCAGGGAATGTGTTAATTTTGTACATGAAGTTGTTATCGCCTCTGTTTGGTCCCGGAGGACCTATGTAGCTGTACGTCGATATTAAGTGCAAGAAGGCCCTACCTTGTATGTAATTCCTATAATAATTCTCTATAACTGATTCCCTTAATAAAGTACATGTGTAGCCGTTCCCTTAAAACATGAAAATAAATCCTTTATAAATAAATTGTATGACCCTTTTAAAATATCTGATTAACCCCTTGCGTTCGGATGACGCCAAATGCTGTAATTGTATACACGCCATTTTCTGCATTTTCAATCCATTGTTGGAACATTGCAATTTACATAAATTATTTGAAACTGGGTTTGACACTCGCCAATCAAGTCAGCTGCAACTGCATGCCGAGCTGTTAAAAAGTTGCATGCAAAGCATGCCTGTGTTTTATGTGCGGCCATCGATATTATGGACCGCTCGCTTGACACTTTTTTTGCAAGCGCCTGTTTTATCAAGATCATTACAGGCGCGTATAACATTCTGATAACAAGAAACCAAACTCCAGCCTGCATTTTTGCAGTAATTATTTTATAAGTGTCAAGGGTTTTACGGACAGGAAAAATAGACCTCCGTCCAAAAAAAGTTACCATCGACATAAATGTGGCACTTGACACTACATGTACTAAGCATCGTAACTTTTCCAATAAAATAGCATCAGAGTCGTATCTGTACGTGCATACAGTGAAATCTTGATAAGTCAAAACCGGTTAACTTGAAAACCCGGTTAACTTGAAAACCCGGTTAACTCGAAGTAAGAATTTATTCCCGTGAAAAGAATAGCAAATCGTGTATAAACATGCCCACACTAACTCGAAATTTTGGACCGGTAACTCAAGATACATGTAAGTCGAACTCAGGTGCAGAAATAAACTTGCATAATTAGGCCACGGAAGAAACTGGAATCCTTTTGTTAGGTTAAGGAATCTCCCAGGACCGCAATCAATAAACCTAAACTCGGGTATAGATAAGCAACAAAGAGGCTATTAGCATCCATAGTATCATTGGAGCAGCTGCCTATTGGCTCCGGTACAACTTTAATACAACGATCAAAAGGAACTGCTGGTGACCCGCCCAGGAAGGCCGAAGACGCAAAGCGGCCTTAATTGTGACTGCAAATCCTTTGAAGAAGCGCCCACGCAACCACGATGCAGTTGGCAATGATTCAAGTGAACTGCTGACCAATCACACAGTCGCACGTGCTTGCTGCAGTGACGTATGTACATGTATGACAGGTGGCTGGATCAAGGCACTCCACACCGCACCATATGCACAAGGGGTCGTTTTCTTGAGGGAGGGCGCATGCCATCTCGAGAGAGGGCGCTGTGTTGTGACTTCGGAGATGACAGAAGAATGGTTACGCAATGGACGGCCCCAGGTTTTGGCGGAAGAGACATCTTTAACGACGATGAAACGGGCCTGTTTTATTGTCTCTTGTCGGACCATTTCCTAACACTAAAGGGGGAGACCTGCAACGGCGGAAAGCGAAGCAAAGATCACCTGAAAATGCCATGATTTCATGCTCTATTTCATGGCCATTAAATTGGATATTCGCTTGGTATTCACGTACGTAATCTTTAGGGAAAAAAGGGGACCTTGGGTAACTCGAAACTCCGTTTAACTCGAAATTGGAACCCATTCCCCTGAGGTTCGACTTATCGAGATTTCACTGTATATATTTTTTCAAATATTCGAACTGGCAAAAAGGTATTCGAATGTTTGGATGACGATCAAATATTCAGTATATTCGGGACAGCCCCAGCGGACAGTCTCACAAACATCTCACACTGAATATCCATCAACTGTTATTAACCAGTTCACGCCGGGATTATTTTTCACGAGCCTGGGTGCTAGACGGGTTCATCTGCGGGTAGCACACCCTGATATTTCCGGCCTCGCTCACTACGAGCCGGTCGCTGACAGATATTTCCACTGGGTCCCGTTCTCGCTCGAGTGCGTGTATACACGTCATCCGATGCCAACTGTTTAACTACTTCTTAAAAGCACAGTCCTGTTGCCATGGCCTAAACCTACTTGTAAGTAAGCGATTATGTCCGAGAACCAGAAGAAGCAATCAGGTTAAACACATGCAAACCATTCATCATTCTTATTTTAGATACTCGCCCGTCAGAAGTGATTAAAGTTAACAAATCAAGAATTGAAACTTGAACGTGTAGCCATGGCAACCACGGCACAGTACATGTCCGCTTGCATTAGACTTGCCGCACAATGTGGTCCATTTCCTCAAACATTGATAATTAGTCCCTGCCTCTCCGTGGGGCTACATGTGCATGCAGTGAGAGTTTCACCTCCAACTCGGCAACACGATCAAACTTCCTGGAGTTCAAAAGGGCAGATATGGAATGCCCTCACGAATCAAGCTGGATACAAGGCATACGTGAGCGCAGTGCTTCTGACCAGCCAGGCGGCGCTTAACGCCAACGGGAAGATCTCTTAAGGAGTTTGACCTAGATTGGATATCTCTACGTTAACGCTGACGCGTCCCCTAAGCCTTGAACCCCGGGACCCCCACCGAAAAACCCAGGGCTGCCAAGGATTTACCCTGTAACAACTTTGTGGAGGAAACCCGCTAAAGCTGACATTCCCAATTACGGGCCACTTCGATCTTAGTAGCGGTATCCCTCTTGGGAGGAGCCTGGGGGGAGAGGGGAGGGGGGACAGAGGGACCAGCTGGCCCAGTTTTCTCAGCATTGCAGCCCCATTGCCAGAGGCGACTCAAGCGCGAGACTCTTGGATCAGATTACACTCCCTTTTCCCCCTTCACTAGCACATTCTGACAAAAGGCTAACTGCTGTCATCAGATCATAGACAATCTCGGCATGGTTGTGTCACACCCACACAGTCCCAAAATGAAGTGTGTGAACAGAGTGCTTTCAGTATAAGAAAACCAATATAGTGCCTGAGGTGGGCTTGCAACCTATAACCACCAGCTTTCAGGCCCAAGTGTCTTCACCATTCTACTGTTTAAAGGGTTAGTTCTTGCATTACCAATGTGCTTGCCTTTTACAATATTTATCCATTGTGCATCCATCAACATGGTGCTCGATGTGCTGTACATGTATTTCCCCCTACATGTACATGTACATGTACAATGTACATACATTTTGTACAGCTCCAGGTTAATTAACTCGGGGTTAACTTTGAGTGTCTGTGAAAAAATCCACACTACTCAAATGGGATTTAAGCCCATGAACTCCTACTTACTAGCACTGAAGTCTTTACCATGCCATTACAAAGTGCTGGATTATAACCTGTCTGAGCTGGGTACTGAACCCAAGCCAGGCCACTCTACAAGCCAGGCCACTCTACAAGCCAGGCCACTCTACAAGCCAGGCCACTCTACAAGCCAGGCCACTCTACAAGCCAGGCCACTCTACAAGCCAGGCCACTCTACAAGCCAGGCCACTCTACAAGCCAGGCCACTCTACAAGCCAGGCCAATGCATGTTAAGAAAAAGCATTGCCCAAATCATTTATTGTCCCATTTTTCTTTACAGCTACATTTGCAATTTGTATGAAATACATGTCCAACTTACATGTAGTTTGACCTTAAAGATCAGCTGAAAAGAAACATGTTAGAAGGGTATAAAAAGGGATCTATTTTTTGCAACTCTTGGGGGAGAGTGTGGGGTTTTCATATTTGTTTTTACACGGATTCTATCTATTTAAATCTGCTGTTTTGATAGACAAGTGATAAGTGACACTGAATTATCTTAATTAAGGAATTGGATATTCCATAATTTACCTATACATCGTCTGTGTACACCTACCTGTAGTTATATTTTTAATAGTTTTAGTTCCTCTTGATTTATGTTTTAGACCTTATTTCTTAATATGTTTCTGATTGTATTTTTATCATTAACCCTATAACTACCCCAAGCCTTACAAACTCCAACAGCACCTTGGCACCATTACTTTACATGGAGCTATATGCCCCAGTTTGTCCAAGTCCAAAGAATGTGCCATACATGTAGGTATACTGCACAGGGTTGGATTTTGACACTTCCTAGTAAAAACGCCTAGCGCGTTAGGGTTAATATATATATTTTCTTTTTTATGTAACCCAGGGCCGCCAGGGAGAATATTTCATTTACAACTGATGGGGCTACCCTGATACATGTAGAATAACAAGAAATACATGTAAATAAATGGCATCATATAACATGTCCCTTTGTATGACAGAAAAACTCATCTCTGACATCGACAGACTACGTGGTGACAAGAAAGGAGACTAGTAAAACTAGAACGGCAAAGCCGCCATGGCTCGCTGCCAAAGGCGGGAGGGGAGGCCCCACACCACCCCTCCACCCTCACTACAACCAATATTAATTAATTCCACCCCATCTCTACCCGAATCTCATTCTATCCATTTTAATATAACAAAATAACAAATTTGAAATATTATTATAAAAAACTACATGTACATGTATATAAAAAACTATAACATTTAGACCTGATAAACTGCATGTTTGGACTGAACTAGCTACATGTGTAGAAGCAAAAACTTTAACATTTCAATGCGGACGGCCGGACGAGTGGACGGACGGACAGACACGGGACAGCAATTGGTATTACATAGGCTGGCATCTGCTTCGCAGCTCGCCAAAAAAAGAGTCAAAGCTGCTTTTCTTTTTTAGAAGTCTTGAGCAAGACACAACTTACTTCTCAGATCTCCAGCCAGACTAAAACGTGGTACAGAGTTTTGAGGTAAGTTATAGTATGTGTTGATTAGCCCAGTGGGCATAACTTCCAGCCGGAGCTGCATACTCCCCAGGGAGCTGGGGTTTCAGGAATAATGTTAGAGATTGCAGGCTCTTAAATCAGTAAACAGATTTTCTGTTAAAGACGATGGTACTAAAATTAATCAATTAATAAATGTCCTTTCTAAGGCTATGTTCAGACATCGTTTTAGTTAAAACGGTAAAAGTTAAAACGGTCGCTCACCATGGGTGGCCGGTCGTAAAATTTAAACGCACCGAGCGTTCAGATAGTGTTTTAAGTATAGCGAGTTAAACTCGAAGTGGTTTTATCTCCGTTTTGAGGTCACATAGAACTTCCGCTCATTTACATAAAGCGCGCGCCAGTTTGTGTGTACATGTACATCATAAAATTGTGTGTATGGGATGCGTACACGCATGGAAGGCATCATGTAAAATGTGCGTGCACAGCTTTCAACTGGTTGCCGGCGTACATGCTTCCTAACACTTCATAATACATGCATTTATCAATAAGGAATGCACGCATTACCATTACACGCTGTCACGAGAGATTCTTGTTCGAATAATTATCGCGATTCAGCAAATGGTCGCTTCCCAAGAAGAAGCTCATCAGCAGTCGTTAGCGAGGGCCTTCACTTCCACTTTAGCCCAGTTTGCCCCACGCGGTCTAAAGTTAGATCCAGATCCTTTCTCGGTTGCTGCAGTTGAAGCAGTGGCCATGATGCAATGGTGAACAGTTTTGAAGAAAAAAATTCAACAACCGCTTTAAGAAATGTAGGAAAAATTTGCCACATGTAAGGGCAAGAGCAGGAATACGCACGTGAAGGCTTTCAATGCATTACATGTAGCAAAGATGCCGATTGATGGACCACGCTAGCGCTACATGTGTACGTTGGTGCGTCGCGTGCATGTGCATGCTGTGTATAGGACATGCACAGACAACCGCACTAAGTCGTACTTCCCAAATATGTCCAAGGACAATGCTTTGTGTTTCCTATTGTTCCTTTAATATAACCAACCCCCATAGACGTATCCAAAGCACGTATCCTTACATTTGAGGACCGATTTCAACAAAAGACACTACGTTTGAGGATTGAACGGTTTCTTTGTGTTTCCTTTCATCTCTTGTCCTCGGAGATATATACAGTGCACGTACAATTGTTTACACAATAAAAGGCGCGCCACAAAAGGGGTTACATAACACAGGTCAACTGCACTGGCTAAAACAGGAAGCGTTTTAGCTAAAACCGGAAGCGTTTTAGCTAAAACCATTCAGACATCGTTGTAAAGATAAAACAGTTGTGGTTTAGCGCTAAACCCTCCCTCCAAGATAAAACCGATTCTGTCAACTATAAAACTGTTCAGACACCGTTTTAGCTAAAACTTTATCCCAAATCCAGTTCAACTAGTGTTTTAAGCGAATTTTAAGTCCTTTCTGCTCTGAGCTATATAAATTTAGCAAGGGTTACGGAGGTGTAATCATTTCCAGAGCCTGAATGAAGTTCAAGGCCCGACTCCCTTCGTCAAGATGTGACAGCCTGGCATTTTGCCCTTAAGCCCAAAGCCTGTGACTCACACATCACCTCTGATGCGTGCTGATCCCAGCTTTACCCCTTGAAACTGGGCTATCTTACTCCAGAAGCCCTCTCCTTACACCCAAGAAACCCCCTAAGCGCATCAAAGCTAAATCCTGCAGGGGAAGACTGAGCAACTGAAGGCTTTTAATCCTCCTCACCCCCCTGAAATAAAAAAGTACCCAAGTTTGGGTTTTGTTGCCATGTCTGAGTCACCTCCAGACCGACAGGGCTATTCAATGTAGCAACTGTCTTTGGCAGCGTCCTGTATCGTTGGCGAACTACTTAAAACAAAAAAATCTGAAACAGCAGCTCTCCCTCCTTGCATTGGTGTAAATATCACTAATGCAAAAACTGACATGCACCAGTCTGGAGTCCAAGCTAATACGAGGGTCGGCTGGAAAGTTTGTAGGTTGACTCTGAAGGAGTAATGCCAGATCATTGAAACTTCAAATGCATTTATTTCAACCCTTTCGAATAACTAATTGCATGCTGTTGGAATCTCCCGTGAGAGAGTTGAGAACATTCGGAGTACAGAACTTGGAATGTCAAAGGTTTCTGCTCGGTGGGTGCCACGTCTTCTGATCCCTGATCAAAAGTGCACCAGGCTGGTTATGTCAAGGGATAACTTGGAGCGTTTTGAAGCCAATCCAGCTAATTTCATCGAATGTTTCCTAACCTAGGATGAGTGCTGGGTCCATCACTTTGAGCCAGAGACAAAGAGACAATCCATGCAGTGGAAACACACGTCCTCACCCCCTCCAAAGAAGGCCAATGTCGTTTTTATGCCAAATTTGTCCGTTTTTACGAAGTCGTCTACGAACTACCAAATACGGCCTTACCTGGAAACAAACAATGCAATTAATTATCAAAAGGGTTGAAATAAATGCATGCTAAGTTTAAATGATCTGGCATTACTCCTTTAGAGTCAACCTATGAATGTTTCAGCTGCCCCTCGTACTGCACAAAAAAGTATAATGACACCAAAAATGTCTTGCCCCAAAAGACAATAAAAGAGAGAAGTTCTCACTCGTTTGGTCCCAATTACAAAACTTTGTAAACAAGAAAACAGATATGGGTGTTGAAGTCGAAATCTACTGAACTGGGTGTTAAGCCATGGGAGATTCTGAATACTTTTAAAGACTAACATGTAATTTCTTTTACAAATGACACTGATGAATAAATTAGTATTTGGGCAAGTGATAACATTGTACCGACGCTGGTTCTCCATGGATTAGCCATGACAGGCGAGGAAAGATGGTGTTCCAGAACTAAGCCGCGTCAAAAGAAATGACAAGATTTTCTCTCACTCAAGTTCAAATCCCTACCAGGCAAACCTGTTGCCCATCCGATGACAGAGGGGCCCCTGACCAATCACACCATGATTCCATGTATTAAGTCAGCACCAACAAACCACAGATAAGAAGCAAGCAGATGACTATCTAAAGCTTTCCAAACAAATCCCCACTAATCCCCCGGATCACCCTAAGCCAATCCCCCAGTCCCATTAACCACCTCAGACAGGCTAATTCCTATCAGGATCTACCACTTATCCTGTCCACCTGTTGCTGGACTCACCCCCCCCCCCCCCCTCCACCTCTTCCTTGAATCAGCCCTCACCCCTCGCTGGTGTTCCTTTGTTATTTTCTCCCCCTCCCATCTCCCCCCCCCCCCCCCCCCCCCCCCCCCCCCCCCCCCCCCCCCCCGATGAGATGACAAGCATTCTAATGAAATTTTCCGCAGGGGGCCAAGTCGAGGGGCTCATCATGGCTGAAGGCTTCCACGGCAACCAGAAAGGCAACACTTGGGGCTTCGTTGGGAGCCAGATCGCGTAAAACAATCACGTTTTGATGTTCAATATCCGGTCCATGTTAGGAGCAGGTCCGCAGGGAGGTAAATACGTATTCAAATTACTTAGAGCAAACAGAGCCCATATGGTTTGCATTAAAAAAAACCAGACAATGTCTATTGTTATAATTTTGAAAGGATGCCGGATCCTCTAGCCTGTCTTTATTTACTGCAGACTCCATTTAAGCCGTGTTCGCATTGAACTTTTTTGGTAAAACTTACTAAAGATGGTTACTTTCACAATTTCAAGTTCAGTGCGAACAGCATAGGAAATTTACTCTTGGTTGCTTTCCCCCAGTGCAATGTTAGGCCAAAAAACAAAAACTCTAAACTGTTGTGTGTTTTTTGGGGCGTTTTAAAAAAAATAAAATATCAATAAAAGTATAATTAGGCCTCTCTGTCTCAAAAAGTGTTTGTACATAGTATTTGATGTACATTCATTACTTTATGCGTAACAAATTAAACCAGGGATTTCGTCCAACATTTAGGCCTAAACACGCCCAGGTGTGCATGAAGACGAAAAACAAATATTTCCGACCTTTTTCCAATTTTACCTGTTCGAGGGCAACACAATTTTCTTATGGCCTTACTTTTATCGACTAATCCCCATGCCCAGTAAAACTGACCAAGCGTGGTTGATGATGTACGTTAGAAGAGATTTTTTTGCCCTTCCCGAATCTCGAAGTAGTGTTAAGCACTGTGTGCTCAGTGCTTTCTGAGAGCCTGGGAGAACATTTTTTATAGGCTTACTCAGGTGGGACTTGAACCCATGACCTTGTGCTTACTAGTGCAGACATCTTAACCACTCAACCACTAACATGACTAAAGCCGCGTTCGCATTAGATTAATTATTGTCAAAAGTTAACGTAAATGATTGTTAACATTCCACTGTGGTTATTCTTCCGTGCGTCCGCACTTGGATTACATGGCTCGCTGAAAGTCCTTGGTCAAATAAACTATTATGCAGTGAATGTCCTCTGTGGTTTTGTAGAACGCGCTAAATTTACACGCATTTCATTGTGTATGCCAACGTAGAGGCGCGGCATGCATTGATCTGCAGACGGCACGTGATCAAAATGTAGGTTTTACTTCACCGTGGCTGTCCGCATTGGACTTTTCAGCGACGTAAAACCTACCACGTAACTCTTCGGCTACTCGCTTGGGCCTGTAAAACTTACTGCTGCGGAGGGTAAAACCGACAACCGACAATCGACACTTGACAATTTGGCAAGTTTACCGGCTGTCCGCATTGGACTTAATTTGGTTAAGTTGACAACAGTCTCCATAGGTTTTACCAAAAAAAGTCCAATGCGGACACGGCTAGCAAGTGTTGGCTGGTCAATTCAAATCCAATACAACAGCGGGTACCACACAATCAATGTGAAGATGTAATTTTTGCATCAGGGATGATGTCAAATATATGGGGCTTTACAGCACTATTCTTTAACCCTAACCTACCTAAATCCATCAAAATTCAAACCCTGTTTTGGAGGATTTGGGCAGATTCAGGATACCTCCATATTGAAAACTGGGGGATTTTGATGGATTGAGGATTGTAAGCCAAGCGGTACTGCAGGATTTTGATGGATTCAGGAGCAGTCACCAAAACCAACTTTTTGTGCATGACAAAATAGGTGGATTTTGGCGGATTCAGGATACTTTCTAGTAAAGTTACCCAAGGGGGTTAGGGTTAAGGTAATGACTTCTTTATAAAGTAAGACTCACGTCAACATTTCTTGCAGCCAATTTACCTGATTGGCCAAAGACCATGAACTGATAACTATTCAACTGCATCTTTCACAATACCGCCAATGCTTCAAGTCCAACTTGTCATTCAAGTCAAAAAGCGCACCTGTTACACAAATGTTAGCTTCCAAAATCTGTGTGCCCTGTCCCAACAAAGGGAAGGGCGCAAATATAATCAAAGGGGATATCTTGTAATTAGACGCTTTTCCTATCCACTGACTGACAGGCGGGCTGTTTCCTGACCATCCCTCTCTTGTTAATGGACCAAGTTGAAGCTGACATGGAGCGCTGTTGTTGGATCTGACAAGATAATACTGGAAACTACTGTCGCCCAGAGGAACCTTGTGTCCAGGGTGGTCACTCCGCTCAGTCCAAAAAATCAAGGAGAAACTAAGATGAACAGAGAATGAATAGGCTACAAAACAAGACAGATGTACGAACTGAAAACAAATAAATTACTTCTTACAATATTGAAATGAACCTAAAACTACTTTGTTCAATACCATTATGAGTGTCATAATTCATGTCTGCGTTATTTTGTAGTTTTATGTTGATTGCGTATTGTAAAATGAAACAACCAATTATTTCTGCATTGAAATAACAAACAAGGTGATTCGCGGATCACACGTGTCGCCTTTTGTTTGGTCGTTGGATCTAAGTTTCAACTTTTCAAATAAGAGCAATTTTACATTTTCAGCCTACATTTTGTATTTCACCACTTGACCTGAAGTGACATTTGACATTGATATGTGACCTTTATCAACATCACATGTTTCCATGTTGCACCTTTGGCTGAAGTTTGATTGCAATTGGACTGCAACTTTTCAAATGAGACCAATTTTCAGCCTATTTTATAACTTGACCTCAAATGACCTTTAACCTCAGTAAGTAACCTTTCACATCACCATCATATGATGGTTAACATACATGCACCTGACCTAAGTTTGATTGCAATTGGGCATAAACTTTACATGTGAGACCCAATTTACCTGAAACTAACCAAAATGCCACATACAGACATACTAATGATTTCTAATGACCCCTACATGACATTTGACCTCAGCATTCCGAAGAAGAATTCAGTCTTTCCACACAAGGGTCACTGTATATAAGTTTCAGCAAAATCCATGAAAGCATGTTATAAACTTTCTCCCAAAAACTTAACTTAAAACTTGAACATGTATGTACAAACCCTCGTATTTTATGGGGATATGGAGATACGGGAATACGGATCTACGGAGCTACATGTACATGTACATTGTACATACATGTACATTGTATGGTCATACAGAATTTAGGACTGAGTGTCCCCCCTAAAACATATGTTTAGGCGACACAAAAAGTGAATTGAGAGCTAGTTTTTATTAAGTCCCCTCTAGACCACTGGTGTCATTTGTCTAAAAGTCGTTGCTGTGGGCTGCAAACAAATCTGATGTCATATAAACACAAACTCCTCTTTTGTGCCTGTGTGTACATGTAAGTGCTAGGCATAAAAGGTGCAAGGTGTTATGATTTATTTGCTGCCCACAGCGACGACTTTTAGACAAATGGCACCAGCGGGCTATGCTGCGCTAGAGGGGACTTGATAAAAATAGCTCTAAAACATGTCAAAGGTCACTTTTTTGTTATTTCATGGCAGAAATCATCTACTGTATTATTTTACAATACACAATCTCCATCAAGCTAAAAAATGACGCAGACTTCTCTCAGCAATCAACATCCTCTTTAAGACGTTCAACGGAGGAAATGGCTTGGAAATAAAATCCACTTTCCTAAGGTCATGTCTTGAAAAGACCTTAAAAATGGGAGAAGCCATGCACTAATGGGTGCGTTTGAGTAGCTCACCCGGGTCGACTTGGGTTAGCCCTGTGCCGTTCGATTAGCTCTGATGTCATACTCGGGACTTGTTGCATGCACCCTCAGGGTTAGGGTTATACTTTGCCATTTCCCTTGATCATGTTTATGTTGGAAGAAGATCCTATTATCCCTTAGTCCAAGTAAAAACCCTGCTTGTACATACATTATACTTTTAATACAGCATGTCTGAATTTTGTTTTTGCCATGCACACCTTAAAAATGAGACATCGCCTTAAAAAAAGAAAGAGAGACCACACCCTCAAAACCCAGACGACGCAGGATAAATATAAAAGATGGTCAAATGATAAGGATCACGACTGAATCTTATAAGAGCTAAGAAAATTCCTGCTATCGCAGCAAAGATTTTTAGACGATCGGTTCTATCTAAGAATAGGAAACCCATCTAGTCAGCACAAAAACAAGTCTGTCACAGACAGAGACACGTTGCAGTGTGTCATTGTTTGACCTCTGACCCCATTCCTTCTCCCCTCTACTCTCCTCCCCCCCCTCTCCTTCCTCCCCCGTGCTGTAATCCACTTCCCCTTATTGCACCCGTTAATTGGGGCGCCTGGGCTGTTCCAGGGTGATAGCAGGCCCGAGTTAACAGCAATGATTGCAGGCAAGGACTCAAATTATGGGAGGGGGGAAGGGGGGTGGGGGAGAGAGAGAAGGAGGTGGATTTATACACGTAGGGCTTGCAGCGCAATGGCGGCTGTCATCGGCCAACCTTGTGTCTTCTGACAGAGGCACGGGCGCAGAGCGATGCATGTCAATGTTGATTATAGTTAATCTGCCACCAGCTACATGTATGGATCACCTTGGACTTGGCACAGCATTGATATGACCGACTTGAGGGATATGACGAGCACTGTATGAAAAGTCCTCTCCCGGAGTTTGATGGGATCAAGAGCTGTCACTCACAGCACACTAAAGTACATGTACATGGTTCACAGAAAGTTATAAAACAAAACAACAGATTGTCACACATGTACATTGTAGTTAGACTTTGCCCTTTTCACCATTTGCTGCATTGAAGAAAAGAAACCAAAACAAACCTAAAATTCTTAATTATGGCGCAAAACGTCATTAACCCTCCCTCTCTCAGTGCCAAATTTGAGCCAACTACATGTACCTTACATCAAAACCTATTGAGTAACTGGTTTAGACACACAAGCTGTGGGAGGGGAGGATTTGGTTTTTTGATAGGTTGTGATAATAGTAGGAGGGTTAAACAAGTTTTTCAAACTTTGTTTTACTGCTTTTGTGTAAATACATTTATGTGACAAGTACAGGTACTACCTACTTGTAAAGACAGTCCGCACATGTCTTTGTTAGGCATGGATAGACTTTTTGTGCTGACATTGTTGCAAAATTTTAAAGACAAAAATGTACCTTGAAGATGGCCGCTAAACTTAAGGTCTACGCATATATGCAACAGACAACACAATTTGTCAATAACCACTTGAAACTATTTCAGAAAACTAGTGAGCCACTTCAAAGGATGCTTCGCCTATTTCCCTCTCTGTTTCCAGACTCGGACTTTTTGACCAAATTTCAAGAAACGTAATTTCAAGAATCTTCTTTGAGGCTATTTTTGCGCTCTCAATAGAGAACAGTCTCTCCTTAAAGATGATGTTGATTGCTGAGAGAAGTTTGCGTCATTTATTTATTTTTTTTATGTCGATTTCGTATTGTAAAATAAAACAGCCAATTTTTTTCTGCCATGAAATAACAAAAAAGTGACTTCTGACATCTATTTTTATCAAGTCCCCTCCAGCGCAGCACAGCCCGTTGATGCCATTTGTCTAAAAGTTGTCACTTAGGGCAGCAAACAATTCTGACGTCATAGTACAAACTCCTCTTTTGTTCCTAGTGCTAGACACACAAGGGAGTTCGTCCTATGACGTCAGAATTGTTTTCTGCCCGCAGCGACAACTTTTAGACAAATGGAACCAGCGGGCGAGAGGGGGTTTGATAAAATTGCTCTCAAAAGTCACTTTTTGGTTATTTCATGGCAGAAATAATTGGCCGTTATATTTTACAATATGCAATCGACATAAAACTAAAAATGACGCAGACTTCTCTCAGCAATCAACATCATCTTTGACATGACTCAGTCCACTGATCCAGTGTGGATGTCAAGCCCTGACAGCCTGGGCAAACACAAAGTACGTACTAACCTTCCATTCCTGTCAGGTCATTTTCATTAAAAAAACATTTTTTAAAGGGGGGGGGGGGGGGGTCAAACTGTCAAAATCTTGTTATTCCTGTTTATACATGTACTACATATACATGTAGCTACAATTCGGTTGATTCACAACTCGGTGCACCTCCAGTGGCAACTGGGGAGAAGCCAAATTATGCAGTGCATCATGGGGAAAATGTCAACATTGCAAAACCGGAAGTGGGTATCGCCAATGCATCGACCGTACTTCTTACACCCCTTCTCCGCTAAATCTACCAACTCCTCTCTCTTCTTTCCCGCACAAGGTATTCCCCGATTAGTCAAAAATTGCTTTAACTCATCCACTCGCATTCGCGCGAAATCCATACTGCTGTACTGTCCACCATCTAATACAACATGATAGATGCGATGTGGAACCCGAAAGTGGGAAATTGGCCTTTCCTGGCTTGCCGCTGGCGGCGCATCTAGTTGTGAATCGACCGAATTGCTCCAATCCACCACAACAAACCAGAAACCACATCTGACAAAATCAAATTGCAACAGGACACCCCAGAATTGGCAGGTACATGTAATGCTCCCATCACTTAGGGTTTGAATGTTACACGCCCGAGAGACGTTTTCCCAGAGGTGGCAGTAATCTCTTTGCCATGCCTCTAAATAAAGAAATTTCTCCCTAAAACACAACAGGTGGCTAAGTCACCCCCGGTCTAGCGGGCACAGAGTTTCAGCGGTCAATTGGGGACATATCCACATGCTCTCAGCATCAGTTGCAAAACTCTTCTACTCATAAATTCTTCATTTTATTGGTTTCCGAGGATTCTTATCTCTACTGCCACACGTCCTGCTATTTTGAGGCAAGCCACAAGATCCCAATGGCACCGGACTGAAATGTATGCATGCTGATGTATGCATGCTGGTACATATATGCATTGTATACACGTATTTATCAGAGTCACTGTTTGCCGCAATCTCCCAAGCAAATGATGCCAAAGGATACAAAAACAGCTTAGAAATTCTCCTGGGAAACAAGACCTGGCATGTTTCAGAAATATTCCAGAGACAAACAACTGATAAATTATAGAATTTTGGCCACTAACCTCAAAGCAAGGGAATTTCTTGCTCTACCGCGGTCTGCAGTGTCATGTGTACCGCAGTGATGCTGTTGAGACCATCACAAGTCCAGGCACAAGACCAGCTTGTTACAGGGACAAGTAACAGGCATAAACCATGACAAAGGAATGCTTTTATTACAGTTCATTTGAATAGCTTGAGACTTGAATTAACCCCTTGCCACTGGTTGACACTTTATATACGTGCGGATTGAAAATTTCCACCAGGCCAGTTGACACATTTACATGTACATTTGTATGTGCCAATCTCTACGCTTTCAATCCATTATTGGGGTATTGTGTACGTTATGCTTGGCTGCACAAGCCCCTTGGTTCCGTTTCACTTGGCTGCACAAGCCAGAATGGCGCCCCGGTTCCCCCATCTAAAACCCGAGGTCAAGGGGTTAAGGGCTGAAGGTCTTGTGATGGTCTTGTGTTGGTCTTGCAGGGTCTTGAAGGGTCTGGTGATGGTCTCGACTACATCACTGGTGTACAGTGGAATCGCCTGTCATGTACAATGTAATTAAACGTTTTTCCTGACTTTTGTTAATCAACTGTATGCCTATTAACCCTCACAGTCCTGAATCCTCCAATTTTAATATGATTTTCCACACACCCAAGGGAGTTAGGGTCAAGTCCGTTTCACACAACCGGTCCCATGCGATGAAATCGCATCAATGTCACAAACACACGGATTTCGTGCTGTGTTAAAGTGTATCCCTATCAACAAATCACATAAGTCCCGTGCGGTTCGTTAAAGAGATCGGGACTTCCCCAAAAATTTCACATTGATGCGACATCCATGCGATGATCACCGAGATCGATCGTGTCAATGTATCAATGCGGTTTTTTTTGCAAGGATACTTGTGCAGTGAAATCGCCTTTACGCATGCGCAGTTTGCTGTTGCTCTACACTAAAATTAAAAATGGCTTTTGTAAACATAAATTTCTTCAGTTCTGATCGGTGAGTTGCTGCGTCATGAAAATTGTGTAGGAGAACAGTAGATTCTGTAAATAAACAACATTTCATTGGTGTTGCTAGATATACAGCGAATATGTTATATTTTGACAACGTGGTCTTGTAAATTTACATCCTCTTTGTATAAATTTAGGTTAAAATGCAAAAACTATACAGACACGCGATATTTTCAAGGTCCCGTAATTTTACATCCAAAATCCATTAAAACTAAAATACGGTGATTGTTTGTTTTTTAACAAACATATACCGAACACCACCTTGGATCCCAAATTTTATGTACAAAACTTAACGAACATTGTTGTTGAAAAAAAGGGAACGGATTTCTAAAAAATGGGTCGGGTATTTGGGCTGTTTGTAATTCCCAAACGGCCGCAGCTTTATGTTGAAGAGTGACAGGTGGCTATTATTTCCCCGAGGAATAGAAGGGAAAAGCCAACTGTTGCTTTATAATTCGGTAAGCTTAGAAAGTATGAACATGTAATTACATGGACATGATTCAATGGCTGGCACATATTCAAAGTCATCCTTAACCCCTTGAGTACGGTATTCGTAGTGAGGCACCGGAGCGGCCATTGCAGCCAAGCCAAACGGCCACAATGTACTTGTGCAGTCAAGCGTGACATACACAAAAATCCAACAATGGATTGAAACTGCACAAATAGCGGCCATAGGCGTCATCCCGGCCTGGTGGCACGGTTGTTTTTTTGCGCCATTTGGCGTCATCCGTACGCAAGGGGTTAACCCTTTGAAGCTGGATGACAGCTATAGCCGCAACAAAATCAGTTCCACCAGGCCGGATGACGTCTACATGTACATGTATACACGCCATTTTCTGCAGTTTTAATCCATTGTTGGATTATTGTGTATGTTACGCTTGGCTGCACAGGCCGCCGCCCCGGCACCCCGGCGCCTCACTATAAATAACTGACTTCAAGGGGTTAAGTAACCGCCAAGGCATGCAGGGTGTAACGTACTGCCAAGATGAATGGACAGTGCTTTTGTGTCTCCGCACGCGGGTGCGAGAAATGCTACTACACTAACAATGGTAACAATGGTTAAAAGAGGGCGCCGCTAAATGCGTAAAAACCCCAAGCTGTACATATGGTCCTTGCACTAGTCTAGCCCTCGTTATTGATTTTAAAGACTAAAGTGGCCAAATCAACTTGCAATCTTCCCACTCTGCTGGTTACAGTTACAGAGGGGCAGAATATTACATTTCCATGTCTAAAGCACAATTGAAAAAAACCTTCAATTACAAACAAAAGAGGGCGCACTTCAAATACGACGCAAGAGGGCGCACTTCAAATACGACGCAAGTGGGCGCTATTTAAAAGAACGGATGCCATGCTGAAAAATGGGCACGCGGCGGACCGGCGGCTGAAAATCGCTAAACCGAACGATTGCTATACCGAACAATATCTGTTGATCCCGCGATGTTCGTTATAGCGTCATTCCACTGTATAAAATTGCAAATTCCCAGAAAAGACTTCATGTGGCACTTCACATGTGCCAACTGTTTCGCACATGAAATCAATCATGATGCTGCACAAACTCAAAGGATGTGCCGAGGTCACCCGTTTTGTGTGTACTGCATGGCTTCAATAAGCCAGTTCAGTATTTCAACTGCGCATTCCACCACTCTGACCCCAGTTTAAATCAAGGGGGCTAAAGCCAACATGTGGATTGGGTTTTCAGTTCCTACATGATTCCGTGGGTTTTTTCCGGAATTATTCTCTGGGGTTTTCCTCCCATGCCTAAAACTGTAACTTCCTTCCTCATCTCCTATCATATGGGACCCCACTGGAAATAAATCCTACGACTTTCGTGGGCTACCCCGGCTGAATGCCAAATAATAAATAAATAAATAAATAAATGTGCGCAATGACATGGGTCACGGGTCATTCGGGTATTAGGTATATTAGGTATATGTCTTCCCACAGGGCATAGGTCTGATTAGCCGAGAAAAACAAAAAATACATCTTAGGACAAAAACAACAAGTCTGGAGCTAACACAGGACACGGTAAACAACAGGAGAAAACTGTTCACACCCCCCCCCCCCACCCCCAACCCCTGTAACCCAGAAAACACTGGGAAACTACATGTATAGACGAAAACACAGGCCGTGATGGGTGGGGTTTTTTCACACACACACACACACGCAGTCATGTAAACGGGTGCAATCGTGGACAACCCATTGTTCCTCTTTGTTTATACTCTAACTTTTTTGGAAGGCCTCCCATTGGTTTTGTACACGATTTTCAATCGTGGACCTTGACACAATCCCGGACCCTATTGTCCTCTTTGTTAAAGGTCTACGGTCTGAATAGCTATACAAACGCACACACACACAGGTGTGGAAACGGGTGCAATCTAGGCCTGTTCCGGGTATCCGGGTACCCGGATACCCGAATGCCGGCGTCAATATCCGGTTCCATTTTTCCGGTTCGGGTACCCGAAACTTACGGTGAAAAATTCATTGTAAGGTTTCATACCAAAAATAAATAAATAAATACAGAGAATTCGATCTATTTGAAACTCTGTTCCGACTCGAAAGACCCTAACCGCCCGGCGGTGTTTTGAAAACAATGCGTCAACAAAAATGCAGTGAATGGAAAGTATCAATAATGTGGTCGGCCAACGCTGTTTGTATCTTATCTATAGCTATCTTGTTGCTTATTATAGTCTGTCAATGGAAGTGAACTGCGGTTTACGCTGGGGCTAAACTAGCTCCGCGGTATGATCAAAGAGCGGGCGGGAGTAATATTGATCTTGAGAGAGTTGAACGTTGCTCAGACACTGGGGCAGCGGGAATGGGAAGCGCTCTCCGTATTAGGCCTACGGGTATACGTTAAAACGGGTATACGTTTTTTTTTTAACGGTCCACTTCCGGGTACCCGAGAACCGAACCAGTGTGGCGTTCGGGTACCCGGATCCAAAATTACCCGTGAACGCACAGCCCTAGTGCAATCGGGGTTCTCCTATTGTCCCTCTTTTGTTTGTACTTTAACTTTTTTGGAAGGCCTCCCATATATTTTGTAAACGAATTTTAATCGTAGACGTTCGGTCAATCAAGGACCCTTTGTCTACGCCCCAACTCTTTTGCCCCTAGTCCATGGTTGCCGGTATATACATGTAGAACCGACATGAGCCAATACCTTCAGCGTGGGCACACTTGTTTGCCCACCATCCTCCCAATAAACTTTCAAGAATAAAAGCTTCGGGCTAAAATCCCGAGCAAAACTGCTGAAACACATGGCACACAGGATAACATGACCCACCTTTCCCTCCACCCCCCTTAAACGTAGTATACACGTACATTTACTTTTGCTGTAATTTTCAGAAATAGATGGATTTGGGGGTTAGTATTTTATAGCGTGCACTGTTAGGCCCCGTTCCCACTAGATCCACCAATTGGGGGATCTAATCCACCTTTTGCCAAATTGCCGGATCAGATCCCGCAATTGGTGGATCAGATCCTGCAATTGTGTGTAGTGGTAACGCTAACCGTTATAAGGTGGATCAGGATCTGATCCACCTTTTTTGATCCACCTTTGTACCAGGATACAGATCCCCCAATTGGTGGATCAGATCCTGCAATTGGTGAATCACGATCAATTTGCAATTGAAAGTTAAGACTGCGAATGGGAATGGGACATTTTGTAAAAGAATTCTGTGAAAAGTGTGAAAATGTTTTCCCACTTTGTGAAATGAAAATGAATTCCATAGGAAGAGAAAAAATTGTGAAAAGAAATTCCCATTCTCAGGTTAACTTTCAATTGCAATGTACTGTATAATGCCCATTTGGTCGGAGAAACCATACTATGACATGGTAATCTTGCTGCAAGCCACCGTCTGCAGATCAACTGATTTCTGGACAAATTTACCTACATGACCTTCTACACCTCAGACCGAAATACTCCACCGACATTATTATTTTTAAAAAAATTCAAAAAAAAATCAATGACTCAACCAGGACTAAAAATGGTTCCACATGTACACTGTTTTATTTTTGTGAGACTACAAGCACATGTACATGTATGCTTGCATTGACAATAAAACTGTCCAAAAGTTGATCCAATTTTCTTTTTTATACATTGACTTATTCTTTTTCAGACCAGAAAGCCTTGAATGTGCATTACATGTACATGTACATGTACATGTACATGTACATGTACATGTACATGTACATGTACATGTACATGTACATGTACATGTACTATGTATGTTGACAAAATCACCTGTAGATCCAAAATCCAATGATTCACAAAAGTCACCAACTTCAGATCTGACCACTAATTACAACCAGGCATTGTGTCTGCAGTCCCCTCCCCCCCCCCCCCCCCCCCCCCCCCCACCTACCCCCCACCACCACCACAACAAATTTCTCGCTCTAGTAGCCCTGTTTTTAATCATAGAGAATAAGTTAACTGAAAATAAGTAAGGAGGGCCTGGTGTTTTGATCCTAGCAGAATCTTTCTCAAAGGCTAAATGATAAAAAAAAACGTCAAGTCGGGAAACTACATGTAGGCCTGTGATTTCTGAATATTTAAAGGTTTGAACAGTCACTAATCTTCTAAATGTTTGAACAAAAGCCACACAGCAAAATCCCGATGACTATCTCTAATTTCCTCAATACCTATGATATCGAAGGGGTAGCCTTCAAGGATGGAAAAAATGTTAACCAGAAGGTTGATATATATATATATATATATTTTTTATTTAAGCATGTTAAGTGATTCAATACTGTTCTTTCGTTGGAAATACATTATTAGGACTGTTCATTTTCGAATAATTTAGTATTCGATTATTTAAAACTGGGTTTGACCGAATATTCGAATATTGCACGTCAGCTGCAATTGTATGCCACGCCGGTAAAAAGTAGCACGCAAAGCACGCCTGTGTTTTATGTGCACAATTACTGTTTTTTTGCAGTAAAATATTTATTATTTATAAGTATTAGAGGTTTTATGGGCAGGAACAATAAACCTCCGTCCACAAAATAATACCGTCGACAAAAATGCGGCAATTGACACTACTAAGCTCCGTACCTTTTCTATTAAGATAGCATCAGAGTCGTATGTGTACATGTACATTGTACTTGCATATTTTTTTCCTCAAATATTTGAACCGGCAAAAAGGTATTCGAATATTCAAATATTTGGTGCATTCAGTACAGCCTAAAATACATGTACAGGTACATGTACAGGTACATGTAGTAGTTCCCCGACCTGATAATTCCCCCGACATGTATAAATTGCTCCGTTTTGTCTGAAGTAGGGTCAGGGAACCAGACTACAAGAACAGCATTTTTTGTTCTACATGTAGTGGTTTTACCAACATCTACATGTACATACATGTATGCACACAAAACTTTTAAAAGGTCAAGTGTTAAAGTATTTGCTATAAAATACTAACCCCCAAATCCATTCACTTCTGAAAATTACGGCAAAAGGAAACGTTGCATACATTTAGAAATTAAACAGAAAGTCACAGGCTAAAATTTAACTACATGTAAACCAAACTACATTTATAGGGTCATACAAACAGAACGTGTCCAAACTGCTAAAGACAAACAAGAATCAGAGTCGGCAGGAGGCTTGCAGACCTCGGCATTCAGACTCTGAAGGAGCCGATCAACCAGCTTAAAGGCATTAGCACAATAGCTGTCCGATAGCGCCTCCAACATTGAAACCGACAGGGAGATCGCCCAACACATGGGCCTCCGGAACTGATGACAAGGGGATCATCGGTAGCTTTAGCACAATAACTGTCTGATTGGGGCTGATTGGGGCTGCTCAAGCACCTGCCGCTGGTGTCACAAAAGGCTCCGGCGAGGAGGGAGGGGGGTATGGCTAAGGATAAGGTCACCCCCAAAAAAGTGCAGCACCCCTGCCGCTGACCTTGGAGAACTGGTTGCCTATATAACAGACAAGATTATCAATTCTTCGGGGCAAAATGCCACGCCCAAACATGAAGTTTCTAGCCCTCAAATTCCTACTACAAAAGACCATGCCAATTGCATTGTGCTTACAGCACACCCCTTCCCCAAACAAACCATAGATCGCTGTTTCAAAGCTGTGGAAGAGAAAAGGGCGGGGGCCAGTGAAACACATACATGTAGTCCAATGTTCGCTTTCTTTATAACTACCGAGACAATTATTTGACCAATCGCCGTGAGCGAGTTAACCACGCCCCTCAGACAACCCTATAGAATCTTGTGTGGTAACATTGTCTTACACGTAGATTATGCACATTCCGCATCGTGGTTGGAGAATATTTTACAAGCTGTGATTCTATCGAAACAGGTCAATTTGCAATACAGTGCACCACCAAGAGTGTGGCATGGAGAAGCCATTTTTTTTCGCACTGTGCATTCAAAAAAGTCCACACATCTGTCTAAACCAGTACATGTACAATGTACTTGTCATTTTGCACGAAACAAACAAAACTGGTACTATACGCACAAACTTTCAAGTACTTTGACATTTTTGATTGGTGGTTATTGCTTTACATTTCCAAATGCCTGTATGACTTTCCTGAAATATCCAGAAAAATACTATCTTCACGAGTGATTATGTACAGCAAAAGTACATGTACATGTACATGCCAAACAAGTAAACAATATCATGAAGTCACTTTGAAAATTTATTCAAATTTACCTAGTCAGTTTTCCTTGTGGATTGTTTGACGAATTATAATTATAAGTTAAAAAGTCATATCCTTATTGAGTGATCCTCACAATGTCGCTTCCCAGGTTGTATCGTAAAATTTGGTGTGATTACTGGCTATACGGCATTCTGGGTTTATGACTTCTGACTAGCGCCCACCCGAACAAAGATACTGACAATTTGGGAGACCGCCAACATAGGGCAAGATAGCTCAGTTGGTGGAGCGCCGGTACGGTATTCCGGAGGTCGCAGGTTCGAATCCCACTCCTGCCAGTTTCTTTGTTCACTTTGAAAATGAAGTCAATACTTGATGGGAAATTAGGTCAGGTGTAACAGGGACACCAACAAATGTCTAACCAGATCTGGTTAGAGAATGATTGTAAGCATAAGCCCAACTCTTCTCCAACCAAATTAACAATGCACTGTACTCTAAGTTGTATAACAGTACAAGAATCAGTCTTAACTCTCAAGCAACATACATTTGTACACCACCATTGTACAGTGTACCTCTACCATGTCTATGACATCATGCTTGGGATCATGAACACAAAAGTTTGCATTAATGCAAAAATCCAAATTTGCAAATAACTAGACCTGCAACAAAAGACCAACAAATTATAGTAACATGGAAAGTAAGGCTGCCCAACAAGTATTCATGCTATAAAAATCCTATCGCACAATCCCTGCAACTTCACTTTGGATTTCTGTTGCTTTTTTGCCAAAAGGCAATGAGAATCTTGTCAACGAAGGAACGGCAGTCAATTTCCCTGTCACTATAAAAAGTGCAAGTCCGTGATGCGAGCTTTACTAGAAACATTACTTGTACATCATCGATCCCACTGCTGGGACTTTGATGTAGTGGGGGTGGGTGGGTGAAATATGACACGACAATTGATCTATTATCAATGGGGCGG
The DNA here is from genome assembly GCA_037893225.1 of Hippasteria phrygiana. Classification (NCBI taxonomy): domain Eukaryota; kingdom Metazoa; phylum Echinodermata; class Asteroidea; order Valvatida; family Goniasteridae; genus Hippasteria; species Hippasteria phrygiana. Next base: position 874,923 of record JAZGUH010000555.1, on the reverse strand, counting down.
GACGGAAACGCAAATCCTTACATACTTGTCATCTGTGATTCCTTTGTTCAAGCTGAGTCAGTAACAGGTGCAAGGGGCTGTCAATCATTTCATTGTTGAAAGGATGTACAATGTGTACATATATTGCTTGGGGAATTTCAGCAGCTTCTAGGGTTACAAGACATCTTGGTGTGGCCCACATTTTTCTATTGTACATTTTGCTTTTTGGGAGGGGCAAACTGGCTTATGGTGTATAAGAATCAACCATGGTCCATTTACAGAAGGATAGCCAATACTCCAGAGTCAACTCCGACTCCGAGTAGGAATTGCTATTTCATTCAGAATCAACTCCTATTGGAGATTGATTTTATGGACGAATCAGTTGGCTCTGCGCCGCGCTCAGTCTTTCCAAGACTTGAAAACTTAAAAGCCTTTTTTTTTTTCATTAAAAAAAGCCAAATGATCCTCAGCCATAACACTGCTAGTGATATGTAATTGTAGGTTAGTATGTTACAATGTATGTTCCTAACAGTAAATCCTGAAACTATTAGTCTTTTCCTAAGCGCCTGAAATATTGCGACTCTCCTAAAAAAAAATACAAAGGTACACGTATACTGTGTAACACCAGATGTACATATACATTACTTTTAAGACGCCTAATGTAATTTAATCCAAAGTCTCAAGGTCTGAAGGTCTCGGCCCTGAAAGTCTCGGTCTTGGTCTCGGACATGTGGGTCTTGGTTTCCGGCACAGGTCTTGAACCTCCTGGTCTCAGTCTCCGTCTCAGACTTCCAGGTCTCTGCTACAATGCTGGAATCTAGTTCATATGTACTAAAAAGGTCTGAGAATCTAACAATGTCTGAGATCTTTATTAACCCTATAACTCCCTAGGGTGTGTGGAAACTCATATTAAAATTGGAGGTTTGAAGACTGTTAGGGTTAAACGTTTGCCTACATGCACCCGTTGCACCCTACTTGCAGCCATTTTCTTAACTTCAGGGTTGCCAGTGATACGGACAAGGCGCCATCTAAATCCTGTGTCAAAAGCTGGCATGGCAGGTTAGGCTTGAGGGCATGAACAGGACTACGTGTAGATACAGACAGCAGACATACAATGTACCTAATCAAAATCATGTGATCCATACAAAATGCATTGTTTGTCCAAAGCCCTGTCCGCACTGGACATTTTGGTAAAACTTACCGAGACGATGGGTACTTTTCCCATTTTAAGTCAGGAAAACTGACCAGGTAACTTTTCCCGAGACGATAAGTCCAGTGCGGACAGTGCGAGTCGGTAAAAGCGGCTCAGGAAAGCGTACATGTGGCCCGAGCGCGAGGTCATGCTACACAGGGACACCAGGCATGCGCTTTGCATTGTTTCACCGCGGTACGGCGCATATGTGGCAAGTTTCCAAATTCCAGTGCGTTGTTCCTCTTTTGGTCGCAATCATGGCAGATATCAGCCATTGTTGAAAAGACGTAGGCCTACGTATACACATCGGCCAGAAGAATGAAAAGGCGCACGCGTTTGGGTCAATCGGGTCAATGTAGAAAGGTCACGCAAAGCGCCCTCATGAGTCGTATACTGACAGCTCGGTTACTTCTACCACTGTCTCGGTGAAATTTTCCCGTGTCGAAAGTCCTAGTGCGGACAGTGGTCACATTTGACAATTTTTCATTTTACCATCGTCTCGGTAAAACCTTCAAAAAAAGGTCCAGTGCGGACACAGCTCAAGCCTGACGGTCAAAACACAAGACATCCAATGAACCAGCACATCGGCTCCTCATGTTATATGCCATTTTGACCTACATGTACTGTACACCAACACGTACAAGTGCATACAGTCGTACTTTCCCAATACTTCCGAGGACAATGCTTTGCGTTTCCAATTGTTCCTTTAATATATCCCCACCCCATAGACTAAGTACGTATTTTTACTTCCGAGGACCGATTTCAACAAAAGACTGACTTGCGAGGACTGAAAGGTGCCTTTGTATTTTCTTTCTCCTCTTGTCTTCGGACATGTACATGTACATGTACATGTACATGTATTGTATGGTATCTAAAACGGTTTCAAGCACTTTGCTTTCCAAACTGATGTCCCGAGCCATGTACAAAAAACATGTTGTACTGTGTACAAGTGTGCAGAGTTGTTGCAAGCAATGCTTTACCATGATCCACATGACAGTCAGAGCACTTTGACTGAAATGTTGAGTTTAAATCTCTGGTTCTTTCAGGAACAACACTTCTCGTTTTGAGTTCTTCACACGAAGCATACATGTATGTAAAATGTCACTCCAGTTCATTGTTTTATTCTACTGATGAAGGGGTTTTTTTTTGTGGCTGGGGGCATGGCCTGTTTTGTTTATGTCTAACACATGTATATGTAAGTCTTGGTAAATTACTAAAATACAAAATTAATAATCTCTTCTTTCTCTGCATTCACCATCATTTCATAACAATTTACAGGACTTTTTACTCTTTTGGTTTCTGTGACCTTTAATTTAGGCCAGCATGCAAAATACAAACTGTATGCCAATCAGTGTAGTCGAGACCATTGCAAGACCCTGCAAGACCAACACAAGACCATCACACAAGACCTTCAGTATTAATTCAAGTATTAAGCTATTCAAATGAACTGTAACAAAAGCATTCCTTTGTCATGGTTTATATGCCTGTAGTGTTACTTGTGCCTGTAACAAGCTGGTCTTATGTGCCTGGTCTTATGTGCCTGGTCTTGTGCCTGGTCTTGTGCCTGGTCTTGTGCCTGGTCTTGTGCCTGGTCTTGTGCCTGGTCTTGTGCCTGGTCTTGTGCCTGGTCTTGTGCCTGGTCTTGTGCCTGGTCTCGACTACATCACTGATGCCAATTAGGTCATTAAACCATGGGACAGTTTGCAAAATACCGCCTGGGCCTCGCTTTCAGACCGCAAAGGCTTTGCTCTCTGCACACCGTTTATATGGTGCCAAACAATTTACCCTTGTACAATGTAGTTTCATCGAAAAAGGGCATCTTGTATGCCAGTCTTATGCCCACTGCGGCCGCTAATCCTCCAAGTCCACGGCCGGCCACGCTACTGTGCCTGGTAAGGAGTGTCATCACCCAACTACATGTATACACTCCATTTTAATGACTAAGGCTTTGAAGGTGCTTATGAAAACCCTATCACAACATCCAGTAATCCCATAAGTGCTCTACTGTTTAACCACACAGGCCTCTGGACGTGCAGCAGTGTACATAGTGTATGTAGCCAGGGTTGTCTCCATAGGGGGCGAGTGGGGGGGGGGGGGGGGGGGGCTGGATGTTACAGTGGGGTGGCACTCACTGTGATTTTTCTTTATAATGCTATTATTTTCTGCGTTCGCGAAATTTTCAGTTGGGGGGGGGGGGACTGGGGGGTGACGATTTTTTATAGGGGGGGGGGGGGGGGGGGCTTGCACCCCCACACATAGTCGTACTTCCCCAATACGTCCGAGGACAATGCTTTGTGTTTCCTATTGTTCCTTTAATATAACCAACCCCCATAGACTAAGCACATATCCTTACGTTCGAGGACCGATTTCAACAAAAGACTCTACATTCGAGGACTGAAAGGTTTCTTTGTGTTTCCTTTCTTCTCTTGTCCTCGGAGATATATATACAGTGCACGTACACATACACCCCCTCAGCTACGCTACTGCGTGAGTGCTCAAGTGTATACTGTTTGGGCTGGGGATTAATAGTGCTTAGTATTTGGGGACTTCCACACAATTTGCATACCATTTATATTTCGCACGCAAGCCTTATGGAAACCGAAATCAATCCCAAAATCATTTTCCAATTCTCCATCTGCCATGACTAATGCATTCAGCTGTATCACTCATATCCCTCATCGAGCATTATAGTGAAATCTGACGTCCTGTTGATGCCTTTCGGACTGAAAACTCTATTAATTGAACAGGGAGTAACTATCAATGAAAAAAAAGAAGGAACATCTCCATTAAATGCAATTCTAAAAATCTTGCCCATGGCCAAATAAATGTCTACAAAAGAAAATTAAGAGCAAAATCCCACTGATGTCATCCTTCAAGATGCGTTTCCTCCACTCTGTCTTGGCGCTACATGAGCCTGATTAAAAGCATCTGGCTGCCTCACACGCAAAAACAAAAATGTCTTATCGAGGAAGGTAACTCCCAAGACAGGTCACACCCATATGGAAGAGAACTAATAAAAAACACTCACTTTTAAGAGTTTCTATTTTTTTTAAGAGTAAAAAACATATTCTTGACTGGTTGAAATTACTGCTTATCATCATCAGCACAGAATTTGGCATTACGAATTTCATGAAATTGGGCTACGAATGACGTCTCAAGTGGCATCCAGGAAATTTGGTACATGTATAAATTTCTAAAAGCCTGTACAGTTACGGCATAGGTGCAAGCAATTGGGGTTTCACTGCCTTGAAGGCTGAGAGAAGAAATCAACTCCTACTTGCGTAAACATGTGCTTTGGATTTCCATTTCCTGTGTGTGTACAAGAGTGAAATAATAAGATTGATCAGTCGGTCTGGTAGGCAATCGATCAATGGCCAATCAATCAAGTTGACTGATGACCAATCACTCAATCCACACATCAATCACATGTTAGACCAATCACTTGAATAACTTGTAAATGTCGATGTTTGTCATTTCAGTCTTGCAAATTTTTTAAAAGTTCCATACATGTAGGTTTGCCAGAAGTGGACTTTTTTTGTAAAGACGCCATTGTTATAAACTTAAGTTCTACAAAAACGGACTCTGACATAACGTCTTGGGAAATACTTTTTAAAATTCCCCAGCTGTGGGGTTTCGGAGGACCACACAGACTGTGAAATGACAGAGCTTCTTGGAGGGATATGTAGGGCCAACCTCTTATGTGGAGTGCAGTGAACCTGTTCTTGAATAAGGTAATTAAGAACATTTGCCCATAACAGTTTGGGAGTTGTTCCAAATTTGCTTCCATCTTCTGACATTGAAGGGTACAGTACACTTTAAATACAAGAACATACACATAATTGATCCAACATTTTGAGATCATATTTTTGGTTCTTCAAAACTTGTTATGAGAGACTACAGCAGAGCATGTAGAACACAGCAGAGTGTGTACAACACAGCAGAATGTTTAGTTTGAACTCACAAGTCTGAAATGTCACCACAAGCTATTGTATTTCAGGTTCCAAGAACCAACCACAGGACAGTCATTGTCAGCACAACTGCTTTCAAGATAAAGCGGGAGGAGTCATCCCGTTGCCCCCAAATCCTGAACCAACATCGGAGGTCTCAAATACCGGCCTAACGCAAACCATACATCATCATCATCCCGGCACTTGTCCCCAGAGCAGATCAACAGGAACACCGTGCGTAGGGGGAGAGAAGGGAGGGGGACCTCTGTGTCAACGCTTAGGTCAAACGCACCTGGCGCTGCGCTCAACCAGCCCATCTGGTTCTGCTTATTCACTGCCGCGTGATGCACGAGGCTTTGTGCGCTGAGTGAAAGGGTGTGGCTGCGGCCACTGGGACGCCATTCGGCAGTTGTATCTTTCCTGCCTTGCGGTAATTTCTTGCAGCTTCACCTTCCTTCCTCGGAGTTCTTAAGACGGACGGTTCCTGTCCACAGACTTCTGCAGCACTTCTTAAGGTATACCTTCCTTCCTTCCTTCCGTCCCCCCTTTCTCTCAAACAGAAACAAATATACTCCAGGCTTGACTACAAATCAGAGTTGATCTGCCTGAGGGCATTCAGGTATGAAAATAAACTAGCAATCAAAATATCCAATATTTGTCAACAAAGTGTGGTGCTAGACATAACTTTTGTACCAGACTCAAAAAGGGACTTCATCGCATGACTTCAGATTTGTTTGTTGCCCCGGCGATGACTTTTAGACAAGTGGCACCAGCGGGCTAGACGGGACTTGATAAAAACAGCTCTCAAACGTAAGATTTCGTTGATCATTTTATGGCAGAAATAACTGCCTGCATTATTGTAATCTACATGTACTTTAATGTCAAAACTACAAAAATCAAACTACGAAATGAGGCAATCAAACTACAAAATGACACAGATTTCTCTCTGCACTCAAAATCCTCTTCAAAAAACAGGACCCACGTTAGTCCTTCATTAAATACAAAGAACAATATTTCCTGCTCATCTGGAGTAACCCACACATGTGATTTCTATTTTAGGAAACAGTCCAACAATTTGAGCATACATGTACAATGAATAGGAACATCGTTTGTCGTCCCGGCCCCATTCTTGACCAACAACATCGGAAAGTGGATACAAATGAGCTTCCTTCATACTTTCCTAAAATGGCAGAGTTTTGGCGGATATTATAGTTGCATGGGGCTCTAAGAAGTAAGATGCAACTTTTTTTGCTCGGAAATCAGCCCCTTTTTGAATTTGTGTCACTAATTATGTTATTTATGTAAATAATATCTTAATCAGTGGCAGCTTTAGCTGAATGAACCCCAACGCTGCTAATTAAATCCAACAAAATTTAACAAGGGTAAAAAGCTGCTGTGATTTGTTGGATTTACAAATGTAGCAGTCAACACAAACTACATGTTGTGTTGGATATTGTTGTATTCAGGGTAGCAGCTAAACATATACCTGTTGGATTTTGTCATATTTAGGAGGGTGGAAGCAGACTTCTAGTAACATTTTAGTTGGATTTGTCAGGGCTCACACCTTCTGTATTTTGTTAAGATTTAGCAGGGTTCTCGTTTCAGTTTTGTTGAAAATTGTTGGATTTTAGCAGGGCCATATGAGAGAGACAGAGTTAACCCTCCCAGATGACGGAAACGATAAGTCAAATGCTAGACGTCACATCTTCTGTGGCAATGACTAGAGAGATTACAGTCGTTTTTGATACAACCTTGAGAAATAGAAATGAATCTTGTGCTGGAGGTCATGGGTTCGGGTCCCACCGGAAGCCTGTGAATTTTCTACCCCAGACTCTTCGGAAATCACCAAGCATATGCTTTACACTATATTGGGAGAGGCAAACATCATGCTTTACATAAGCACTAGAGTTCAAGATTAGGGCATTCTGCTCATACATGTAGACCTTGATGTCAAATTAGATGTTTTGTTAAAATAAATGAACGTAGAATGTACATGTACATGTACAAATGTATGTACAGGTACAATTGTAAATGGGTCATTCTATAAATTAGGGGTCCAATTTTGGTGTCCCTGTTACATCTGACATGTATAAGATTTTGCAATTCAGGACACATTCTTTAATGCCTTCTATCTCCAAGAGTGATTGTGTAAAGCAAAGTACCTGCCAAACAATTTAAAAATAGTGTGAAGTCAATTTTAATGATACTTGATGGGAAATTACACAGGTCAGGTGTAACAGGGACAGGAAAAAATGTCACACCTTGGACCCCTAATTTATAGAATGACCTAAATGTACAAGGTCAACTGCACGTAACGACACTAACTCACAAAAATTGTAATCAAGAATGTTCATGTACATGTATGTACATGTATGTACACGAACATGTGGGTTATTCCATAAATTTGGGGTCAAAAAATTAATTTTTTTGGTGTCCCTGTTAATGTACAGCTGTCTTCAAGTACCATTAAAATTGACTGCACACTTTTTTGGCAGTTACATGTACATGTACTTTGCTTATAATACACAATCATACATGTGTGTGTATGGTGTAAATCGAGGACTTCCCATTGTTCCTCTTTTGTTTATACTTTTTTGCAACAGCTCCCATTGGTTTTGTACACGTCTTCGAATCGAGGACCGTCTTCGAATCGAGGACCGTCCTCGATTCGAACACCCCTTTGTCCTCTTACATCATTCTTTTGTTCCACATCCTCGGGATGAATGTGCACTCTTGGAGATACATGTAGAAGGCATTACAGAATGTGTCCGGAATTGCAAAATCATATACATGTCACTATGTAACAGGAACACGAAAAATTTCACACTTTTGGACCCCAGATTTATGGAATGACCCATGTACATACATATATGCTACCCATGTGTGTTAACTGTTGACATTCTTCTGTATAAGCAGGAGTTTCAGTCCATCCTTTTTAGCGAGTCGACGTTGTCACAAGCAGGAATTTTAGACTAATTAATAGATGGCTATCAGTGTGAATAATGACTGCCAATGTGATAAAACCATATGTATGTAATTCAGTTAAAAAGCAAAGCTTTTGACCCAAAAATGACAATCTCTAATGCAATATATAAACGGATTGCAGAAGCTCTCTAACTCTGTGATCAAGAAAAGTTGGAAGTTGTTACTTGGTTTTCAATTTAGGAGACTTTGGCATGGTTTTCTAAAACCCAGCCAGAAATGTTCATGTAAAGGTAGTATACATGTACATGTACATCATTTGCTTTTGACGTGATTTTCAAAAATAAATGGATTTGGGGGTTTAGTATTCTATAGGCCTTTTCACACTAGAGCGCCGAACCCCGGGGCGCCGAACCCCGGGGCGAACTCGCCCCGGGGCCGCCCCGGCGATTTCACCCAGAGTTCAACCCCGCGTCGTTTCACACTCATTTCGCGCAAACCTATGTACCTCAGCCAACCACGGGGCGAGCTCGCCCCGGGGTTGGGCATGAGCGTTTCACACTAGTTTGTATATCATCGACCCCCAGATAGGAAGTAAATTCCTAACTTCCTCCTCACTGAAAATAATTCCTGAGATTCCGGGAACACAATGACCAGCACAAAAGAGGGGGGGGGGATCCCTCTGCCACAGATTGTGCTTCAGAATAATGGTGCTGCGCTTTCGGCCAAGCTGTATACAATTAACAATAGCGCGCGCTTTGACACCTGTTTCTCAACCCGGGTTGTACGAAACCCCGCACACGGTGCGACGTTTCACACTAACCATTTCACCCCGGGGCCACCCCCGAGACCGATCTCGCCCTGAGTTGAAAAATCTCGCCCCGAGTTGAAAAATCTCCCCCCTGGCCTGGAGCAGGGGGTGAGTTCTAAAAGGGTGTTTCATCTGGATTTCCTGTAGGGAGTATGGAACAGCCTCTTTCACACTACAAAGCAAATTTGGACGTCTGGTTTTCAAAACCTGGCTTTTATGTACAGTACATGTACACAGGCACCAGTACATTTGATGTTTATGTCCTATCAGCCACATGCTAAACAGCATTATGATTGATGAAGCTGCTTCAGTTTGCCAAGACAGATCAGGGGTTTCTCCGAGGGGAATTTTATCCCACGCCCCATCGGCCCTCTGAGGTCCCCTCTTATTGATGACACATGGAGTCTGCTATCTTAACTTGTCAATAATCACAATGTTCCGTTGTGATGGACTTGATTTTTTTTATTGATCAAATTGTGATTTATAGTCAGCCTGGCAACGCACCGTCATGACGTCTTCATTAATTGCACACAGGCTCATTGGAGCATTTTGAAAAGTGAGTCACATGTTTTAAGCTGGACTACGTGATCCATCAGCCAGGTACAGTGTAATCACAGAGCAACACTCATTTCGCCAGTATTTTTTGGAGAAGCACAGGAACACATTCATTGGGCCGAATGACATGCCATATTTTTCAGGTTAGCTTTTTCCAAACATCTGTGACAATTTTAATATCCACTTGGTGCCTTCCAAAGAGCAAACCTCAATCTTAGAAGCTGGATTCAGGCACAAGTACAAGTCATGGTATGCATGTTGAATCAACCACTCAAGATACATGTACTCGACTGAATATTTCACTGAGTATATCTGCTCCACAGATCTGCTCAATAATCATCTGTCCCACATCCTTGTAGAACTGTAAAACAGCAGAATGGCTAATTCTCAGGAACAGAATTTAAGCCAATCATTTCAGCAGTCTTGTTGACTTGACTTGCTGACTCGGACTCGAGTCAGACTCGAGTCGCAATTTTTTTTTACTTGAGACTTGACTTGACTTGACTTGGAAAAAAAAAGGACTTGGGACTTGGGACTTGACTTGACTTGACTTGGGACTCGACTTGACTTGCTGACATCAGCACTTTTGTTAAAACAAACAACTTTTGGGCCTATATGCACATACCAGTTGAAAAAAAATGCCAAGCATAGCGAGCTGGATGTCCAGGACGTATGCGGGGCTGCAACACTGGACGACTTCATGGAGAATCGTCAAGACCGGGCATGCATGGTTGATTTTGTACAGTGCATACGTGCCAGCCAAAAGTAATTTGTCATTGGAATTTGAATTTACTACATGTATATGCAATACGTGCTGTGTGGTACATCGTGTCTTATGTGCATGTCCATGTTTGTAACGATGTATATAATTTACGCGTCGTTCGCGAATGAATCTTCGCAAATTTGCGCACGCGAAAATCGACTGATTTTCGCGTGCAACAGTGGCCGAACTTTCGCGAATTCGCAGTTGATTTTCGCGAATGAAAAAGGCTCCCTAGACAGGGCATGTTTTGAAAAAGACGCACAATTCGCGAACGATTTTTCGCGTTAAAACGATCGCGTAAAGGGAACGTATTTCTGAGCGGTACTGTATGTGCAGCAATTGACTTGAGACTTGTTACTTGACTTCAAAAAAATTGACTTGTGGCTTGACTTGACTTGAGAAAAAATGACTTGGTTACAACACTGCATTTCAGCCAATGATTTAGATACACGTACTGTATGCATCAGTACATGTACATGTACAATGTAGGTGCCTCCCCAAATTCACTTCTTAATAATAAATTTATCAAAAAAATGAGCTAAATGTATCAGCAAAACCCTAACATTGTAACTAGTGGTGCGAAATAAATCCGGATTTGTTAACATTAGGTTTGAATTCCACTATTCGGTTTCAATTTTGGAAACCAGATATTGAAAGCAACCTCAAACAGAATGAGACTTGCATTTTTGGTGACACAGGCTTAAGAAAACAACTGGAACATCCACCAATTTGCCTTATGGTCTCGGATTGCAACTGCATTCACTCGCTAGTGGTCTTCTTCGTATGATCCTGATTTTTTTTTTTTCAACATTACAGTTCGGGAGTGTTTTTGTAAAGGCCCAGTGGTCACTGAATCCTGCAAACTATATCCAGTCATTGGGAGGGCTTTTCATGCAGCACCTCACTCGTCACTTTTTGTTGGCATGACTATGAGCTACAATCCCGGCCAAAATGCTTGGGCCATGTGACAATTAAGATAACATCCCCCGCTCAATGTTGTAATCTCAAGCTGGAGTGCATACCGTGCAATGAGAGAGACAACATTTACCGGGGGAAGGGGGTCAGGGGCCCAACAAGATTTGGCCGGGATTGTCTGAAATTTTCTCTTAAAAAAAGTTTTTTAAATTAAAAAGACGTAAGTGTGAGAAGCAATGGATGGTCATTGCTTCCCGAGTGAGGAGTAAGTAAAAGAAAGGGGGAAAAAAAGGAGTCATTTTTTTCGGTTTGGATTCGAACCTACGATCAAACCCACAATTATTGCATTCGAGGGCACATGTCTTAACCACTAGACCATGTGAGTCACAGATACTAAGAGGGAATTCAGAGATGTCTTAATTGGCTGGGTGTCGAGGGACAACGATTTACCGTGGTACAATAAAGAAGGAGAGTCATTCATTTTCTTTAATATTTTGGTGGTGAGGGTTAAACCATTGAATTTTCCGACAAATCACGCAATGAGGCGGCTGAACAAATTGAAAGAGGCTTGTATGTTGTTTGTGTAGCATAATGCACTTTTCACGTTGAACAAAAAATGTCTTTTGTGAAGTTACATGTATTTGACAAAATGGCATGGTTAATCGTCATGGTACACTGTGTACGATGCGTACTACAAAACAATTGGGATCATCTGTGTTGGCGCAAGAACATTACAGCCAGGAATCGTCATTTATTAGTTTGGTACGTACAGAGACCGGGGAGGAGCATATAGTGCCCCCCCCCCCACCTCCATGTTTTCCCAAGTTCACAACCGATTTTCAGGAAACTGGCCACAAATGTTCATTTTACGAAAGTCGAAATGATGACGTCCACAACTTTCAGCAAGTCTCAACTGTAGGGTGTTGGGGGTTATTTTTTAACTTGGTGTGAAAACAATCCTATTTCTCCCATAATAAGCCAGTTCGGTATTTCAACTTCGCAAGTGCACAATGACATTTTATCCCGAATGACCTGCATGACTTTACACGCGCGTGCGAACGCAAAAGATAGTCACACAACGCGCACATGTTAAATTCAATCAGAATGGGCGTTCGCGTAACATGGCATGACATTATGTCAGCAATTTTATCACGAATAACCCTTGACCTTTGAGATAACGAACTGGCTTATTAACATAATCACTAAAATAACATTCGATGTTTAGACTGGGATCACCGTTGGGGGCCCTATAATCCGGTAATTCATACAATTTTGGTGGAAAAGTTGATTTTGTGTGTTTTCACTTTATACAAGTGAACTTAGGTTCACTTGTATAAAGTCAATCACAAGTCAGATCACAAGCTATGGGTTGAACAATGACAAAGGAATGCTTTTGTTTGTCTGAATAGCTTGTTACATGGCTTGAGACCAGAATTGTCTGCACTTTTGGACCCCAATTTTATGGAATGACCCACAAACAAGCAACCCACTTATTAAAACTGAAAGTCACCCTGAGGAAGAGCTATTGTAGGAATGTGCATGCAGACCACGGGGTTAAGGAGGTTGAGAAAGATTCTGATCTGGAAAGGCACAACAGTTGATACCCGCTGATTGGTTAAAATGTGGAGGTCAATACAGCTGGTTGTCTTGCATCATTGAATGCATATTCTAGAATCTACAGATGTTCGTGCATCGAACGTCTATTACATACGTGTACACGTAGACTAAAAACAAATTGTTAAAACCTCAAAATACAATGTACCTCTTTGGTTACCTCCTAGATTGCTCAACAAAGCTGTGGTGATGACAATTGTGATCTCTCATCGGGGTCACAAACACTCAGAAGAGCACAACCTTCCTGAAGTACACATACTTTTCCACTGTTGTAATGAGTCACTGAAAACTGTGACTCAATATCAGCTGTCACTGTCGGCTTGAGTCAAATCTCTTTCTTCTTCGTCACTGATTACTTAACATGTACGTAGCAACAGCTAACACCAGTAGAGTAAGGACAGTTCCTTTGTCTCCATTGCGAGTCTTATCAGCAGCGGAGACTCAAGTCAAGCCTTTTGGCACTTGGGCTCGAGTCAAGAAGTTGACCAGTGATGACTCATGTTGAATCAATCACTGACAAGTTGAATCAAGTCATTTACCGACAATGACTCGAGTCCAGGAAAGGACTCGAGTCAAGTCAAGTCACTGAAAATTGCAAAATGAGCCAGACTCGGTGTCAAATAAATTACTTTATTAAGGGCCTAGTCTCAAGTATTGTCTTTTAGCAGTGGGGTGCAAGATGAGTGGAGTCATTTACTGGCAATGACTTGAGTCAAGTTGAGTCACTGAAAATGACTCAAGTCCTTAAAATGACTCAAGTCCTTAAAATGACTCAAGTCCTTATTGAGGGCAGTTACTCAAGTCTTGTAGTAGTGGGGCTCGAATCAAGTCATTTACCAGCATCGACTCGAGTTGATTAAATGACTCGAGCCATTACAGCACCGCCTTTCCTAGAAGAGCTTGTTTGGTGCCTTTGTGAGTTTCTTACCTCAAGATCTGGGAGATGGAGTCGTAGAGACAACTGAGGACGCTAACCAGGATGAGCTCGTTCTCCTGTGAACTGCCTATGACATAAAAGTAGAGATCAACGTTGCTGCGGTAGACACACGTCAACCCTTCTAACATTATGATTTCAGCTGCAGGAAAACAAAGGAAACAAGAACAAAAAACAAAGGGAATTATTTAACGAGTTTATGAATACATATAAAACAAGCAGCCAATTTTACCGCACGTTAGTGCATAACCTATGTCATGGCATAGGATTTATGCTACAGCATACATTTGTGTAGATTTTATGCCTCACAAATGTTGCACAGCTGCACAACATCCTTGCGATTGATTTCACAAAATATTGGGCAAAATTTTAAAGGCATTGCAGACAAGAATGACGGCTCTTTAATTTTAACATACGAAATTCATAGAACAGTTTGAAATAGCTATGGCAGTGCCATTAGGAGACTGTTCATGTTCTTCCTTCCGAAACACGAGTGGCAACTGTCAGAATTGCCTCTCTGGGAAACCTGTAGGGATGCTTGGTTCACTACATGTATGTTCAGAAATAGAAAAAAGAATTGAATCAGTAATTTGACTAGCAAACAGCTCTGCGGTACTCACCCTTAAGTTTGTGAGGACCAATTTACACCACCTAAAATGACTATGAGTAAGCACCGTAATTTGTTGCACAAGTCAGCAACTTATGCACTGTGTAAGTTTTTTGAAATTGATTGGAATGATGTCACTAATATAACGCACAACTTGCACAGTGAAACATGGCTTAAGTGGAGTTACATGTATGTAAGCTTTCGTAAAATATTATGCAAAATCAGCTGCAATTGTCAATACCTGTGGGATTTGTATCTGGCCTGTACCAGAACTTAAACACATCATCCACTTTCTGCTGCAAATGCTGCATTTTGTTTGGGAAGCAATTCCGGACATTCCAGGAAGCACTGAAATTAAGACGTCTCAATTCTAGATCGTTATGTCACCTGGGATTAACCTCAAACAAATTGCTCCAATTTGATTATTAAACCCTGGAAAATGCTAATAATAACAGGAAAGTGGGAACTGGGCCACAGGTTACTTAGACTACATTGTAACCCCTTGCGTACGGTTGACCCAAATATGTGCAGATTGAAAATTGCCACCTGGCCGGTTGATGTCTATACCCGCCAATTTCTGCATTTTCGATCCATTATTGGGGTATTGTGTAAGTTATGCTTGGCTGCACAAGCCTCTTGTTTCCGTTTCGCTTGGCTGCATAACCCCGGCTGGCGCCCCGACGTCCCCATGAAATACCTGGTATGCCCGGGTTCAAGGGGTTAATATTATGTACATGTACCAATGCAAGTTTGTACATGTATGCACCCATGATTTTAGAGCAATAACAAGGTTTCCAGTACAAATACTTGCAGCTACATGTACATGTACATGTAGATCACCTTAAAATGTGGCTTTAGGTGATGTTGAAAATGGGCCCCTAAAGTTTTAAAATTGTTTAACCCCATGAGTACAGTATTTTACGGGAGACGTCGGGGTGCCGCGGCTGCTCTGGCAGCCAAGCGAACCGCTACAATGTGTTTGTGCAGTCAAGCGTAACATGTACACAATAATCCAACAATGGATTGAAACTGCACAAACAGCGGCCAATGGCGTCATCCGGCCTGGTGGCACTGTTTAATCCAACAATGGATTGAAACTGCACAAATAGCGGCCAATGGCGTCATCCGGCCTGGTGGCACTGTTTAATCCAACAATGGATTGAAACTGCACAAATAGCGGCCAATGGCGTCATCCGGCCTGGTGGCACTGTTTTTTTTGGCGCCATATGGCATCATCCGTACGCAAGGGGTTAAGATCACAGTAACATCATCAATTACATGTACATCTAAAGCCTGCAAACTATTGTCCCAGCTTGACGAAGAGTACATTGTGACTTCTGGGCAGTGTTCTAGCCCGGCATTAAATAGCGCTAGCACCCACTATGCTTTCGGTAATTAGCACTATACTTTAATCCTGCCCCTACGCTACCACTACGCTATAAATTTAAGAGCAAGAGTATATTCTGAACAATTTCAAATATTTTGATATATTTTATCTTAAAAACGTGTGCTTAAAACAGTCAAGGGAAAGTGGCCAGGAATTGCCTCAGATTGCACTACAGAGCATAAACATGTAGAACCAAAAACAAAAATTTCGGGTCCTGTAACCCCTGTGTCCGGGTGTTATAATGGGGCACCTGGGTGCCTTGCCGGCTTGTGCAGTCAAGCAAAATGGACACAAGAGGCTTGTGCCGCCAAGCGTAACACACACAATAACCCAACAAAGGATTGAAAATGCAGAAACTGCGGCTATAGACATCAACCTGGTTCAATGGGTTAAAAAGGAAGTTCAGTGGTGAGAGAAGTCTGCGCAATTTTTTCAGTGTTTTGCATCGTCTCATCAATCATCTAAAAGGTTAAATTTGTCGTTAACCTGGCAATTACCCAGGTAACAGTGTAGTGTGAAAAGGGTTTACAAATGTATGTCTAATAGGCTGTGAAGTAAAACACTACATTTGGAACACCACCTTGATGTTATGTAATGTTAAGTTAACCCTAACCCTCCAGGGCATGTTTGCTAGAACCCTGCCAGATGCATCAGATTGCATACTTTGTCACATTGACTTGTGTGCAGAGTGCAGCAAGGTCAAGCTGTCACCACAGATGCACTGTGCTGCGTCTGGCAGGGTTAGGGTTAAGTAATGTTATGTTGTTGTTTTTTTTATTCACACACATATTCCAACGTTGACGCAAAAAAGTCATAATACAAATAACCGCACAATATTAATACAAAGAATTTAAATAAAATGAAAAATAAACTAAGAACATGTCAACATTGAGGAAAAAGAAAAAGCCGAGGCTTTTATTCCTTTCCCTGCCCCCCGCCCCCCCCCCCACCCCTAATCCTTTACCCCAACGTCGTACAACAACGAACAACACACAAAAAAACTACAATAAACAGTTGGGCGTGCAGGAGATCAGACCAAAATTATATAAATTAAATAAAATCATTGAGCAAATACAATTTGAGTTTTTTCCTAAAGGTTTTGAGAGAAGACGACTGCTTGGCATCATCGGCCAGACTATTCACAAATTATATTTTTAAATAAAGAAGTGCGATTAAAATGTGAATACAAATGTTTCCAGGATGTACATGTACTTCTGGTTACATGACAATGGACATCTGGGCCCAATTTCATGGCTCTGCTTACCGTTAGCGAAAAATCCCCGCTTTCTGTAGCAGAAAATTCTGTGCTTACGGCAAGCGTATTTCACACGTTAGCGGTGAATTTTGGCTCCTGAGCATGCGTACATCCCGTAACTAAGGATTCTGTGCTTACAGGGTTAGCGCAGAAATTTTCCACTAGCACTGTTAGTGCAAAATGGGGATCGTAATCGCGGAAAGCTGTGGTTAGCAGAACCATGAAATTGGGCCCTGAAGTTAAAGTAAAAAGTTGATTAAAGCAATGGGGTAATAAATTATTCATTTGTTTGAACATAAATATGCCATTGTGGATTATTTGACGAATTACATGTATACGTTAAAAAGTCGTATCCTCATTGAGTGATCCCCACAATGTCGTTTCCCAGGTTGTATCGTAAAATTGGGTGTGATCCCTGGCTATACGGCATTCTGGGTTTATGACTTCTGACTAGCGGCCACCCGAACAAAGATACATGTACTGACAATTTGGGAGACCGCCAACATAGGGCAAGATAGCTCAGTCTTGTAGAATAGGAGTGAAGAAACGAGAATTCGAACATCTTCATTTAGAAATGACTTGAATGATGCATCAGGGGTCGGAAGCTAATTAGCAATATTATTGCCAATATTTACAAAATAATCATAAAATGTATCAGCAATATTCCTATCGCCATGGACTTCATTATTATCATAAATAAAATGTGAAGGGTTGTGCTTAGATTGAGATTTGTTTAGCAAAGAATTAATAAGTTTCCATGTACCTTTTATGTACTGTAACTAAAATAATTTTTCTTAGCAACTTTAATTGAACTATTGAGTTTGTTTCTAAATTTCGTAACAAGTTTTATCTTGTCAAACAATCCACAAGGGAAACTAACTATGTAGGTAAATGTGAATACATTTTCAAAGTGAACAAAGAAACTGACAGGAGCGGGATTCGAACCTGCGACCTCCGGGTTACCGTACCAGCGCTCTACCAACTGAGCTATCTTGCCCTATGTTGGCGGTCTCCCAAATTGTCAGTATCTTTGTTCGGGTGGGCGCTAGTCAGAAGTCATCAACCCAGAATGCCGTATAGCCAGGGATTACACCAAATTTTACGATACAACCTGGGAAGCGACATTGTGGGGATCACTCAATGAGGATACGACTTTTTAACTTATACATATGTAATTCGTCAAACAATCCACAAGGGAAACTGACTAGGTAAATTTTAATAAATTTTCAAAGTGATCAAAGAAACTGGCAGGAGCGGGATTCGAACCTGCGACCTCCGGGTTACCGTACCGGCGCTCTACCAACTGAGCTAAATGTATCTTGCCCTATGTTGGTGGTCTCCCAAATTGTCAGTATCTTTGTTCGGGTGGGCGCTAGTCTTTGTTCACTTTGAAAATGTATTCAAATTTACCTAGTCAGTTTCCCTTGTGGATTGTTTGACGAATTATAAGTTAAAAAGTCGTATCCTCATTGAGTGATCCCTACAATATCGCTTCCCAGGTTGTATCGTAAAATTGGGTGTGATCCCTGGCTATACGGCATTCTGGGTTTATGACTTCTGACTAGCGCCCACCCGAACTAAGATACTGACAATTTGGAAAAACCGCCAACATAGGGCAAGATAGCTCAGTTGGTAGAGCGCCGGTACGGTAACCCGGAGGTCGCAGGTTCGAATCCCGCTCCTGCTAGTTTCTTTGTTCACTTTGTATAGAACGAGTTTTCAATTTTTGTTTGGTATAAATAATTCTTTCTTCTAATAGAGTTACAATGTATGTAAATACTATTTGTTAACCAAAGAGATTTATGTTTATTGTCAGATCACGCCACGCCACGCCACGCCACGCCACGCCACGCCACGCCACGCCACGCCACGCCACGCCACGCCACGCCACGCCACGCCACGCCACGCCACGCCACGCCACGCCACGCCACGCCACGCCACGCCACGCCACGCCACGCCACGCCACGCCACGCCACGCCACGCCACGCCACGCCACGCCACGCCACGCCACGCCACGCCACGCCACGCCACGCCACGCCACGCCACGCCACGCCACGCCACGCCACGCCACGCCACGCCACACCACACCCCCACTTCAGATGGCACAGTTGACATACATATACACATGTAGCTCTCAAGCTTTCTGATATTGACGTCACAATGACGTCATCAAGTATCAGATTAAACGCAATCAAAGATTTCCAGATTTAATCTTTGAAAATCAATATAAAATCAACCGAGAGAGATCTGATTTTGCTTTTTACGGGAATTGATGGAATAATCCAAAGTCTTCATTTTTTATATTACGTGCAAAATCACATGACTCTTCCTTCCGGTCTAAACTGGAAGTGCCTGATAATTTGAAAATGAAAGAACTTTCAGTCGATGTGTGTGGCGAAGTTTGCGGTAATCACTTTATAATTGATCTATATGATGACCTTCATGCAGGCAACATGTGTGCGAGGGCTCAGATTGATGACGTCATCAGACCGGAAGTGACAATGAAAAGACCTTTAAACCTTAAAAAATCGCTGAAAAATAAACCGTGAGAGATATAAGCCAGATTTTTGCTTCAGATAGCACAGTTGACATAGCTTTCGAGCTTTCTGGTAATGACGTCATGATGACGTCATCTAGTGTCAGATTACAAGCAATCAAAGATTTCTAGGTTTAATCTTTGAAAATCAATATAAAAATCAACCGAGAGAGACCCGATTTTGCTTTTTACGGGAATTGATGGAATAATCCAAGGTCTTCATTTCTTTATATTACGTGCACAATCACATGACCCTTCCTTCCGGTCCAAACCGTAAGTGCCTTATAATTTGAAAGTGAAAAAAGATGTGAACTTGCTTTCAAATTCATGTTTGTCAGAAAATTACTTTATGACTTTTTTTGCACATTTTACACGGGTTAACAGCGCACTTCATGATAAAAATCGGGAAATCGTGTCAAAATAAAATTTTCTCTGTAACTTTGAAATGGGTCAGTAAACCAAAGATTTACGGACAGATATTTCACTAAGTGCAATTTGGGGTTAAACTATTACTCAGACTAGGTGCTGGAGGGGAAAAACTAAGTGCGCCACGTTAATCTTGCCCTCCATCAATACTACGCGTGCTTCATTTTGCACATAAGTGTAATAATTGAAGGGACTTTAATATTGGGTTCAACGCCCCCATCGAGGTTAGTGCTGGCTTTTGTTTTGTTTTGTTTTTTTGCCTCTGGGTTAATCATAACTTTCAGAATTGGAGGAAGCGCGTTGCCAAGGGCATTCTCAACATGATCCAACATGACTAATGTTGAGCCTACGGCGACATATCCCGGGCCAATCATTTGGCCCCATCACTGAGACTCAGAACTTTTCTTTTTTTGAGGTCAGGTCAGAGACACCTCATCACGTCTCCCGCAAAAATGGCCACCGACAAAAAATAAATTATGTTGCTGGTCTGATTGGCACAAACATGGAAGTCCTCAAGCCACTGATTCAACATGGATTACAAAATTGATGTCCATACCCAGCGAAGGTTAAAAATTACCTGTCCACCCCTAGCAAAACTCAGTTAGCAAACAATGTACATGTACATGTTGGTCATACATAACAATGAATGACAGTACAACCAATATGTTATAACTGCCAGCTTTAAACTGTTTTAGTGAAACTTCTTCCACCATGTGCATACATGTGTATACATGTATCCCAGTACAAACAGAAATCTCGGAGAAATTAACCCACTGTATACGTCCCCCATTAATTTTCCACTCAAACCCACAAAGAGCCACAGCAGTGTCACAGTGGGGTTTTGTTTGTTTGTTTGTTTGTTTGTTTGTTGTTTTTTTATTCTGCTTTTTGTTTCTGCTTTTTACAACAGGCCTTTGTAACTTCGTGGGTATCATTACGTGTCGGCACATTTTGAAACCAAATTTACAGGGATCGTTCTCGCACAATGCAACCTTTTACACCGGTAGGTGAAAACAGTGTCATGACTGCTTCAATGCCACTGTATATTAGAATTTAGAAAATGTGTATCCGCAGAACAAGGTGTGGTGTGCACATACATGTATGTACATGTATGTACATGTATGTACATGTATGATGCATGTTTACAACAAAACCCTTTGGTTAATTGGAATGAAATCTTGCACAGGTACATGTAATTATCATAAATATTCCTATTTGTATACTTAATTGCTTAAAAATCATTTTATTTTTTGGCTACAATCTTAAGAGGGTAGACCCCCCCCCCCAAAAAATAGACTTTTCTAGGGTTAACGATCCTAAAAATAGCAACATCTGGCAATCTACATGTACTGGGTCAATTTGAGGTCACACCTACCCTTATGGATGATCTGTCTCAGGACTTTCACATATTCCTTGTGATTTGATGGAGTAGCATTATGTAGCCCCGCAAAATCCATTTGAAAAACAAAACATGTCTAAATATAGTAATGTGACATTTAGGCCTACTGGTGTTATGAGGTTTCAACCGAGGGTAAAACAGAGACATAGTGCATTCACTTTTGACTTTCCACTTTTGACTGGGGATACAAGTCATGCAGTCTTGGTCTCAGTCTCAAGCCGCAAGGTCTTGGTCTCAGTCTCGAGCCGCAAGGTCTTGGTCTCAGTCTCGAGCCGCAAGGTCTTGGTCTCAGTCTCGAGCCGCAAGGTCTTGGTCTCAGTCTCGAGCCACAAGGTCTTAGTCTCAGTCTCGAGCCACAAGGTCTTGGTCAGTCTTGAGCCACAAGGTCTTCATTTAAGTCTCGAGCCACAAGGTCTTCGTCTCAGTCTCGAGCCACAAGGTCTTGGTCTCCATCTCGAGCTGCAATGTCTTGGTCTCAGTCTCGAGCCGCAAGGTCTTGGTTTCAGTCTCGAGCCACAAGGTCTTAGTCTCAGTCTCGAGCCACAAGGTCTTCGTCTGTCTCGAGCCACAAGGTCTTCCTTAGTCTCGAACAACAAGGTCTTTAGTCTTGGTCGCACACTTACAGGTTTTAGTCTCAGTCTCGGACCTTCAGATCTTGAATACAAATACTGTAATGTAACAAACTGAACAGGCAGGTGCAGCAACAGTTGCTGTACATGTAAGTTGGCAAGATTGACAAGGTTGAACAGCCCAAAGCAGAGTGGTGTGTTGGAGCTGATTGTCTCTACAAATTTGGAGGGCAGTGATGGGAAGAGAAAGCCACTCTTGGACCTCTGCAAAACCCGCTGGGCTAAGCGGTATTCTACATACCATCACTTCTACCAGGCTTTCATTTTTGTTTACTACAAATGCCATCTTGATAAATATGGTTGTTTGTATGCTGACTGGGATCCTGTCAATTGTAATGAAGGTCAGCAGATTCTGACGAGTATTACTTCCTTCCCTCTTCATCACTGGCTTTATGACGGTGTACAAGTAGTTGTCACATCTCACTGGGATAACAGTTAAACTTCAGTTGAGGACTCTCGACATAATAAGAGGCTCACAAGTTTGTTGATGAACTCATCACTACCTACATGTACAAGGAGTAGCGTGAAAATGTCGACGACAGGTTCAGTCATATCTACTCCAAGAGTGCACGGACGGCAGAGTCAGTTGGTACCACTGTTTGTATGCAACGGATCACTGGGAGGCAACAGCATCATAGCAACCAACAGGCAACCAATCCATGTGACTACTTCAGAAGAAGCCTTGGTATCCCATTTCTTGACCACATCATCTCTTGTTTTGGAATCACAGTTCAATGCATCAGCCATCAATGCATCTTCCCTGCTAGACATTGTTCCCTCAGTATTTTGTTGCAGAGATGACAGCTTTGATGATGCAATTTCCACTTGTACGAGCAAGACTTACAATGTACCATCACCAGAACTCTTTCTGTTGGAGTTGAAGTGATGGAACTTCCTGCAAGCTTGAGGCCTTCAACTCCAGCTCAGTCTATGAAGGATTGTGACCCAGACCTGTTTCCCAACATTTACGTTCTCCTGGAGATCGCTTGTACTCTTCCCGTAACGTCTTGTGAATGTAAATGAAGTGCCAGTGTCCTTCGACGTCTCAACACCTACATGTACATGCGTGCATCTATGGGGGAGGATCGTCTGTCATCTCTTGCACTTCTTCACATCCATTATGATGCGGACGTGTACCTGGACAATTTGCCCAACTACACCCACCCAGAAAACAAGGATTTCAAACTGCTGATTACCTGAAAAGACCACAAGTGGCACTTCCCAGAGCCAGCTGATTCATCCATGAAATTAATCACGATGCTGTGTGGTGTTACTCTGCTTTCCACATGTGCCAGGCCATTCATGTGCATTTCGGCAGCTATGGAGGACTCGAATCCAACACTGCCCTGTCGATTCTGATAACCCACCAACCTCCAAAAAAAATTGCATAATTCTATGCAGAAGACAAAACAAAACCCAAACACAAACAGAGCAACAGAAGCAGCATGCTTTGTGTGTAGAATCAAAGGATGCACCGCTAACATGCAATTTTCTCTGATATTTGTATCTCATTTTTCCTGCTTAGCACTGTTCTCACTCGGGGCCCAGTTTGAATTGAGAGAAGACGACTTAGGAAAATGCCAGAATAGAGAAACCCCTTGTAGTCAGGTAGGGACTGAAAACCCAATGCACCTGGATGGGAAATGGAACCAGGGTACATGTACTTGAAGTCGGTTCTGAATGGAATCCCGATTCCTGCTCAGAGTATGACTGAGTCGCCTTCAAAAATGTTCAAGTCGCCCAAGTCTTTACTGTATCCCTTTTAATGTTAACCCCAACCCCCAAGGCATTGTGTACTAACCTGTCAAAATAAAAACACTGTGCAGTATTCCTACGGCACATTCTTTGGACTTAGACAAATTGGGGCATCATACCCGGTAGCGCCATGTAAAGGCACTGCAGTCCTGAACCCATTAAATTCAACACAACCTGCTGTTGGAGTTTGTATGGTTTGGGGTTACTTAGGGTTAAGGGTGATATTGTTT
Source organism: Hippasteria phrygiana (assembly GCA_037893225.1). Lineage (NCBI taxonomy): Eukaryota > Metazoa > Echinodermata > Asteroidea > Valvatida > Goniasteridae > Hippasteria > Hippasteria phrygiana. Next base: position 851,067 of record JAZGUH010000555.1, on the reverse strand, counting down.
CATTTTGGATTATGAATTAGTGTTTTTATAGTTCATTACAATGCACAGTATACAAAAGTACATGTACATGTACCTTAAACTCCAGTGGTCTTGAACTGATACTGACGATTGTGTAACTGACCCTAACAAAAGTACACATGGTTGACACTGATGTTGAACAAGTCTTTTTTCAAGCAACTGTATCTACACGCGTTCACTTGTTGTATAAACTCCTCTTCTCTGCTTACAACTTCTCTACTTTTCCTATTAAAGTTTTGTTATAGAGAAAACAAATTTTCAATACTGCTGGCCTTTTAGAGTTTCACTCGGCTTTACATTCTACACTGCTACTAAACCCCAATTTCTCTTTCTAAATCCCTTCATTTCCTCTCGACCCGGGGCCCACTGCAGGAATTCCTCATTGCAGAATGTCTCCGATTCATCATCGGCGCGTCATTTGCATGACTGACTACCTCCCCGGTTTCAGGTTTCAAAATTTTTGGCACAGAAAGAATTTTTTTTCCCGAGATCATACTGCCCACATAGGCAGCAAGCCCTCTGTGCTTAATTCATGACCTAGAAACCGAGCCTGTCAAATTCAGGGACAACGACATATGTGCCAATGTTTTTGGACAAAAATCTTGATTTATACCTCAAAAGTCAGAAGGATAATTTCAGAGGGCTTCAGACTTTCCAAATGAGACAAGATTTATTCATCCCTTGCCTCCATTCAACCACAAAAATAGACCTGATGGTGATTCTGATCGCCCTAATCACGTTTTTGCAAGTCACAGAAGCAGGTCAAACTCTCGGGTCAAGCCAAATACTGGTAGGGACTTGACGGTCAGGCTGGCTTCGGGAGAAGTCCGAGCACATCCACGCTTGACCTGACCCATGTAAGGACCACAGCAGAAAGCCGACACCATGACTCGGCAACAAGTGGTCGCGGGAGAGGGGGGGGTTAACCGGCCAGCTGTTCCCCATTTTCCCCCCTGGTGGTAAAGTCTCTCAACAGAGCTGGCCACTACGCTCCATTTGGTTAACCCCCTCCACTGCACAGGGACGAGGCTTCCTGTTTCAATCTTGCAGCATCCACCCCCCCTGCCGTCTAGATTCAGCCACGTGCTGTCTAGGCTAATTTCCTGGACATGACTTGGGCGGCAGGGAAAGAGCAAGCACCACAAACGATGAAACACGGACAGCAGTGATACACAGTGCCTGGCACCATGAGGGCAGTGCTGGAGGCTGACAGCTTAGAAATCCCACCAGAAAAAAACCTGTCCTTGGCATTGTGACCTCCGCATGATTTACACCAAATGCTGATGGCGAGGGGGGCATACAGGGCTACCTCGACTGGCCCAAGGGTATTACCAGGGTGAACCCAGGGGGAAACGAAGCAGCAAGAAGAGGGCATGCTGGAACACACAATTAGGCCAAAACTAACAGAACCAGCAATAAAAAGTGTTCAGCAGGGAGCAATTTCGTAACAAGATTTTGCACTAAGGCAAACAAAAACCAATTGTGTTGCCCTTGGACCGATCGACCGTGAAAATCGACAGATTTATAAAATATCAATAACAACATATACTTGTAACTCACCCTCTCTGTCTCAAAAAGTGTTTGTATTTAATGTACATGTACCTTCTTATGCATATTTTCATGAAAAAATTAAACCAGGGGTTTCGTCCTATTGTGCCTAAACCATTGTAAACACGCCCGGGTGAGCGTGAAGACGACTTTGATCCGTCGCGCTCGCCAAAGCTCCATTCAGGCTAAAGAGTAGTCACATACGTACATGTAGCTAAAAACCCTAAATTTTGGAGTATGTGGAGGTTTACATGTAGCAAGGAAAAACAAGGACAGCGCATGTGAAAGTGCTACATGTATGTGGTTCATTCCATTAAGTTGGGTACATAAAGTGTGACATTTTGCCAAAAAGGGCAATATTTAAACCCTAACAAATAAATGTTCTACCTTTATCAGTTTTCCCTGATCTGGATAAGTTGTTCTTGCACACTTGCAATTAGTAGTTGCACTAGTCCAATAAAGGATTCGTTAGATTGTTTTTTCACACTCGATGAAGATATATACATGTAGTCAAAATGTGTGTGTGACATTCCTCCAAATTTGGTGTCCTGTTACATGTGAAACCAGTACCTTAAAATGTCATTATATTCTCTCTGCTTTTATTAATTTGTCTAATTGTTACTAATTTTATAAACCTATAAGTACATGTCTTATTAGGATATGAAACTTGCGATTCTTCTAAGAAAGCTGGTAGATATACATGTAGGCCTATGGGTTATTCTGTGAATTTAAAAAATGGTGTCCGTGTTACATGTGAAACCGTAAAACACATTTTCTGACATATTTCCATTGATTTGCCTTGAACATGTCTGCATTTGATGAACTAGTTAAGGATATATATCTCTATTAATGGAAAGATATGAAAATCAGACCTCTTCAGTAGATATGAGGCATAAAATAAGATTTTTTGTGGATTTCACATGTAACATAGACACTGGTGTCCATGTTACATGTAAAACCCATAGCTTATTTGTACCATATCACTGTAAATTTCAATTGCAAACGTCTGACTTCCATTTGTTTAATATTGCTGTCTGTAAGTACACAGAATGTGGTTTAGTAAAGAAAGTGGTAAAGAAAGTGTTGAAGAAAGTTCTTAAGATATGGCAAAATATAAGGTACATGTACTGGTTTCACATGTAACAGGGACACCAAAAGATTTGGTGTCCTGTTACGGTGTGATAATTTATCCTTATCGTGTATGAAGAAAATACATATAATTTGTAAAATTCATGTTGTGAATTGGGTATTAGTGCTTCTCGGACACACATAATCTGTTTTGGGTATATAAATAACTGTGAATGTGAAGAAATCCTCAAAATTTCACAACTTGCGTGGAAAAGTGTACCAACTTCATGGAATGACCCATGTATACATTTGTACAACCAATTCAATCTCTTTTAGATATACGGAAGATTCAAATCAAATAGGCAAAAAAACGTTGTCGTATCTCTCAATGTTTAAGCAACCAACTTGCTTCTTCTTCTAAATGGTCACATGACGGCATGGCTTAACCGCATCCACAGGGCTTACTTTATTTTCAACCTCGTTTCCATTAGTATCACATGTAGATGAGAGAAAAAAATGAGAAAAAAAACAAAACAAAAAAACTTGTTCTGACCGACCGACACCTCTTTTCCAATTTTACCTGTCCAAGGGCAACACAACAATTTGTTTTTCTGGCCTTAAGCCGTGTCCGCACTGGACTTTTTTTTTGGAAGGTTTTACCGAGACGATGGTAAAATGAAAAATGGTCAAATGTGACCACTGTCCGCACTTGGACTTTCGACACGGGAAAATTTTACCGAGACCGTGGGAGAAGTAACCGAGCTGTCAATATAACGACTCATGAGGGCGCTTTGCGTGACCTTTCTACATTGACGCGATTGACCCAAATCACGCCTGCCTTTTCATTTTTCCGGCCGATGTGTACACGCAGGCCTACGTCTTTAGCACTAATCAAACTTTCGACTTTATCAATAATAAAATCTACCATGATTGCGACCAAAAGAGAAACAACGCACTGGAATTTGGAAACTTGCCACGTGCACCGCACCGCGGTAAAACAATGCAAAGCACATGCGTGGTTTCCCTGTGAAGCATGACCTTGCGCTCGGGCCGGATGTACGCTTTCCTGAGCCGCTTTTACCGCAACGCACTGTCCGCACTGGACTTATCGTCTCGGGAAAAGTTACCTGGTCAGTTTTCCTGGGCAGCAGTTGGCCGGTAGAAGTAACCGCTGGACTCAGGAAAAGTAACTGAGAGGAAAACGTCCTAGGCTGTCCGCACTGGACTTAAAATGGGAAAAGTTCCCATCGTCTCGGTAAGTTTTACCAAAATAAGTCCAGTGCGGACAGGGCTTAAGACTGCTGCACATCTTTTCTTTTAATGTGAATGCACAATTTAGTGCAGCAATTTATGAATTGTGTACAAATTTCACTCTCAAAAAATCGGAAATCCTTTACTTTCAGTATCGTGCTACGTAATTTCAAACAGAATTGGTCCACTCATACATCCTGTACATGTACATGTACATGTATTTGAACGCCACATTTGCCATCACATGCTATTATCAATGTCGTAATGGTTTGCACTTTGCACAAGTGGAGGAATTCTCCATCAAAATGGGAATAGCGATGACCAAAGAGCCACGGCTACAATCCGTGCCAAATCTTGTTGGGCCCCCCGACCCCCCTGCCCCAAGTCAATGTTGGCTCTCATTGCGCGAAATGCGCTCCGGTTTGAGATTACATGTACATGTACAATATTGAGCGGGGGATGTGTATGTTTATTGTCACGTGGCCCAAGCATTTTGGCCGGGGTTGTAGCCAGTCGTGACTAACCAGAGTACATGTACATGTATGTTACCAAGTCCTTTTTGTTTCCGCAGCCACGATTGCATTGAAATATATTTGTGAACACTTGAACAAAGTTTGTTTAAAATGGAATTCCAATGAAAATCGGACAAGCTGCATCCCAATTATACTTGTAGATGACAGAGAGATAACGTGTACATGTACACAAAAAAATGTGTAAGTCGCTTGTCTACAATGATTTGTAGTTGCAGGTTTCAGTCTCCATCATACATTGTACAATGTACCTCTATTTTAAACTTCCTCTCTGAACATTTAGTGAAAAGTTGTTTTGAAAAAACATTTTTAAAGTATTCAAAAGTGCATACATTTGCATTGGCATAAATCACGTAAAAAAAGAACAGTAAAACAAACAATACTATAAATGCACCGTTGTGTTGTCACGAATAAGGACCTTGCGTGCATATTTGGATAATTATGTCCACAGCCCACCGGGTAACCAGACCTTTATATAAACAGAAACCCCCTAGTGTAGTGGCATATTGTGTTCAGTTCTCCCAAACCCCCCCCCCCCCCCCCCCCCCCGTGTCATTCCGTGTCAGATCATCCAATGGGTTAAACTCCACCCCCCTCAAATTAGTTCATTTTTACTTTATGGGGTAATTATTTTGGCTGAAAAAGCTGAAATTTCAAGTTTTAGCCTTGTCGGACAAACGGTTTTCGTGCTACGGCCCGCCATTTTTCAAATGACCCTATCTCCCTAACCAGTGAGCCAAATTTGTTTATACTGGTATCTTTGGAGAGGTAATTGTTTAAGGAATCCAAATTTGCCGTTATTTTTTTATGTAGGAGCAATCTGAAGTTTGATGACCTTTTGACCTTTACTTTTGTCCTTGAATTTGATCTTGTGGATCACGTGAGCCAAAATTACCCCATAAACCAAAAATGAACCATTTTAAACGGGGTCGGGTTTAAAATTCCATTTTCTTTGGGTGATTTGACATGGAATGACCCCCCCACCTTGCACGTTTTAAATTTCTTTGGTCGGCCAGGATTTTTGTTACCCCAATCCCCCCACTCGCCATACCCCAATCCCCCACTCGCCATACCCCAATACCCCAATCCCCCCACTCGCCATACCCCAATCCCCCCACTCGCCATACCCCAATCCCCCCACTCGCCATACCCCAATCCCCACACTCGCCATACCCCAATTCCCCACTCGCCATACTCCAATCCCCCCACTCGCCATACTCCAATCCCCCCACTCGCCATACCCCAATCCCCCCACTCGCCATACCCCAATCCCCCCACTCGCCATACCCCAATCCCCCCACTCGCCATACCCCAATCCCCCCACTCGCCATACCCAAATCCCCCCACTCGCCATACCCAAATCCCCCCACTCGCCATACCCCAATCCCCCCACTCGCCATACCCCAATCCCCCCACTCGCCATACCCCAATCCCCCCACTCGCCATACCCCAATCCCCACACTCGCCATACCCCAATCTTCCCACTCGCCATACCCCAATCTCCCCACTCGCCGACATGGATTTCACCACTGTGTGTTTGAAAGATAACCTGGGAATAAATTATCCCACAGTGGGAAAATATTTGTATGCCTTTTCACAAAAGTGGGAAAATAATTTCCCACTTAAATCCGCAGGGGAGGAAAAGTTGTGTGTGAAATCACATGCAAATTATGTGAATGCAATCTTCTTTGTCGATTTTTTTTAGCAACTGAGATCATTCAATTGATCAGTTGATGTACATGTACATGTACGTACATTGTACATGTACGAGTATCATGTCTGCCGTTCAGAATGATATACATGTACATGTAGACACAAAGCAGTACAGTGTGTTCATATCAAGTTGGCCTCCAGAATATGTGGCGTCCGCAAGAAAAATCAGACATACATGTACGTGCACTGTATATATCTCCGAGGACAAGAGAAGAAAGGAAACACAAAGAAACCTTTCAGTCCTCGAACGTAGAGTCTTTTGTTGAAATCGGTCCTCGAACGTAAGGATACGTGCTTAGACTATGGGGGTTGGTTATATTAAAGGCACAATAGGAAACACAAAGCATTGTCCTCGGACGTATTGGGGAAGTACGACTGTGTGTACAGTGTATACATGTACTGTACAGTATACGTACATGTATTAGTCGCATGACCTATTTTTGAGTAAATGCAATTTACATGAAAATCGTCATAAAAAATGCTTCCTCTTGTCAAAATACTGTAGTTTAAAGCATTCCGAAAAGATCGTGTAAACTACGTATTATTTTCCATTCTCAATGCTGAATTTACGGAGATTGAAAACCAAAATATCGTATTATAACAGTCATTTGTTTCACTGTTACAAAGCTTACATTATATATTTTATTATGAAATGGAAATCTCAGTTACATGTATGTCTGATTTTACTTGTTGGTGCAACATACATGTACGACAGATCCCACAGTATGCTGTATGTATAGAGCCCAACGTTATTTTCGGAATGATCTTCTAAAGATCATTTTGAACACCAAGAACATTTGTGGTTCTGCACCAAGTTTAAGGATTAAGCAAACAGAGGGTGGGGATTGAAACAAACAGAGGGTGGGGATTGAAACAAACAGAGGGTGGGGGAAGGGGGGGGAACTGCCCCATGTGGGAACTCATACCCCCCCCCTGCCAGCTCTGGATGTTTTTTTAAAGAATTTGTTAAGAGGCTAGCCACCTCCTCCCCCCCCCCCCCCCACTATTCCAATTATTTTGCCGGATGCCCCCCAAAAACAATTTGAGAATTTAAAAAATTTGTTCTGAAAATCCACTTTCCCTTTGAAAAAAGCCATGCCTCCCCACCACCCCATCTGAACAGAACCTGGCTACCCTACTGAAACAACAACTGTGCAATGCGTTTAGTGACAAATTTTGCCTGTTTTAACAATGCTTTAAAAGGGCAAGGGCTTTTCTCATTCGGTATTTCAGAAGCTCACCGTTGGCTCTGTGCGTTTTACTGAAGAGGTTCTTCTCAAAAGCCTTCTGCTCTTTGGAGGTTGGGTAGGTGTCATCATAGTACTGCAAGAATGTAAGAGGTAAAAAGACAATCATAGAGGATTAACATGGGGAACTGTATCCATGTGACAAGTAGAATACGGTGTGGCAGGGGCTAGGACTCTTTCTGACATTGGGGGTGCTGTTGCATTTTACATATTTAACAGTTAACAATTGTTGACTGCTATGATGTGGGATATGACGTTTTTAACACCCGAGGGACACATAGGGGTGCTGTGCGTCCCCGACGGTGTTAAAAATGTCATATCCCACATCACAGCAGGCAACAATTGTTTTGTTATATCGCCAAACCCAGGTTTTTTTTCAGTTCAACTTGCCTTGCTCGGTGGAAATTAACTCAAACAAATCAAAACAGCTGATCGTCTGCTAGTTCGCTGCTCCCACTATAGTTTACTATCGTCAACAGTGTAGGTGAAAGTTGTGTTGGTACCAATGATACAGCTCAACAGCTACATGAAGCTGGCTGCGCTGATGTGTAGTATCATGCTTGGAGTGTGCCAGTCGTTTTTATAGACCGGACACGTGATCGTTCTAGGCCAATCAAAATACAGTATCTAAGACGGCGATATAACAATATGATTTCGGTCATTCTATAAATTTGGGGTCCAATTTTGGTTCCCCTGTTACATCTGACATAAGATTTTGCAATTCATGACACATTCTTTAACCCTAACCCACCTCAATCCTCCAAAATCCTCCTTGCAGTTTTGGAAGATTTTAAAGGATTGAGTATGAATGGTATTTCAAGAAAAAGAAGATTTTGGAGGATTGAGGATGAATGGTGTTTCAAGCGAAGAGGATTTTGTAGCATTGAGGATGAATGGTATTTCAAGAAAAAGAGGAGGATTTTAGAGGATTGAGGATGGATGAATGAAGGGTGTTTAAAGCACAGGATGATTTTGGAGGATTGAGGATGAATGCATTTTTTGGGGCAGGGCAATCGGAGGATTTTGGAGGATTGAGGATAGTTCCTAGCAAAAAGGGTCTAGGGGGTTAGGGTTAATGCCTTCAATCTCCAAGAGTGATTATGTAAAGCAAAGTACCTGCCAACCAAGTAAAATATAGTGCGAAGTCAATTTTAATGATACTTGATGGGAAATTACACGTCAGGTGTAACAGGGACACAAAAAAAGTCACTTTTGGACGCAAATTTATGGAATGACACATTACATATACAGCTGAAAACACAGTTGCAGAAAGTGGGCAAACTTTCTGTGATTCAACATTTTTAGCCCAATCTGTCATCCGAGTCGTGAGAAAATAGTGAACAAAACTGGGGGGGGGGGGGGGGGGGGGTTTACCATGACTTGTGCACATTTAAACATGCTTACATTTCGCTTTTTGAAACTGAAATAAGGCAAGGCTTTTTTGGAAGTCTTCAGATACAATTTTCTCGAAGATGACAGCATTTCAGACGAATGTTTCTCGGTAGGATTGGCACTGGTACCATCTTTATAAACACTACAGAGGCGGAACCGGGGGGGGGGGGGGGGGGTTCTGAATTTTTTTTCGTACATTTGGCCAAAACGTTTACTTCCAAAATGTTAAAATGTTTCGCCTGCGAACAAAATTTTGAGAGGGGGGGGGGGGGGGGGGGGGGGGGGAACCACACACTTTCCCAATGTCGATGATGCCATTTAACCTCTTTGTTTTGTTCTTACAAAATAACACCTTTACAGGGTTTTGCTTTTCTTTTCTAGTTTGCTACGGTACTTTAGACGGAGGCCCTTACAAGCAAAACAAAATTTTAATAAATAAACCAAAAAAATGTAAAAATTGGCAACAAGCAGAGGGGTAGGTGCCATGATTTCTCAGGATGCTTGAGACTGCTATTTACATGTACTTACACAGTACGGTATTTTGTAATAATTCAGTAGTTTTTTTGGTTTATGTTTCCAAATGTTGTATACATGTACTACCTTTAAAGGTAGTGTACACGATTGGTAATCCTCCAAATATTTTTTACTGAATTATTACGAAATACCTTACTAGACTGTAAGTTAATAGTAGTCTCAATCATCCTGTGAAATGATGGCACCAGGTGTGCTGTTGGTGTCAAGAAAAGTGGAAAACTGCCCTGTAGCTTTAGTCAAGGCGGGCGTGGCTACCCGGACAAGTGGCCCGCCCCGGACAGGCTGGCATTTGGGGCGCGTCACACGTCCAGATAGCCACGCGCGCCTGGACTAAAGGCTATCATCCACCCGACAGTTGCAAACGAGCGCCGTCTTTCTCTATTTTTTTCGCCATCCAACAACGCAAAACTTTGAACAGGTCAGTGGAACGATATTTCCTATAAAATACTAACCCCAAATCCACCCATTTTTGAAAATTGCAACAATGACAAATCATGTACACGACATGTGTACCTTTAAGCATATTGTAATTCTCTCAATTTCTTTCAAAACACACAAAAAATACCAAAGTACCCAAATGCCTACTACATGTACATGTACATGTACCTCGTCCAGGACAGCATGCTAAGTCTCAGCTGTCCCAGCCACACAGGGTCCCCATGCAGGAAGAGCTACTTTGTCTGAAATTGATTCCAGATTGGCCACCAGGCATCTATTGTTTTAAGCGTGTACATTGTATGAATCATCCCCCCCCTTCATTGTCAGAACCACTGCCCCAGCTCCAATGTCAATTTGACGCATATGGCTTTCATCACAGCCTTGGTAAATATTCGTTGTTTAATGGAGGAGACTGGCTGACAAGTGTGATGTAAAGTTCAAGATTAAAGCTCAAACAGATGGATCAGCCAGACAGAGGTGCTGTCACAAACAATGACCACCGGTTATTATCATTTTGGGTATCAGGTTTGTACCAGTAATTGTTTGTGTGTCGTATTATTCACAAAGTGACTTTTTGATTTACCCCGTAATTTTCGGAATATAGGCCGCGCGGAGTATAAGCCGCAGCACGCAAAAATCTGCAAATTAAGATTTAAAGTTGGCGTATTAGCCGCACCGGCGTATAAACCGCACCGCGGCGCTGACGACCGACCACAAAAGTCATCGTGCTGCATAGCGCTCGTATGTAAAATGGTTCCACTATCGAAATCACATGCAATCCTAAAGTGTAAGCAGCGCAAGAACGAGATAGGCGGAAAGAAAAGGCGAGTTTGGGTTCAATATCGACGTCATCTTACCCGACTTCAATTTAAGTGTCTGGTTCCCGCTATGATATTCTTATTGAAAACGCAATTATCGAGAGTCGGCAAACAGACAAAGCAATTCCACTGGTGGTATACCAGTATCTGTGGACAGCGCCCTCATTCGACGCGCACGGAGCCCAATAAACTTTCATAAGTCCTCGAAATTACCAATTTTGACGGGCTGGATGAGCGTCCTGGCTGGGTGGGCCGAGCGGCAGTTCTTTTTTTTTTGACGGCGGGGGGGAATAAAAAAGACAATGACAGCTTTAACCACAAATCTGAGCTCAACAGTCACCAATTGACCAGTGAAATAATAAACAACATGGATTACACCACGATAAAACAGACAAAAACGAACAGACGCACCACACGATTTGTGAGGTGTGAACGGTACTTATGGTACATTTGCAAGTCTATTCGGTCCCTCTAGATTGGTTTCCTATATTTCCAACAAGTGAGTAGAGCGAACGTAAACGGCATCTTATTTCCATCACTGCCTGAACTTTTAAGTTGTATAGTCATGGAGGAAACACGGCCCGTGCCGGGCATGCCGCGCGACGGCATGAGTGGTTTTACCGTGCGATGCGTTGCCGCCATCTTCACCGGCCACGTTGCGTTCACGACCCGCACGGGCCATTCGGGAAATCACGGTGCGCTATATCGCTGGCGGAAAAAGCGTCAACGTTGTCGATCTCCTTTTCCAAGTCACCCAGTAAAAATGAGTTTGGTTCCGTGGGGCAGAAATGAGTTTTATCATGGTTCATGTCATTCTTGCACTTAATAGCCGACTTGTCGAGTTCAATTTGTCTGGAACGTTTTAATTAATTAAGCGATGCAAGGCATAATTGTCGAATAAATCGCAAACAGAAGTCCGAGTCATCGCAGCACACATGCACACTATGCACGATCGTTTGCACGAGGGGAGTTCGTTGTGTTAAGTTGAACAGGCAACGCTACTCCCTCTGGACCATCGCTAAACCGCACACATGGCTTAGCCGGCTTTGGGGGGTTCGGGTTACTGTAGTAAGAGCTACCTGGCTAAAGCTAGCCGCGGATTCAGAGCTTGTTTTTAGGCTGTGACTGGTTCCCGCCCCAGTGAGAAAGAAGAAAAATAATGCACGGACGGGAACCAGTCTGCTTGGGGAATCAAGGTTTTGTGAAGGTTTTTACATGGGGCGCACGTGCCGTGCGGGCTCTAGCGCGATCGCTCATCACGCGCACGGGCAATTACCAATACCAGCGCGAAAAGCGCCGTTATGTAGGATCCGGCAACGGTTTGGTACTAAAAAATTGAGCAATTTGAGGGCTTGGTTCGGCAAGAGGGGCACAACGGCCAAAGTATTAATGGAGCACAGCACAACTGGCCGTGAATAGTGCAATTTTACAAGGGGCATCACGGCAACTAAGCCTTAGGGCATCGACGGCACTGGCCGCCGTGAATTTCGAACCTTGTGTGACTGATTTTATTCTTCAACTGTTGCCGTATAAACCGCCCGGAGTAAAAGCCGCAGGGACATTTTTCAGTGTGAGAATCAACGTATAAGCCGCGGTCTATATTCCGAAAATTACGGTATACCGCCCTCAACTTTGTTCCTTCCCTTTTAGTAGTCTGGTTCCCCGACGACTAAATCTTAGGTCAGGTACAAACATGTACATTGTAGTACCCACGGTTTAAAATAGATCATGATGTGCAGTGTTTAGTCTGAGTGACGTCAGTGGCCTCATTCAAATTGAATATTCTTGCAGAATCCGGTCGGCAAAATGCTGCAAGAGTACATGTATGGCATTGATTTTTCAGTTTTTATGTATAAATGAGAATTCTAATTCCAGGATCTGTAACGGGCCTGACAGACATTTTGTCAGTGTGAACATCAACGTTAACAGCCGAATGTTACCGAAAACAAGTTTGGAAAGAGGAGGAATTCCTCCCGCTTTCGTCACGTGACATTAGCAGCGACCGGACCCTATTATTCATCAGAACTAGTCAGAATATTTTGGCCTGGGAACCAGACTACCCTTTTAGGTCATTTTTGCAAATCTGAACTAACAGAACAAATCTCAAACAAAAGAAAGAAATTCAAGACCAGAACCATTCTGTCTGCAATGTCGGCTTCACAGTGACAATGCTAACCAACGTCGGAAGTTTGACACAAAAAATGCAATGATTCAAGCTACTGGCTTGCAATGTTGGGAATTTACATGTAGTTCCCATTCAACTGAAAATGCACACTAATTTTTAAGACATGTTTGATATGTTTATCATTGAATGATGGTACATTTCAGCTTTTTTTATGGTCATAAGAGACTGCTGGAAAACAATTGTTTACAAGAAACCGTGACTCAATTTTCAAAATAAAACAGTCAGGCTTTCAAGCAGACCCAGGAGAAAAAGTAGGAGAAAACTGGGATCAACATTTTCACACACAAAAAGCAGCACAAAAGTAGGACTTTAGAGGACAAGATCAGAATAGAAGTTGGACTTTTGCAGGCTTTCAGGAGTAGTTTTCACAGCACCATCAGCCTCATTTGGCATGTCCTGTACTCACAATACTAATGCTCCATCCCAGTGTTGTAACCAAGTCATTTTTTCTCAAGTCAAGTCAAGTTGCAAGTCAAATTTTCCCAAGTCAAGTCACAAGTCCCAAGTCAAATTTTCCCAAGTCAAATTTTCCCAAGTCAAGTCAAGTCCCAAGTCAAATTTTCCCAAGTCAAGTCAAGTCTCAAGTCAAATTTTCCCAAGTCAAGTCAAGTCCCAAGTCAAATTTTTCCAAGTCAAGTCAAGTCCCAAGTCAATTTTGTTCAAGTCAAGTACCAAGTCTCGAGTCAATTGTTATTACATTGTAAATAAAAATGACAATGCATAGGCTAGCACGTATGCACTGTACAAAATCAACTTGGTGTGCCATTTCGAAAATTCTCCATGCAGCTCGACCAGTGCTGCGGGCCCTGCATACGTACAATGTACGTACCGGAGACCCAGCTTGCTATATAAGCGCTATAGGCTTGTTTTTCAACAAGTGTTTATTTTAACAGAAGTGTTAATGTCAGCAAGTCAAATTTATTCAAGTCAAGTCGAGTCACAAGTCATGTTCTTTCAAGTCAAGTCGAGTCACAAGTCATGTTCTTTCAAGTCAAGTCAAGTCTCAAGTCAAACAAATTGCGACTCGAGTCCGATTCAAGTCAAGTCAGCAAGTCAAGTCAACAAGACTGCTCCATCCTCAACTATGTACACGTACATGTAAGCTCTTGGAAGTTGCAGTACTCCTACACCCAAGCCCTTCATTGTTTTCATGTGACAGTGTATAACACTGTTATAAAAATACTCAATGAGATTTCATTTTTCGGAGTTGTGGGACAAATCTACGTATAATTTGATAAATGTTTAGCAAAACTTTCCTGTTATGTTTGAACATTTATTCATAAATACCTAAGACAGTTTACCTGTTCCTATTGGTCGAGAGCCCGTTCCTTGGGTTGTTTTAAACGGCCGAAGAAACACCAACCGGTTTTAAACACTTTTTTCAGTGTCACACGAAATTTAGGCTCCTATGGAATCTGGTTCCTTTTAATGGTTGAACACTTGTGCGACCAGTCACTCTCCCAATTATGCAAGCGCAATACTACCGTTGAGTCCATAATTTCACTTTACACCGGCACTGCTGCGTTCTGCGCCACACCACAATAGTTAAAGGGGTGTTTTACAAACCAAGGTAAAAAAAAAGATTAAACAAAATCATTGGAAATGTATAACTTTCGGAGGTTTTTGCTGAATTATACAAAAAGTTACATGTATTTTAAGACGCTGATAATGACCCGAGCCGATCAAGCGCCCAGGCCCCAAGGCTGTTTTAAAGATCTGTATTTGTTTAAAACCGGCCAAGCACATATTTATTCCCTTAGTCAACACTTCAAAACGACTGGGTGTTTGAGCATGAAACTCAGCTTTCCGCCTATTCCCACCAATATACTTTAGCTGTACCTAGATGTAGGTGTCCCAACAAAAGGTAACCAAAGGGAACATAATGACTAAGGGAAAATATGAACACAATGCAGAGTTGTATTCGAGTCCCTGGAAGTCCTTTCACAAGTCTCTGCAAGTCCCTGCAAGTCCATCACAAGCCCTTCAGTCCTAATCCCAATCACAAGCTATTCAAATGAGCTGTGACAAAGGCATTCATTTGTCATTGTTCATCAAGTTACTTGTGACCAGCTTTATGAAAGGACTTCTGACTGGGCTTGGGAAAGGACTTGTGAAAGGACTTGCAGGGACTCGAATACAACTCTGACACAATGACCATATTATGGTTTTATCAAAACCAGGTGTAATAAGCTTTCCATTGATATCTTGGATGCATTTCTCTGGTCATGCATCACTGACTTCTATTCTCTTGAAAATGGTACGTAAAAACTTACTTGGGACAATTTGGTAAAAAACATTATGAGCACTATCCAGACAGGTCGATCGAACGGATCAAGAGAAATTGGACTTCAGTGATCCATTTTATCTACATTGTACACTGTACATGTAGTGTAAGAAAAAGAATTCACTAGACACTGGACGTGCTCCAACATTCCAGTACAAACATTTATTTGAGCCCTGTGGTACTTGTGAAAACATGACGAAAAAGTAATTAAACTTATGGAAACACTAACAAAACATGATTTACAATGTAACATGCAACTGATTATGCCCAGGCCAAGATAACATTTGGTAAATTGATTTCACAAACTGTCCCTGGAAGGTTTTTAAATGCAATTCTCACAACAGAAGTCAGTAATGCATGACTAGAAAAAATGCATCCAAGATGATAAAACTATAATAATGGTCATATAGTTCCTTTTGTTTACCTTTCTTGGGGACTGTACAGGAAACTGTTGTCAGTGCAAAATTAGGATATTACAATGTAGCCCATTTTCATTGGAGTTTTTCTTCCGCGGCCTCGCAAAAACTTACCGCGACATGCCTTTGCGTAATTCTTCCGTGCGTTCCCACAATTATTCGCCTTGCGAGGCTGGCAGAATGTTACCTATTCCAGGCACTGTGCACAATTACCTTTGACCTACATGTAAATGGGATAGACTCGGTAACCTAGTGTATTTTTTACGCATTAAAATTGATCAAATCTGCCATGTTTCAAGCAGCGAACGAACGAAAAACGTAGTTGTTGTGTGCACGTACAGGGTCGTCTGTCGGTGCGCTCCGCATGCAAAGCGCTAGCGCAACTGCATGTATCACATACATGTACATGTACATGTAGGTGTAATATACACAAAGAGACAGAAAACCATACCACCATTTTCGCGCACACGCTAGCGATAATCGCTGGGCAGTTGATGTACAATGTAATACAGGAAGTTGCATTGTTTACACAATGGTTTTCCACGTGCTCGCGGTAGCTCTACAGTAAGGGGCTGTTTCCATTGAAATTTGTATCGTCTCTGATGACTTTCCTCGGCCGCGCAGTATCTTCCGCGACCGCCTTCGGCCTGGTTGTTTTACTTCAAGGTCACAGTAAGTTGACAGGGACGTTAGTTTACCGCGTGTCTCTATTGGACTTTATTTTGTCATTCTACAGAAAAGTCGTGGTAGATTGACAAAAATAAGTCCAATAGAAACACGGCTTTATTCTTGTACTGGATTTGCACTATTTCAGTTAAATATACGATGACACCTGGTCTGTCTGCAGCTATGTTTTTGGAGGAAGTAGATGGAGAAAGCATGGAGAATCTTCATGGAGAAAGCATGGAACTGCTTTGCAGACCGACTTTGTGCCTTGGTTAATATGCAATTAACATAAGTGCAGGCTCCTAAAAAGTACACATTTTTCAGAAAAGCAAATTATGAGGGTAAAACGGACCAAGCCTTGAGCCATTCTTCTGACATGTCTGACCGCAAAAAACAATCGGAAAGAGTTCACACTCAGAAAAGACGGGCTAACTATTGCCAGGAAAGTTCGCTTTTCATCACCTTGGTACTTTTCCAAAACTTCCAAAGCAGGGGGGGGGGGGGCAACCTTCATAAATAAGTGAACGCTTATGGAAATCAGCCGCATATGGTCCACTTAAAATCTTGTAACATGATACCCACAACGAAAGTAGTTTGATAAATCGCAGTTCAGGGCCAGCTGCGCGTAATTAAACTCCCAAACCTGATAAAAAGCCTACGAAGGCACAGCCCCCCCCCCCCCCCCCCCCCCCCCCCCCCCCCGAGGAAGCTGATAATTTTGGAGCAGGCGACACATCCAAAATCAAGATGTTTACAATCTTAGCCCAGGACCCTGGAGTGATTTTTATTAAATCAAGAAAGCAGCGTGACTAATCACCGTTTTTTTTGTCTTCTCTTTTTTTTTTCCAACTTCTCCTCTACTTTAATCAGTTTGCAGGATTTTCCTGAAAACTAAGAGATCAATTCCACACAGCGGGTGAAGACCTGTTCCCAATGTTACCCCCCAAACCATGCATTGATTGAGTATTTTTCATAAACATGAGAAACTTCACTCATCAATTTTACACTCCCAATGGAAGGGAGTACTTTAAGCCTAACCCTCCAGGGTATTTTGGCTAGAAAACCCTGCCAGACGCATCAGATTGCATACTTTGTCACATTGACTTGTGTGCAGAGTGCAGCAAGGTCAAGCTGTCAGCACAGATGCACTGTGCTGCATCTGGCAGGGTTAGGGGTTAATAGGGCTGTCCCGAATATTCCAATATTCGATTGTCAACCGAATATTCAAATACCTTTGTGACAGTCTGAATAATAAAAAAATGCAGGTACATGTACAGATACAATTCGGATGCTATTTTAACATCCGTACGCCTAGCAGCAGGGGTTTCAAAATAAGCCGGCAACCGGCGAATTTGACCGGCTATTTGAACTTTTGCGCCGGCTACTTTTTTTTAATCATGAAAAAAAAAAAATTTCTGAGCTACTGCTTTGGGGGAGTAGATTCTTGTTTTTAGTAGAAATTATATTTTGTTTGTTCACCAAAACATATACATCCTGGTCCATGGATCGTAATTTACGGGGGCTAGCATAGCATGCAGCGTGAAGTATACGGCTCACTACCCGGACCGCATACATATCTCTACGTTACACGGCCCAATATCGCGATATTGCTTTTCGCACGTTCAAGATTTATCTAAGATTTGTATTAAGTGTGGATTAGTCCAGATTACCTTGCTCGAAATTCCAGTTATTTCCAATAAATTTGACGGTAGAATAGTACATACATGTATGTATGTAACGTATGATGTACCATGGAGGAATACAAAAAATACATTATGTACTAAATGTGTTGTTTCTTGGATCGTTTTCTAAACTTGGCCCGACAAAACTTCTCTGCAGTCCGCACCGTTCATTTATAGCGCACATAGTGCATATTCCATCGATATGGTGCAGATGTAGTCTTGGTCAAGTGCAAACAACCGCACTGAATGCTACCGTATTATTCCCAATGTACAATGTACGTAGACACGCTGCTAACGTGTTGCGAACTTTAAGTCTTGAGAAAAGGTTACTAAGCCCTGGGGGGTTAGAGCAATTGCTTCAATAACTCCAACCCCTAAACATGCTAAAGCGCATCTGCGTGTGCGCGTTGCTTTGTTGCTAGCCGGCCTTGGTCAAGTGCAAGAAGCAACCGCACATGCCACCGTCTATTGTTCCCAGTGTACAATGCACGTGCACGCACTAATGTACGCGAAGCGAAATTCGCCTTGAGAAAAGAGAAACACGTGCGGCGCAAGCGTTGTACAATGTACATGTACATGATGTACAATGTCTGTTTTGTGAACGCGTACACAAGACGATGTTTTTTTGACAGCTCAGCTGAGCTAGCTCACATGTGATTGTAGGCGGGGCGTCCATATTAATTATCAGCTGTTACTTATCAACAATGCCAAAATAGAAACAAACGTTAGTCTTTCTGAAGTGCCGTAAAGAAGCCAACTGAAGGTAAATGTCGTACGTAAAAGTAGGGCCTACTCCAACTTTACTCAACGAGTGAAGCCTTGTCAACCCGGCCCTCCGATCTTGCCGGTCCGCACCCGCCCGGCCCCCGGCCCAATTCGCAATCAATCTCGGTGGTCGGACCCATTTTGAATGAGGACGGAGGTTTTCGAGCAAGCTGTTCTGCAATTACGTACATTATGCCCATAACTTGCACATCCATAGGCACACCTCAGGTTTTTTTTTCCAGATATATTTCATCGTCTTCTTGTTGCATTTCAGATCATTTAACTCTGTTAATCAGAATTCAAGGGGTTTTGTGCGCATGAACAAAAAGGCATGCGGCGTAACTTAAATTTCTATTACTGTAAAATAATATTAATAGGAGGTGGGCTGTTTTTCCCACATTTTCGGTAGATATGAATTAATAGGTAGATATATATTACTGGGTAGATATTAATTACTCTTGCTAAATATATACAATAATTACATGTACATTTACAATCAACTGGGAATCCTCTTGTCCAAATCTTTTGAAAAAAAAAAAAGAATTCTATGAAAATTAATTTTCTACCAGCAGTCTGATAAATGGGTTAACCACCGGCAGGGAAACCCCTGGCCATTTTTTTTTATTCTATAAATGAATGCAAAGTCGGTACTGTACAGTAGGATCTTTGAAAACCTATTCTCAGATGCCAGGAAATGCCTAGATTGCACCAGAGAGCATCTACAATCCGAAAAATTCAGGGCCCTCAGCGGGCCCCGGACCCCACGCGCGCCATTTGGGGCAAGGACTCACTGCCGCCTACTTTCATCAATCTGCCTGCTACTCTAAAACATTTTGAAACCCCTGTAGCAGTGTCAAATGCCGCAATTTTTGTTGACGGTACTTGTTGTGGAAGGGAGGTTTATTGTTCCTGTCCATAAAACCCTTAACACAAGTAAATATTTACTGCAAAAACGCAGGCTGGAGTTACATGTTTCCTGATTCTAGTTGATAGAACATTATATACACATGTACGTAATGATCTTGCGACAACAGGCGCATGCAAAAATGTCAACTGGACAGTCCATAATATCGATCGGTGCACGTAAATAAACTGCAAGTCTGGAAAATCACTTCGAAAAAGTAAGGTCCCAATTTTGCTGTGTACGTTTCATTTAAACATTTAGAAGATTGCCAAAAGATTTTTTTTATTTCAAAACAATTTTAAAAATTGGAAATTATCACAGGCCTGGTACAAGTGCAACTACATACATGTACATGTATAGCCAAATGGACTATGGCTGTCTATTTAAACAGGGTACCCAACCGCTTATATCGGTTCCATGAAAACGATTACCCATAACCAAATTAACGTACATGTATTACTCAGTAATTTCTCAGACAATAAAAGAGAAAGGTTTTGAATGTCATTTGTGGGGAATTTTCAAAATGAAAACATGGGAAAAACAAAACAGAACACCGTTTATGACGCTTGCGAAAATGCAATTTACACTGTAAAGCTATAGAGCTCACTGTACACATTTGCATCTTGCTGCACCGATGTGGTAGTATTAACATGTAGACCTTTACGAACAATATACACAGCAACAGGGCTGTAGTCAAGTCCATCACAAGTACCTGCAAGTCCATCACAAGCACTCCAGTCCTAATTACAATCACAAAACATTCAAATGAGCTTTGACAAAGGCATTCCTTTGGCATTGTTCATCCAGTTACTTGTGACTGGCTTTATGAAAGGACTTGTGACTGGACTTGCGAAAGGACTTCTGAAAGGACTTGCAGGGACTTGACTACAGCCCTGAACAGCAATTTCCAAGACTGAATTTTTGGGATTGGTTTTCTTTAACGAGTACCCGGGTACTCTTGCTTTTTTCAAATAGGGTACCCGATTCCCGTACTACCCGTAAATGCACACCCTATCTTAGAAACATGCCTGGTCTTAGCGAGTCCCGATTCGGCTGAATCCAGCAAGTCCCTGCTCTGACTGAAAATGTCAAACTAACCCCTACTAACAAATTATGGAGAAAAAGTGTACTTTGAATAGGGGTGTGCATCAGAACCGGGTACCCGACTACCCGACCGTTCATGTCAGGAACCGGTTCCAGATTATGGAATCGAGTACCCGTACAACTTTACATTATAGCACAGGAACTTCCCAGAAAATGAAAAGGGAAAGGTTTCGAATGTTATTTGTCGGGAATTTTCAAAATTAAAACACGACTACATGGGAAACCAGCACAGATTTCGTGTTTATGATGCTCACGAAAATTGACAATAGAGGGAATTTACCGGTTGTGGTTTTTGTAGTCTGGGTATGGATAAAGAGCCTTGACGAGACATACAATGTACACATGTGTAATAGCATGCCTCATTCCACTATAAAACTGTAAGCTTCTGTCTTTTGTGATATGCCGGCACATGCCGGAACATGTAATGGCGGAGTAGTGATCATGTTTACTAGACAGGCATAAGATTTTTCAGACTTTTGTCTGAAATCAGACTTTTGAATCTCAGAGAAAGACATTGCAACTTCCGGGATTGGAAGTTTTGGGTTGGGTTTCATTAACGGGTACCCGGGTACCAGTATTTTTTCAATGGGGTACCCGGTTCTTTTACTACCCGTAAATGCACACCCCTAACTTTGAATGAAAAACATTAAGTACAGTTTGCACTTGGTCTCCCTAAAATAGATTGTTTTATTGTACATTTGTATGTTACACGCAAAGACTGATATATACCTAAGACAGTTTACCTGTTCCTATTGGTTGAGAGCCCGTCACGTGAGTGGTTTTAAATGGCCGATAAAACACCAACCGGTTTTTAAAAAACATTTCGGTGTCACACGAAATTTAGACTCCTATGAAATCTGGTTCCTCGTGCAACCAGTCACTGTCCCAATTACGCAAGCGCAATACAACCGTTGCATCTGTCTTTAGCCCTCCTATGCAAAAATACATTCTGAGCCATGTTGTTGTTTGGGTCAAAATCAGTCGGGTGACCGTTTGTGACCCATTGGAATTCTGTGCATAGAACAACATGATTGACCTGTGATGACTGCAACTCGCTATGAGAATGATTTGGCAAGCTGTGACCAATAGAACAGGGGCTGATGATGTTGGATATTGCTGTATTGACTGATAGTGTTTTGATGTAAACATCACCCCTGTCTGGGTTGGTATTCACTAGGTGGTTCAACTTTGCCATTGTTAGTTGAATATAAAGTGTCATGTTCCATTTTGCTACAAGGAATGGCTAAATATGCATTGTTCTGTTATTATAATTAAAATTGTTATGCCTGTCCCAAGAGTCAAAACCGGTCGACCGAATTTGACCTGCCATAGTGCTAACCACATAAGTAATGTGACCATTGGTGCCTAGTCTGTGTTAAAAGTATAGCAGCAGAGGAGGATGGAAATTTTGACTGACTTAAATGACCTTTTAAATAGTAGGAGGGTTATTTAGAGCCCATAATTTCACACTACACCGGCACTGCTGCGTACTGTGCCACATCACGCCACATGTCACGTGCGCATCAGGCGCGCGTCAATTTCCATATAAGGACATTTTTAGCACTACTTGCATGAGGCACAAACCATTAAATAGCTAAAGGGGTGTTTTACAAACCAAGGTAAAACAAATTGAACAAAATCATTGGAAATTGAAAATTTTCGGAGGTTTTTGGTGAATTATACAAAAAGGTCTTATGAATAATGAGCTCGGGTCATTATCAAGTGTACAGGCCCCATGGTGGTTTTAAACGTACATGTACTTGTTTAAAAAACCGGCCCAGCACATATTTATTCCCTTAATACTGTAGGCATTTGGAGCGGCACTACTTGAAACTTGTTATTAAAATCTGTTACTCATCGTTACTCAGTTTGTTTGTGGAATGTCTCAAAGCCCATAACTCATCTAATGCTAAACAAATTAGAAATTCAATTTGGACATTTATTTCTCAGGGCGATGCGCCCCACATGCACGGACATACATGTACATGTACATGTACATGGTGTAGGAGCTTTAAAACAGCATGCTGGAGTCCAGGGTAAAGTCTGGACTAGTGCCAGGGCTCAAGTCAAGTTTTAACTTGAGCCTACTTTGTCAGTCTTGGACACAAGTGGGCATCTGGGCTACCCTTATCCGCTTTCAAAATGAACCCTTGCTTGTTTTCACGCCTCATGGCAACCACATACATTTCCTGTCTATTTGAGCTCATGATGAGAAACGTATGCCAAACGGAAACAGCTCGTGCAGGATGTAGGCGCCGAGTATTCATCATGTACATTTACATTACCTTTGAGACAATTCTCTCTCCATCATTGTCAAGTATGGCTATAGCTTTGACTGTGTACAAGCTTGCTGGCTGTAACAAGAAACAAATACATGTACATGTAGTTAACAACTAACGCACATAGGTCTTGTCTAAAATTAAAGTTTCTACAAATTTAAATAAAGGTTTGGCATGTCTTTACCATATTTGCCTTCTCAAATATTTTCCAGGAAGATACAAACCAATTATTATCCCTAACCTTCTCAAATCCTCCAAAATCCTCTTTGCCAAATGGACGCATTTGGAGGACTGAGGGTCTTTGGGAAGTTGAAGCATTGGAGGATTTTGCAGGGAAAGAGTTCCATATCTGGACATCACTTAGACCTCGTGCAAAAAGTCTAAAGGCCATGACAGAAAAAGTCCAAGTATTTTCAAAGAATAAGTTGAAAATGTTTCCCTCCTAAATTCGTGTTTCTTCATCAGATTTACACGTTTTGGTAGTTTTTAAGTCATATTAAGGGAAAATAAGTGATGTCCGGATATGAAACTCTTTCCTTTTGCAGGATTGAGGGCATTAATTAGAGGATTTCTGCCTCTGGAGGAAAATGGAGGATCCAGGTCATCCAACCCAATCTGACTGCTGGAGGATTGAGGTTTACTGGGGTGTTTATCCAAAACCCACTGGAGGATTTTGCAGGATTCAGTATTAAAGTGGAAGATTTTGGAATCAGAGGATATCGGAGGATTCAGGTTACATGTAGGAAAAATGATGTACAAGTAGGGGGTTAGGGTTAAAGGAAATGTAATCAAATTGAAATATTTTGGTGATCACGCTGATGAAAAAATGATGGCGTATAAAAATTACTACGTGTACATTGTACAAGTATACATGTACATCTTGTAATTCAGAAGAAATTAGCTAGTGAAAATGTTGTGTGACTGAAACAGAAATGACAACACAGCTGAAAGTTTGCACCTGTGAAAGTTTGAACGCAACACGTCATCTGGTTCACGGAAAAATAGTGACGACCCATTGGGTTAAGTGATTCTGTGCACATGCATATACATATACACTGTACATGTATATTGATTGTTAAAACTAAAATAAACAAAACTCCCTTGTTTACAGTGTTGCATGGTTTGATTTTTGTGCCATGAAAGGTTTGTGTTTTACTTTTCTTGTATTACTTTAAAATATTTAGCATTAACCCTGTTTATTGGCTTCCCCTACCTCATTCTTTGTTCAGTCAAGCATAAAACCACTTATGCAGAATAAGCAGCTGACTGCTTATTGAATGGTTGTACAGTCGAACACCTTTATAACAAGGTCCTTATCAGTAATGAAAAACAAAGAAAAACAAAGACTTGGGACCTATTTTTTTTCCTTGTTATTGCTCTTATTATCAGGGTTCGACTGTATTTTCAACCAAAGATTTCACCCTCAAGAATTGATTTAAAAGGAAAATGTTGTGTGTGAAGTTTGTTCCACGAGATTTCCTATTTCATATGGTGTAAAAGTGAAAGTCATAACTGCTAAGTTACGGCTGTTTTCTCCTCTGGCCCACTTTATCAAACAGGAAAGTTGTTGGTGACATGAACGAATGGCACTCCATACACACCCCAACGTCTCCTGTAAAATACTGTGCTCAAAGGGGTTCAGGTTTTAAATGCGATCGTTTGACAGCATCCTTCCATTATGCTAAACATGACGCTTTAACTTGGTTTTTGCTTTATTTGTTGCTATGGTGTTTATTTACTTTACTTGTTTTCTTTGTATTAGTGGCTAAATATAAATGTATGTTTATGGTTTGTTGTTGCAGTGTTGTACTGTACCTTTTTGATACAGTAGCCAATGGAGAGTTCAATTTTCTTGAAGAAAAACTGGCATTTTCATACACCATTGGCTTTTGCTGTCAAATCGCCGACCGTGCAAACAGCAGCCGGCCGCGGTGAGGCCACAATTTTCCATTCATGTAATTTGATACGCTATGCGCAGCGCCCTCTATCGACCATGGGAATACCTATTCATAGACCATATCGCAAATACCGCCCGGTTGAGACGTCACAATGGTCACAAGGGATTGTGGGAAGGAAACAGTAGCAATTTTTGTAAGCATCTCCTTCCCACAATTCCTTGTAACCATTGTGACGTATCAACCAGGGCCCAATTTCATAGCGCTGGTTAACGGTAAAGCAGAAAAGTTGTGCTTAGGCGAAATTTTTAAAAACCTGTTTCGCGTCCCTGCCCGCTTCCTTTTTGGAGGCCGCCTGGAAAATGATGTATAAAAAACAAAAATGTCAATCAGTCAATCGGAAAATAAATACTTCCGAGTCGGACGTTTTTGTTGTTGTTTTTTTTGCTTTGCTGATATGGTGCTACAAAAATACTAAAAAGCACTTTGAATATGTTCAGTTCTCTTGTCCAACATGTCTCTTTCATTTTTAATGCGTCTTTGAACAGAGAAACACCAACGTTGTCAGATTTTTTTATTAATGACAGCCATCTTGAAAATAAAAAATAAAAAGCCCCTCTTCCTCCTTTTGTTTGAAAACCCGGAAGTGAAACATGTTTTTTTTTTTACTCGGCCTAACTATAGCAGGAAAATGTGCTTAAGCATTAGCGTATTTCATGGCCAAGAAATGCTAACGCTTGCGCGTGCATGGAGATTTATATTGTTGCTTTACTAATTTACGCCAATCCGGCAAGAGTTCCATATACGGACATCACGGAATCGCTTCCAAACATAACAAATTTCCAGAGTTGTATTCGAGTCCCTGCAAGTCCTTTCACAAGTCCCTGCAAGTCCTTTCACAAGTCCCTGCAAGTCTTTTCACAAGTCCCTGCAAGTCCTTTCACAAGTCCCTGCAAGTCCTTTCACAAGTCCCTGCAAGTCCATCACAAGCCCTCCAGTCCTAATCCCAATCACAAGCTATTCAAATGAGCTGTGACAAAGGCATTCCTTTGTCATTGTTCATCCAGTTACTTGTGACTGGTGTTATGAAAGCACTTCTGACTGGGCTTGTGAAAGGACTTGTGAAAGGACTTGCAGGGACTCGAATACAACTCTGCAAATTTCACCTCACCTTGTGTCTTCATTGAAGATAAACCCATTCAGCTGGGGAAAACTGAAATTCTCTCGGGAAGAAGTGGTTTTTAGGCGGTATTTTGAGTGTACATATCGTTCGCACATTCAATCATGTAGGCAGCCATATTGAAGTATCAGGAAGTGTACGATGTGCGCGTGACAAGGCACTAACCAATATGCAGTGTCATTTCATGCAATGAATAAACAACACTTTGGGTTTCTACCATGTTTTTAAGAGAGGGAGCAACATGTACATGTAGTATGGAGGGACAATCCGTGACCGTCGGCCGAGTCCGCTCTCGCATGGGTACGGGGGTTAGGGTTAGGGTTAGGAATAGAGTTAGGGTTAGGAATAGAGTTAGGGTTAGGAATAGAGTTAGGGTTAGGAATAGAGTTAGGGTTAGGAATAGAGTTAGGGTTAGGAATAGGGTTAGGGATGTCGATCACGCGCGCAACGGCCGCAAAGTGCTAGTTAGTAGTTGGGCCATGGTTGGGCGGGCAGCTTGCAATCACTCCACGCTCCTTGCAGAATTCAACAGTATGCTCCACCCTGTGTTACTTTGGAGTATTCCAAATTGTGTACGTCATAAATTAATATTCCTAATTTAAATATTTCAGAAGCCAGATTGCGACATACACCGTAAGTACATGTATGACTAAAATGCTTCAAGGAGTAACAAGCGCTCGTGGCCGAGCGGGTAAGCATACCATGTATTAACCCACGTTCTCTTACAGTAGGCAGATTCACGCGAACCGTCGTTGGCGGCGCTATTTGCGGAACTGATTTTCTGTCGCGGGCTGTGACCGGCCAAAAGTTTGTCGACTCCCGACCGTACTCGTGAAAAACGCATAGGCGGAGTAACTACTATTTCCTGGTTACGGTGATGAGGCTTTAAAAATTTTCTGGTCGCCATTTTATTGATCAGGGATTTCTGCAGTCGATAAAAAAAAAATCAACAACAGAAGACCTTTCCTTGTTTAAATACGGCCAGCTGAATTTCGGTAAATTTTTACGATTTCCTTGTCTAACTTTGAGGGTAAAATTCTAACATTAGGGGTAATCTGTCGATGTTCTAGTGTCACTAATTGGATACACCATATTGTGTTCATCTGTCACTCGACAAAAACTATATCGGATAAACGGTACAACCGTCGGGAAATTACCGGGAGGAAATAGAAATCGCCGGTATCGGCAATTTGACTTGAAGAATCAGGGTATCACGCACGGGTGGAATTTGATATCTAATGCAATTTTATAAAACAGGACAAACCAAATTATGTTGTTTGTTTTGTTGATTTGTGCAATAATGCATGCATTTATAATGCGAAAAACAAAAGTCAGTTCAGAGGATGCACGATACTTACTGCGCCGTGTATATGTCCGCCAGCCAGCTGCACATGGCCTGGGACTATTTGACGGAATGCGGGCCATGATGTATAGAGAATTTGTCAAGAAGTACAACGATTCGATTTACACATTGCGCGGGCACTGTAGAAGCAGCGTGCCAATGTGCAACTAAATTCTCACTACGTTCCGTAGACTGCGTTCCATAGATATGTTCTAGTCCGTGATGATCCAGTGTAATTTTGTGTGTGCGTGTGTGTGCGTGAACATGTACGTATGTAGCACGAACTACAGTAAATTCAAGACTGAATGTAAAGTCTATTGGAAAACAGTTGTTTGCGTATTCGGTGAGCGCGAACACGCGCTGTAGTATTTCTGTCGATGCTTGGGATTCATGCTTGAAATAAGCTTATATTTTTGTTTTATTTAATCATTTATTGGCAAATAATTGTTGTGTTTGTTAATTGTAAATTATTTTTGTATTCCTAACAAATTGATGAAAACAAAATGAGGCAATTGATACCGTATGCAGAGAGCAAGTTTCCTTGATACATGTACAGGTATGTAGTTAATACGTCACAACTTTTTAGGCTGAAATTGTACACTAAATGACCAAAAATTTAAATCAACAAAACTCTGTAACTTTGCATAGGGTTACCCTATCATGACCAATGACCCCTCATTTTATTTCTAAATTTTTACTCTTTCCAGTGATATAACATTTAAAAGAATTGAAGGAACTTAAAATTTTCATGAATCTGCCTACTGAGTTACAGTTACAGGCTTGATTTCGATGGAGGTTCGAACTTCGGCGAGGGAATGGAAAAAGGAGCACATAGACAGTGACAGAGAGGCGGTGGTGGAGAGGAGGACAGAGGAGTGTACAGGAGAGATAATAGAGGAGAGAGATTTCTTGCAAATAATGTTGTTTATTTTCTTTTCTTTTTTTAGCTTTTTTTACTTTTCCTCGCTAAAATCCCCTTAAAAATAAGAGGCGCCACTTTTTACACATGTTGGAGTTTATAAAACTTCAAAATAGTGACGTCCGTATATGGAACTCTTTTCGCCAACTTTTATTTCTTTTCGCGTTGCGTTTTACTTTTGTCGTCTTCATCGCCGCTTTACCCCAAAATGTCCCTCAAAAACTATAACCCTGCCCTTTATCAACGGCATACCTGTTGGTTTGTAATGTCGCTAACTAGTTTGGCAATTCCATTAACCTAAAAGTGGATGTTTGTTCCCTTATACTATGGCCGGGCCCTACACTACACAATCGCCGCCGTATTTGGCCTAACCAATCGTCCGAGAACTGGGCCGGGCATACAATTGAGTTACAGTTACACGGGATTTAGTTCTGCATCCACTTGTGGTCTGTAACTCAACTGGCCACAAGTAAATTCAAAGTCTGTTCAATTGATTTTAATTAAAACTATTATTCACTGTCAATCAACAATATAAATAATTTGACAGAAAACCATTTTGATCACACAGACACTGCAAAATACTCACCAGCACGGTAGCATCCATGTTGATTTTTTATTCACTGGTGCGCGTGCACGTACGTACGCGCCCGGTATGCTTTTATCATCAAGCGATGTTATGTTCACCATCGAAAACTTTTGCCAACGTGGAAACACGTCAAGGCGAGATTATGCGAGAAGACACATCGACGGCGATGTGATGGAGGGCGCGCTCCATGCTAGTCTTGCCCGTCCGGATCACAGGATTTTTTTCGAAACGCTGGCTTCGTCTCGGCTCCGGCTCCGTCTCCGACTTCTGAATAACTCAGAAGCAAACCAAATGGAAATATTCTAAATTGTTGGTGCATGTTCTGCTTCAGGAACATTCATTCGGTTGATTATGAAAGCAAAAATTAGAATACTTGCATTTTGTTTGCTTCTCAGTTATTCAGAAGTCGGAGACGAAGCCGAAGCCAAGACGAAGCCAGCGTTTCGAAAACCCCCCATGTGGTCCGGATCCGACGCAGCTATTTAAGAGTTGCCTGTGATGGATGTGACATTATTGTGCACAATGTTGAGGCAAGGTCTTCCGCGCCTCAAGCAACGCCAACAAATCATAATAACTTCCATACAATCTGATAATTGTTACCACCTAGTGTGTATTGTAGCCCGTGGTATGAACTTTAAACTTCCCCCATTAGGCCTAATGTTTTCCGGATTTTATATAGTTTGCGTAAAGCCCGGTTCATACTTCATGCGAATGCGAAGCGAATTTATGACGTCAACGCCAAATATTCGCACTGCGAATTCGCAAAAGTTGAACACATTTCAACTTGTGCGAATCCTCGCTGCGAATGTTTCATGACGTCAAATTCGCTTCGCATTCGCATTAAGTATGAACCGAGCTTTACTCGCCAAGTCAAAAAAACACCAGTTAGTCGTCCGGGGTTCTTTTTTCAAAAAGAGGATGATGAGGGCCTTTTTATTTGTATTTATTTGTTTGTTAAATGGCCGCCAAGCATTTAAATTGAAAATGGTCGCCGAATTTCAGTTCAGTATATGGTGTTCCATATGTGCCATAGTTCAGTCGCGTTTTGTATGTTATAGTCGCAAGCGTGGACTCCGAGAATATAAACCGGCTGCGGTAAATTCTCACGCACGCACATGGCTCAGGGATCAATGGGACTACTTTCTAGACGTTATTAATCTTGGGCCCAAGACCCTTGTGTTGTTATTTCGGCGCCCGCGCTCCAGATTTACTTACGTTGTGTCTTCTCGAAATCCCGGCTTCGTTTGCGTTCTGGGGCCAATTTCATAAGGCTGTTAAGCACAAAAATTTGCTTATAGCATGCAAATGCTTCCTTGATAAAAACTGGATTACCAACCAGATTTCCATGTGTGGAATATTGCTTTTTCACAGTGAACAAAGAAACTGGCAGGAGCGGGATTCGAACCTGCGACCTCCGGGTCTAGCGCCCACCCGAACAAAGATACTGACAATTTGTGAGATGAGACCGCCAACATAGGGCAATATAGCTCAGTTGGTAGAGCGCCGGTACGGTAAACAGGTTCGAATCCCGCTCCTGCCAGTTTCTTTGTTCACTGTGAAAATGTATTCAAATTTACCTAGTCAGTTTCCCTTGTGGATTGTTTGACGAATATTGCTTTTGACTGGCATTCAGCTGTTGTTTGCTTAGCATGAAAATCACATGGACTTTTGGCTGGTAACCTGTTTTTACTAAGCAAGACATTTTCATGCTAAGCAAATGTTTGTGCTTAACAGCTCTATGAAATTGGCCCCTGACCTCACGCATGCGTGCTTACAAAACCCATTGGATCCACACAGTCGCGCCGCAGCCGGTGTTTGCCAATTTTTTGATCGCCACAAGTGTCTTGGATCAGTTGGAAGGCAATTCTTAACTTTTTCTTTACTTTTCGACGATTCTCCTTCGCTTTTCCGAGGGATCCAATCAGCGACCGAGTTTGAGCCTTATCATAAATTATTCATTACACGTCGATCGCGACGCGTGTACATCGTGCTGCCTGTGCATTGCAACTGCGAAAGTACACAAGTACAATAGTAACGTCTTAAAACCAAGACTAAAGGCCGGTTCATATTTAGCGCGAATGCAAAGAGAATCTGACATCATGAAACATTCGCGGCGAAGATTCGCACAAGTTGAAATGTGTTTAACTTTTGCGAATTTGCAGTGCGAAAACGTGCCCTGACGTCACAAATTCGCGTTCGCATTCGCTTTCGCGCCGAGTATGAACCGGCCTTAGGACGTTATAGGCCTACAGAGCTCTCATATCGCGAATGCCAACCCTCGCTGGCTTTTTCTAAAATAATGAAATCGATCATCGAAAGAATGGTGCCAAAATAAAGCGAAATACATGAACAATTTTGAGGAGAATGTTTTTTAAAGGAGAATTTTGTTTTAAAGGTGCGCCTTCAAAAAAGGATGCTGTCAACCATCTAATGAGATCTGAGAGGATTTCTCGCCTTTTCTATACATACGATTGTGCTCGCGGTCTCAGTATAATGGAATTGGCATAAAAATAGTTTACCATGCAATTCAGAGCTCGGTTCTCCAGCGTAAACCTTGGCGTCCCTCCGTCACCCGCCCAAGCCGGGCCTCCTGTGCCCCAGTACCATAGGCGGCGATCCCGGGGGACGGGGGACATGTCCCCCCAATATTTTAGTGGAGGGGACGGCTATGGCAGCCTCCCCCTCCTCCCAATAATTTGTCCATTGTCATACATTTTGTGGTCATTGGCTTTTGCATGCACCAGAATACACAAAGACATGGGCGGCGATCCCGGGGGGGGGGGTAAGGGACACGCCCCCATGATTTTTGGGGTAGGGGACGGCTATGGCAGTGTCCCCTCCCCCAATAATTTCCCCCTTGTCATATACATTATATCAAGACGAAAGTAAATAGGGCTATAGACGCTAACATAAGAAGCAGTTCGAAATTGTTCATCACACATCAACTCCTCATATACAGTCTTTTTTGTTGTTGAAACCGTCAAACTATGGAATGTCTTGCCCAACCAAAAAGTTAACTCTACTTCCACAAAACAGTTTAAGGAATCCCTCACTATAACATCCTACGACAGCCCTCACAGACTAGACTCTTAACTGCGCCCATCTCTCGTCAAAGCTTCCGGTTATAGTCCCAAGAGGAAGAATTCCAGAAGTGTTGACTACAAGGTACAAGGTATATTGGCCCCATCCCCTCCGACCCCCAGCCTGAATCTTAACGAGAAATTGCCGCCGCTGGCTCGGGCCCCGGCTCGTCCCATTGTATTGCACTTGCAGTCATGCGAGAGAGCAGAAACATCAGTTTGAAAAACTTACTCGCTAAATTCGGCAATAATTCAGCTGAACTTGGGTTCTCAAGAAGTGGCGATTGGACTGGCATAATGGCATATGTTGCTGAAGAGTTGCTGAAGTCTCCCAAATTGATACAAAACAATTTGAATTATTATTATTATTAAAATCAAAAAATTAGCTGGCCTGACGTTTCGAACTTAAGCAAGTTCTTTCTCAAAGGTGAATGACAGAGTACAAGAAACAAACAAGTAGGGAACACACATGCATGAGGGGGTGGGTGGAGAAACACAAAAGAGGGATGCAAAGGAGCATGGCAGATAGGCAGTGGGTAAACATCAAAGGGAGAGAAAGGACAGCCAGGAAGACAGGAACAAAGAGGTGTGATTAGGGTAAGGATGGAGGAGGGGAGGGATTAAGATGAAGGTTGAAGCTGGGGAAATGGACAAAGGAGTGTGGTTAGGGGAGGGGGGGGGGTTAGAATTGAAGGTGGTAATAGGGCAAGAAAAGGAACAAAGAGAAGTGGCAAGGATAAACAGGAAATGGAAAGACAACACCATTTGGCCAAGAGACCCCAAGAGGGTTATGCCAGGAGGATAATCTGTAAACAAATGACAATGGGGGAAAAAATTGTTAAGTTAATCATTTCCTTCCTGGATGTTGAGACCATGTGGTTGAATAGTCCGAAGACGTTTCATCCAAACTTTCTCTCGGCTGAGGCGAACTGAGTCCTTGCGGTGGCGAAGTGATTCTATGCCCTGTAGAATCATATCAGAAATGGAATGGTTAGGCAAGTTGAAGTGATGACCAACAGGGGTGTCCATTTTCTTGGTGTTCACAGTCGACCGATGGCCATAGAAACGCTTTTTGAGCGTGTTCTTGGTCTCCCCGACATACTGGATACCACAAACCCTGCAAGAAATGAGATATATGACATTAGAGGTGTTGCAAGTGATGTTGCCATTGGTTCTGTGAGTAGTTCCAGATGAATGGCCAGAAAAGGAGTCAGACTCCTGCATGTGAGTCTGGCAAACAACACACCTGGAATCGCACTTAAAAGTACCATGCTGTATGGGAGGGGATGCAGCCAAGGTGGGGACCTCGGCTCGAACAATCAGGTCTCGTAGATTGCGGGGGCGCCTATAAGCCAATACTGGGTTGTCAGGGGCGGCACGGGCAAGGCGATCTGAAGTATGAAGGATATGATGGTTGTCGTTAGTTATTTTACGAAGGGGAGGGAGACTGGGATGAAAGGTGGTGACCAAGGGAATCTTGGGGTCGGCATTAGTGCTAGGCGTCTTTTCCTTGAGAGCCAAATCTCTGGTGATAGATTTGGCTCTGGTGATAGCACGTTGAACTTGGCGGGAGCTGTGGCCCCTGGCAACCAAGTTATTCTTCAGTACCTGTACATGATGGGAAAAGTCAGAATTATTAGAACAAATCCTTCTGAGTCTGAGTGCCTGGCTGAATGCTATGCCTGTCTTGCAATGCCTGGGGTGACAGCTGGAGGAGTGGAGGTACTGGTGGGTGTCTGTGGGTTTAGAATACAGATCAGTGGTTACCGAGTTGTCTTCCTTGCGGATGGTGACATCCAGGAAGTTGGTCTGATGCACTGAATACTCTGATGTAAACTTGATGGTCCTGTGGAAGGAATTAATGTGATTAATGAAAGTCTCCAGACTGTCCTGATCACTGGTCCAGATGAAAAATACATCGTCAATATATCTCCACCATACCCAGGGGCGACATGGTGCTGAGGCAAGCATGCGCTCTTCGAGGTCGCCCATGAAGAGGCATGCAAAGGAGGGGGCCATGCGAGTGCCCATGGCTGTACCGTGTACCTGTAGATAGTGTTTACCTAGGAAGGAAAAATTGTTCTTGGTTAGTACAAGTCTCATGAGGGTGCCAATATCACTGATGGGTGGGGTTGTGTGTCCTGCCTTGGCCAGGGCCGAGGAACAAGCACGAATACCTTCCTCGTGGGGGATGTTGGTGTACAGGGATGAGACGTCAAAAGTACCAATGATGGCTGTGCTGGGAATCTTGTTCTTGATTCCTTCCAGCTTGCGCAGGAAGTCTGGGGTGTCATGGATGTATGATGGCATCTGTGGAACAAGGGGTTTGAGAAAACTGTCAATAAACAGGGAGATACGTTCTGTTGGTGAACCATTACCAGAGACAATGGGCCTACCGGGGTTGCCAGCCTTGTGAATCTTTGGAAGGAGATAAAATCTGGCAGTCCTACAGTCAGAGGGAGAGAGAAATTTATGAGCTTTCTTAGACAGCTGGTCACGTAATCGCATATCTTCCAGCACCTGTTGTATCTCTTGAGAGAAATTTATTATTAAAAAGGGCAAAAAGAGGCGGCCTCGAAAATAGACGCTAACGGGAACGATAATTTTTTTCTCAAGGCACTGAGCCTCCGTGTTTATGCCTAATCTACACTGCAAACAATGCAGTCATTGTTTTCTTTTACTTTTCAGGGAAAAACAATAGTTGAATGCATACCCTACGTACATGCATGGTATGGGGCAAGTTCGCACGTGCTGTGTGGCTCATCCCACACCCACGCTCATCCTTACGCCCCGTGATCCTGTTTGGGCAGGATTTGTTCTGAATGGTGCTTCCCCTTTACTAAGCAATATCGCCGGGGAAAAATCTGCAAGCAAAAATTAAAAGCTAAAAATATACTTTATTAATTGTTTGCCTTTAATTTGTAATTACAACTAGTTTCTTCCTCTTTATGTTTTAAAATGGTCATACGTGTAAAACGGTTCACGTTGGTACCCGGCAACAGCCCAGACACCTAAAAACAAAACCAAAAACATATTTAGCGTCAAGAAATGTGCATTTATGTATTAATGTATTTTTATTTTATTTTATTTATTTATTTTTTATTTTTTTATTTTATTTTTGGTGTGTTTTTTTCTTCTGAAAATCTTTTTCGAAAATACCACAGAAGCACGGAAAGCGACTTTAATGTGTTTATTGATAACCTTTTACAACAGTGGGATCACTTAATTGCGTTTATTTCATAATCATCCTAATGATTTGTTTCATAATTTGTTGCTACTGAAAGTGAAAGAAAATCACAGGGACTTGGTTTTGTTTTGTCTTTTGTTGTAACTTCCGAAATTGAGCATGTGTTTCCTTACATTCTTTGGTTTCGTTGTACCGTTGACCTACTTTGTTTGACTTCTTACATAAGTAAAGTTTTTTTTAACTAATCCTATAATGTTTATTTTGTTATTGTTTATTGCTAATGATGTTGCCACCACGTCCTCGGTTGTTTGTCTTCAGTTGTCGTTTTGTCATGTAGCCCATTGTCTTGAGAGACTTTGCGCGGACAAAATGATCCCAAAGAGCGCCAATAGAGCGTGGTCCCCCGGCATGTCTTCAAAAAATTTCAATCTACTGAATTTTATCCAGAAGTCCCCCCCCCCGGCAGCGTGCTATAGGCTAATGTGACACACCCCATTAGTCGTTTTCGTTGGTAAAATCGTTTTGCTGAAACAAATGTGGAAAAAGAAAAAGGTAAAAAAAGGACGTTCTGAAATATCCCCAAGGTTAAATGTCACCCCACTTCAAGGCTTTTCAAATATATTTTTTCGGACGGGCAATTTTCGGGGCAACTCATTTCGGAATGTTTTTCCCTTTATATCCCCTCGGCAATTCCCATGATGACACCTCCCCTCCCCCCCCCCCCCCCCCCCCAATTCAAAATGATCTAGCGACGCCCCTGTCATACCCTCGTAACAATTTGTTCCCCACCCCGTGTTCCCAGTCTTGTTGACTTGACTTGTTGACTTGACTTGAATCGGACTCGAGTCGCAATGTTTTTGACTTGAGACTTGACTTGACTTGACTTGGAAAAATATTACTTGGGACTTGACTTGACTTGAAAGAACATGACTTGTGACTCGACTTGACTTGAATAAATTTGACTTGCTGACATTAACACTTCTGTTAAAATAAACACAAACATACAGGTATCAGTTAAAAACAAGCCTATAGCGCATATATAGCAAGCTGGGTGTCCAGTACGTATGCAGGGCCGCAGCGCTGGCTGAGCTGCATGGAGAATTGTCGAAATGGCACACCAGGTTGATTTTGTACAGTACATGCGTGCTAGCCTATGCATTGTCATGGAATTTTTATTGACTAACAATTGACTCGAGACTTGGTACTTGACTTGAACAAAATTGACTTGGGACTTGACTTGACTTGGAAAAAAATTGACTTGGGACTTGACTTGACTTGGGAAAATTTGACTTGTGACTTAACTTGACTTGACTTGACTTGACTTGGAAAAATTTGACTTGCGACCTGACTTGACTTGAGAAAAAATTACTTGGTTACAACACTGCGTGTCCCTTCCAAAATGATACCCTACTTACGTCTTTACTGTCCTCGCTGACTATTTCCTTGACTTGGAATAAACAAATTCAAGATGTCCTTGCCGTGTTTAACTCCCTTCCATTTCCCCCAGCATGCTTTTTTCTATACGCTTTGGGGCTGATGAGCGGTCCATCAATCATCACGTCCTATATCGTATAAGAATTTTGCTGACGTCCGGTAAAATGTAGTGAAAATACCTCATTTTGAGGAAAGAATAACAACACAGAGTAAATGTACAGTGTGGTTCAGAAAAACCTATACACAATTTGTTTGAGGAAAATTTCTCGGAATTGGGGAAATATGGCCAAATTGTTTTAACCTATTCATTAACTACACCAACTCAGTGGTATATGGTGAAATGCGTTAAAATGAAAACTGAAATACGAAAATGGCATTGGTTTAAAGATAAATGGCAAAAAGACTGATCGTCCACACGAAAGTCTACGTATGCTACAAAGATCGATACTCATAGGTCTATCCAGGATGGAAGTAATAAGTATTCACTAAGCCGAGAAGAAACAAAAGCACAACTTAACAAACACTTCAAAATGCTATTCATTGTAAACAGTTGTATTTTCATTGACAGAGGGGATGACTGTGATCAATGTAGGCCTAATTACATTTATTGGAGTTTGAGTTTGTGCACGCGGTGCTAAAATGTATCTTGTTTTAATACCAAATTCCATTGACTTGCGTGTTGACAGACTGGTTTTTGACCATTTAAATATCGACGACATTTCTTTATTTGAGCTATATTTTTAACACAATTTGCACCATCTACAACAAATACGTTGTAGTTGACGTTGTACTTGACCATGATTGCCCAATTTCGAGATATTTTTCATTAATAAAGTGTGTAGGTATTTTTTTTAACTACACTGTATAGCGTTTGCTTTCTCTTATCTAGGTAATGACCAAACTTTCACTAATACAATACTGTCAAATTCTATAACTAGAAATATGTATTTTAAAAGACTGTTTATTGAAACATGTTTTTGTTTTTTACAATGGAGTTATATTGACTAGACAGTGGCTACATGTTTTTGTTTCCTTTCTCTAGAATATTTCTTGACATTTGAAATACTGAGTGTCAGAGGCTATTAAGGATTTTTTGACAAAGTGCAAGACAGTGGACATAAAAAACCAATTTGGACAAGAAATTGCAAATGTCGACATTCTTGTTTAGGCCAAGTCGTGTCGGTTCTCTTTTGTTATGGCAAGTTCAACTTTAATCCGGATTACACTTCTGTTTGTAATAAGTTGTATTTTGTTTTCGTCTTTAACCGTTTCCAAGGCTGCTACTGTGATGGCAATAGAATGGATCGTATAGCAAGAGTTGGCAACGCTGTCATTTTCTGCAGATAGCCATCAACGAATTAAACGGGTACCGCTTCCCGAAGTAAAGATTTACGCCAGGTGCCAATCTTCTCAAAGCAAATGCGGCTGTCCCCAGCTGTAGTCGAGGACTGTCACGCCGTGACCCGACAATACCAGTTGTCTGTCCTTTTGTTTCAATAAACAGAAGACAGGAAATGCATCATCACACAAAACAAAAGGAAGCCTACCATTTGGGAAGTTCACGCGTTGTGCAAAGTGAAACCTATCTGAACGACACCGGAAGCGCTTTGCACTTGTAACTATAAACTCTGGGGCTGAAAAAAATATAGGTGGGGCTTCAAATATATACATATACCGTTTCTGTTGTCTTTCTTGCGGTTGCTCTCAAGTAAATAACAGAATGTTCCTGAGATACCCACGGTATATCGAAAAAAGAAAAAAAGAAGGGAAAAAACAGTCATCTGTCGTAGTTGGACAGACTGAATAAAGCTTTGGTGATCATCTTTTACTCATCAGAACCAACAAATACTGATTGAAGAGATCAATTTCCACGTGGTGTTTCTGCACCTTATTTCAACCTCACCATGCAAACCTTCAAAACTGATTTACTTTATGTTACTTAACCTTTTTTTAATTGGGAATGAGGATGTCATATTAGGTGATGTATTCACATCCAAAGAAGACTTTCACTTAAAACTTTCCAGTGGAGAGCGGTCATTATGCAAGATGTGACTAGGTCGGCATATGCGGTTTGGGGCCTGTTCACTTTAATGTAGGTGAGTTGTTATCTTTGTCCATTTTGGTGTGCGCTTGCTTGTGAGTTTGTTTTGCATTCAATAGGGTACATTTTGGTTAAACAATAGAGGACAATAGGGTTCCCGATTGAGAAAGGTCCACGTTTGAAAATCGTCTACAAAACCAATGAGGGCCCCTACCAAAAAGTTCAAGTATGAACAATAGGAGGACAATAGGAGGTCCCTGATTGCAGGCGTTTGTTTGTAATTGATCCATGCGCCCCTTATCGAATATTGATCGGTGCATCGATCGATATTCAAGTATATTGGGTGTCTTCTGGGCAAGGTCGAGTTCCCGAAGTGCATGCAATATGGACGGTATGTCTTCCGGTTAACGGTAGAACGCACAGACCGATTACGCACATACAAAGCTCCTACCTCAACGGAAATGGTACGAGAGCATTAAGGTTGAATCTATGTTTCTATTCGTTCTCCCATTCTTCCCTTCTGAAACGGTAACTTGATTTTGAAAACTGTATATATTTTTTTTATTAGTCGAACCAAACCACATGCAGTCTATGGGTGCACCTAACCTGTTCGGCTGATGATTTCAAGTTCCACAGATATACGTGTGGGCACGACGGGCCTGTCACATACCGCTGAAACGATTCGTTATCATTAGTTTCATAATGACGGGACGTGTTCTTTATGCACAAACATGTAATTTTGGGAAATTGGTGCCACACGATCAGATAGGTGCTTTGAATTACGAGGAGGGGGTCCATCAATCACACGAGGAGGGGAGGGGGGCTGGTAAGTGTCAAAAGGTGTACCCTTACCACTCCCAAGTAACTATATTTTAAAGGCTGCACCGTGTACCTGTACGGCCAATTTACCATCACTTTTAACCTATGATTTGCAATTTATGTTTTAGCAATCTCTGGAGTTTATAATTATCTTGGTATCGTGAAATTTGGAATCGCTATAAAATATAGACTCCTTGACTTTATTGCGTCACACATCCTCACACATACACCCATACGGGGTACCTCTATTGTAGACTTTACTTTCCTTCTTGTATTCTCTTTTGTCCCCATTGAAATCTCAAAACCCATAGCGTTAACTTTGTGGGGTACCTCGATTTCTAAAGACTCCCTCGTGGGGTACCATTGTCCCCATTGTTACCCTTTCTTCCCGGCACCCCGCGTAAGAAGACTAATGTAGGAACATTTAAACACAAGCAAATAATTTCATGGGGCTACTAAGCACAAAGTTTTGCGCAGCACCAAAGGGCATCAGTAAAATGCCATCTGTTTTTCGTGCTAATCACATCAGAATACCACTCACAAGCAAAACATAGTGTGAAAATTCGGTCGGTAATCCTGTTTTTACCCAGGAAAACTGTTCAAGCTTGGCACATTTGTTTTGTGCTTAGCAGCTCAATAAAATTTGTGTACGATTAGGGTGATGATTACGTTATTACGTGTAGGATTAAGGTTGTGCCATTATGGTCAGGTATACCCAGGTGCGAGTATTACCAGGATTATTTCATAGCATACGATGGATTTTGTTCATATGCTAAATTTTTGGGGGGACACCGCATACAGCGTGATTATATACGTATTTCGTGCGAATCCAAATTTTACATCACACCGGTCGCGCTAGCTTCTAATGGTGTTATTACGTGTTTCCCAGCTTTGCACCGGGGGGGAAATAGTTGATAACTTCTTAATTAGAAGAGACATAACCGCGTCTCCTTTGTTTTAAAGTACCGTCCTCTTGATTGTCTCATTGAAACATTCTTAATTAAGGCTGACGCTCGGGGTCATGAAACTAAATTCAGTGATTACGACAAGACTTTACGCAGGTCCCTCCCAACAGGTTTTACGTGGAGGAACATTACCATAGACTCGCAGCGCTGTACTCTGTTTAGTCATAAGCCCAACGCAGCTCCCGCCAATTTCTTGCCCACACTGTATAATAAGTGGCGGCCGCAGCCGCCTTGTGAGAAAGTTCCTAATCACCTATGGCACCCAGATAAATTAAAACAAAGGTACAGGCACGCAATTGATGAATTCAACTCATTAATGATTCACAGGTGATGACGTCCCACTTTATGTATACCTGTTGTAGAATAGAGGTGGGTGGGGTCGAAAGGATTTGCAATAAGCGATATCTCCACTGGGCGATCAGAACACCGTAAATTAGTTTAATCTTTATAGTTTACACTCGGTGTCATTATGAAACAACCTTGAATATCCTGTCATTGATTGGCAAAATTAAAGTCACATGTACATAATGCTTACTATGTAAACAAAACCACATTATCTCTATATATGGTGTTAAATTACCACCGTGTGGTGTCTTATATTGGACGAATGGTGTTAATTTAACACGACTGGGTTTTTTTTACAATGTATATATTTCTCAGTGTTGGGGGACTTGACTCCGTGCTTGACTCCAGGCCGTGTCCGAACTCGCGTCCATTGTGGAGTATCGTTCTCAAGGACTGGTAGGGTCAGCTTAGGCTTAGATTCGGCAAAGGCTGAATCGGACTCGGACACGTCGTTGCTGA
This sequence comes from Hippasteria phrygiana, assembly GCA_037893225.1. Lineage (NCBI taxonomy): Eukaryota > Metazoa > Echinodermata > Asteroidea > Valvatida > Goniasteridae > Hippasteria > Hippasteria phrygiana. The sequence goes on along the minus strand of JAZGUH010000555.1, from coordinate 809,973 downwards.
GTTTATTAAAAATGTGTGAATGGAACCATGCAATAAAGATACAGTTCAACTTGTTTTCACTCATAATCCATGTCTCAACCCTAAACGGGCATGATATAAATGTAAGAAGGTTCCTCATGCTATATAATTATGGAGGTATTAAAAGGAAGGAGATCGAACGGCCCACAGATCAAAGGCACTAATAACTCCCACGCCGCGCTCGTAAAACGCTGGGAGGTTACCGATAACGAAAAACCGCAGACATCAATCATGCACGCAATGATCGGGCTGGAGTTGGCACCCGCAATGCACGCTGGGAAGTATTATGCCAGAGCGCGCATGCGCTGTACTAGCAACACTCGACAAAATAGCGGCGTACGGCAAAGACGATTTTTACACTGAATCCGACTTTAGCGATCTTTCGAAAGGATGAAAGTGAGCAAAAAGACCATTTTGCAACAGATTTTGATGTAGAAAGTGAAGGCGATGAACATGACAATACGTAGGTATTTGTCGACAACCAGGAACGACAGAAATGGTCGCTTGCGATAATGATACATGCGATATAGAATGGTTTCATTACGAATGCGTCGGGTTATCGTCCGAAACTATTCCTGAAGATTCATGGATTTGCGATCGCTGTCGCCCTACCAATGAACCTCGTAAGTAATGGAGGTATTACAAATTGCATGAAAATAAGGCAGAATCTGATCTGCTGCCACGAATCGTACATCTGTACGTTTCGAAAATGTGTACCTCCATGATATAATTATGCGGGTGTGCAGGTAAGGAGGTGTGGTGGACCGGAAACGCCGAGTCCAGAATTGTCTCTATATTTGGTTATCAAAAGAAACTTATAATTTATTAATCGAATGCACATCTAGATTTTATGGAAGTGGAAATTGATAATGAAGAAATGGCGGTGTATACCTCTATGTAAAGATACACTCATGGCACACCCAATACGACTGCCCGCCACGTTATCGTGGCGGTTATATACATGTAATATCGTATTATGTAATACCGTAAGGACACAAGGGCGGATCCAGAACACAATTTTGTTTGGGGGGGGGGGGCTTAACAACATATTTATTTTTGGCAATATTTTTTGGAGGGGCCCAAAAAAATGTTGGCTGAGTTTTGTGGGTGGGTGTACGCAGTGGCTGCCTTTTTGCGACGTCAGTTAAAAATGATTCTTTTTTTAATATGGTTTGGTTGGGGGGGGGCATGGGCCCCCCCCCCCCCCCCCCCCCCCCTGGATCCGCCGGCCTTGTAAGGACACGCTACTTAGCGAGGCGTTGAATAAAACTAAATAAGCCGATTTCGCCGAGCAGTTCGCGTGGCTTGGTGGTAAAGCATCTGGTCGTGGATCAGATGCACCGAGTTCGAACCCAACTGGTTTGTTTTTGGTTTTGTTCGTATCTTTACAAATTTTGTTAAAGGTAGTATACAACATTTGCTTTTGCTGTAATTTTCAGATATAAATAGATTTGGGGGGTTAGTATTTTATAGGGTGCTACCAAATACTGCAACACTGACCTGTGTAAGGTTTTGTGTGCATAGATGCTGGGAAAACCTGTTCTAGTACACTGTTAAAACGCTGTTTAAAAAGTTGTTTAAACAAGTTAAACAACCCGGGTTGTTCATATGCCCTGCTTAAACAGGGCCCATTGTTGTTTAAGCAGGGCACTTAAACAACCCGAGTTGTTTAAAAAGTTTGAACAGGGATTTAACAGTGTAGTCTGGTTCCCTGACCATACTTTAGACAAAACTGAGCAATTTATTGACGTCATGGAATTATCAGGTCGGGGAAATAGACTATTTGACGATATAAATTTCCACTTTTCTTGCAAATGACAGCACACCAGGTGCAATTATTTCACAGGATGCTTGAGACTGGTATTTACTTCCCAGCAAACACATAACATTTTAAAAACATTTTTGAAAAGTTGTAGTCAAAACAGTGCAAAGTTCAAAAACTGAACTGTGCTAGTGAAAGACAGCATTTTTATAACATTTTAAAAACATTTTTTAAAGTAATAATTAAAACATTTTCTAAATAGCGTAAAATAATGTTATCAAAAGGTTGCGGTTTCGTCATGTTACATTAACGTACAAACAACGTTGCAACAACGTTACATGTTGACGTATCGTAACATCGCGTGAACGTTTTATTGCAACGTTGCACGGACGTATAGTGTTTGACATCCTCATCGTCATCATCATCACATACATATATATATTTGTAAAAACATTGTGTTTTTTTATTTGTTTGGAAAACACATAGGCCTATAGATATTAGATCAATATCTGTTTATTTATATATTTGTGCAAGTATAACTTGCATGTGTTTTTGAACTTTGCTCTCGTACTGTAAATTATTATAGTCAGGCACAAGTTGCACACTCATTTTGTGTCCGAAGAAACATGAATGGTTGAAATATATTCAAACCTGTTTGCATTCATGTTCAGGGTTCATATGAATAGGGTCGTCTCGCAAAAAACAGAATTGAAGAGAATTCATGTTTGAAATAATTATTATATAACATCGGCCCACCGACCAGACATTCCCTAATTATTTCGTGTTCGGTAGGCCACCAGTGGTAATGGTGGGTGGCACTGATGGCTTCGGTTGTCACCGGTGGCCCGCATTTCATTTACTGAATGAGCTAGTAAAGTGCAATAATGTGGCCATTTGAATGAAAAAAAGGCATTTCATTTACAGCTTTTTATCAATATTGCATATTGATCACCAAAATAATAATGACAATTTTGACCTGAACTTCCAGCCATTCTATCATTCAAACTGCTATAGGGTACAGACAGACTAAAGAATCCGCCGCTATAGACGAGTCAGTGTTTTTCACCAAGACGTTCACATGAATGTGATAAAAAGAAGTCGTGAGACTTGCGCGCTCTATACTGTACCTATCACCAATCGCGGAAACTGAGGCTTAGTGCTTGAATTGAACCTGGTTTGTAATCTTGCAGATGTCCCCATGGAGTTGTCAAACGGCTGGTTGACTGAGAGATATCACAGTACGAAAGAAAGTTATGTTTCATTGGCGATAAAAATACATTCTGGAATTCTTTTGAGCCTGGCCAACAGGTGAAATCGGTTGTTCCACGTCACTGCAAGACATGTGGTCCACCACGCTGAAGAAAAACAGCACATGTTCCGAGTTGCCGACCCTTAAAAAAAAGAAGAAATATGCCAAGATATGTGGCTCTGATACGAAACCGGGGAAAATTGGCGTTTCCCCCTCACCCGAGCTAGGGGAGCGGGGGCTTGTATCAGGCCCCAGCAAACGTCTCGCCTGACTTAAGAGATGAGCGAAGCAGCGGCCGGCGGCCAACAAGGACAGAAAAAATGGGTCAGCTTAAAATATATGCGAAGTGGGGTGCATAGCTTGTGTAGTCCAACAGCTCCGTTCTTAAACGCGGGACATGAGCTGCAAGGGGCCACAAATTTCCTTCTTCCGTAATGAACAGAGAGGGGAGAGAGCGTGCAACATCTACTTAAAGGGTGTGCGTAATTGGCAAAATACTTTTGCAATTTTTCATACTCGATTTTCACAAAACGTTCTTAAGGGAACATTTGCAAGAATTGAGTTGTGAGAAACATTATGGCAGCTATGCATTACTTTGACCGCCTTGTCATTATATCATCCGGGGTTCGTTCCACTTACGCGAACGTTGTCGAAGTTGGCAAAATTCGCGAACCATTTTCCGCTGGTTGTGCCCACAGAATTAGCGAACGTTGCCCAACGTTCGCCTCGTTCGCGCGAGTGGAACGGTCCTCTGGATGGGAAGAACAGGAAAGGTGCGGCGCCTCAAAACATGAAAATGTGAATACCAACCTTCACATTATCATACCTTACAAGCTGGAATCAACCTCCAATTTATTCATGGTGCGCATATACAAACAAGAATTTTCAGTCATTTAAATGAATTCTGCATATTTTTTTAATGAATAGGCCTAAAAGTATCTTATTATAATTTGTTAAATAATAATAATAATAATAATAATAATAACAACCAAAATCCAAGAATGGTACATGGAAAATTTTACTTTTGAATATTCATTCACGCAGGCCAGGGCGGATCGCCTGAATTGAGGCGCGATACTTATAGTGCATTTTGAGAAAGCCATTTTTGAAACAGTCAGGACCTCCAATGCGCAGACGCAAACAAGCAAATTTACGTTGAAGGCATAATTTCTTGAAAATTCGTTCATGGAAAAAATCGGAAATTTAAAAGAGCAGGGGCAAAGGCAACTTTGATCCTTCCAATTTTCTCTTTCTTGTGTTCCAACGTCTTCCGTGTACAATTGATAATATTCACTCATACATTCAACTGTTGTTGAATCATGCTATTTGTGCTACTGCACGTGTATCCAAACTAGGAACAAAATAGATAACTTGTTGTGTTGCTCTCGAACCAACCGACCGTACAAATCGACAGAATCAGGGTCGGCGTTTTTTTGTTTGTTTTGTTAATCAATAAAAACATAACTCAGCCTCTCTGTCTCAAAAAGTGTTTGTATTTGATGTACCTTCTTTACTTTATGCGTATTTTCATGTAAACATGAAACCAGGGGGTTCGTCCAACGTTTAGGCCTAAACACGCCTGCGTGAGCGTGAAGATGACTTTGATCCGTCGCGCTCGTCCAAGCTCCATTCGGGCTGAAGAGTACCGTAGCCTTGCTAAAAACCCTAAACTTTGGGTCTGGGGAGGTCAAGCAAGAAGAAAAAAAAACAAGGACAGCGCATGTGAAAATGCTATGTACATACAACCAATTCAATGTCTTTTAGAGATGTATAAATATATTGTAGTGGAAGAGTCAAATCCAATCGGCAAAAAAACGTCGTCGTATTGATATGAAGCCAAAAGTTAGAATACTTCCATTTGGTTTGCTTCGCGGTCATTCAAGAAGTCGGTAGCGAAGCCGAAAAAACGAAATCCCGACCGACCGACTCTCTTTTCTAATTTTACCGTCCGAGGGCAACACAACAATCTTTTTGGCCTTTAGCCCGACGTCTCGGATATGTTTCTCTGTATTCAATCATGCATAGACCCTATGCATGCATCAGGCGGTCTGATAAACATTTTCTCTTTTAAGTAAAAGTTATTTTCTCCCGCCGAACACAAATTTATGCTTTATCACCTCGCAAACCGCAAAAACACACTGAAATCGAGAAATTCTAGCAAAATCGGCCAATGCTCCGAAACCTCCATATGTTTTGAACATGGCTCGCTTATGCGCGCGCATGCATAAATCTGAATATATTAATGAGCTGGTCCATAAAAAAAAGGTAATCCGAATCCAAGGTTAATATGCCACATGTTGTTATTATTATTATTATTATTATCATTATTAATTATTTCTGGTAATGAAACCAAGGATTCCTCAAAAGCGCCCTAGGCACTGTAGCTCGAAAGCCTGTAGAAAGAAGAAGTTACAGTTTTAGAGGTGGGAGGAAAACCCCAAAAGAATATTCTGGGGAAAACTCACGGAATCAGGTAGAGACTGAAAACCCAATCCACATGTGGACCAGAGCAGGGATCGAACCCGGGCCACAGCGGTGAAAGGCGGGGACAGTAACCACTGCGCCAACCTGATTCCCCACATGTGGTTTACCAATTAAGAGGGGATCCTCAGCTTTCCATTGATACGTTTCTTGCAGGATTGTTGTCACACATGGCGAGTACCGGTATAAATTTTTTTGAAAATGACAAGTTGAAATCGCATTTTTCCAAGTCAGTCTAAAACGGACGCATTAATTGTTGATTATTTAAGATTTTAAACTGGTCTGGTGATCATCGGTTACGTCATCCTTTCCTTTAAGATGTGTATTTAAGACGGGCCTACAGTGTATGGGTTTAGAGACTATACCTAGCACGATATGGGGCAGAGGTGTACCCCCCTTTTGTCCCTATACCCTATACACTCTCCAGACTATTGTTACCTAACACATCCCCCTAGAGATCTGAAAAGAATTCCTGAGATTCCGGGAACACAATGACCAACACAAAAGAGGGGGGGGGGGGGTACATCTGCCCCATATCGTGCATCATATGTTAGAGACAGTCTGAGTAATTGAAAAGATGGTTCAACACTTCAACTTACGACTGAACAGCGGACTTTCGTGGTTAATGCCTAGGTCACACTTAGCCGTCTTGAGGTCCCGTCCTCCCACGACCTGAAAGTTACCGACCACTGCCTACCTGATTTTAGTCTGGAGAGGACAGGACCGCTCCTGACCTTCTAATGACCATTCCCGTCTTATTCACGCTCCAATGCAGTCTTAAAACCGTCTAGATACGCGACCTACGCCGCCTTGCTAACGATCTTTCCCGACTACTCCCAACCAACAACGGACCTACTAACGTCTATTCCCGCCCTGCCGACGTCCTTCCCCGACCTCTTCTCGACCTGCTAACGATCTCCTACCGACTAGCCCGGCCTTCTCTGACGTCTGTACGACCTGTATAAAGCCTGGTTTCCATATAATCGCAATGAACGCCGACAGCACGCAAGATGGCAAGTCGCAGACGTCCGGGCAGAGACGGTTCTGGACGTCATTCGGCTGAAATTTTTTAACAAAATGGCGTCCGAATGCTTGAAAATGTCTCACTGAAATGGCGTTTTTGGTACTTCACACTTTTCTGAATGCTGAACTGATATTTCATTTCGATAGATTTCAATTACGGGCAGCTATTGTACTTACATTTATGCTCATATTTCTTGGTCAAAGGATAAAATGGGTCAAATTTGTGGCACTCAAGCGGTGAGAGACATCGTTGAATGCACGGCATGCCAGTACGTGTATTTGAATGGGCCTACTCTCTTGGCGCTCTTGGCGCGTGAACTTGGTTGGTCTTTGCCGACTGTCGCCGTCCATGTTGGGAAAGTCCCCGATGAAGCGTTTCCATTTATCGGCGTTGCATCGGGGACTCTTCGGCGACGCTGTCGGCGATTATAACGACTATATGGAAACCAGGCTTAAGACCGGCTCCCGTCTTGCCGTATATCTATTTCAACTCCCGACTTCGAGATGTGTACATCTGCTATTTTAATACATAGTCATGCAGAAGTTCCAGTCTTCTAACATCATCCATGTTGATAGTTGCAAATGATGAGCCACATCAAAGTGCCCAAATATTTATACCGGCAGTCGTAGTGTAGGCGTGGTAGGTCGTGTGTGGTCGTTATGAGGTCCCTGAGAGGACTGGAAAGGTCGGAATATGACGTGGGAAGTCGTTGAGGGGCGTGAGAAGGCGTTAGTATGTCGCTAGAGAGGCGTTATTAAGTCGTAAGAGGTCGGCTACATTGGCCGTCCCAGATTTTCCCGACCATGCACGCCTTCCGCCGACTATGTTCACGACCACCTAACGACCACCTAACGACTTTCAAGACCTCCTAACGTCCCTCGCACGACCGCTCTTCATTCCCGATCACTCCCGATTGTTTTGAACAGTTAAAAATAGTCGGCAACACCTCGACCAAGTTCACCGACCTCTCAGGACCTTACCAGACCCGCCCCCGCCCTTCCTTGACCTCCCCCGACCTTACAAGACCTTTCCAGACCATCAAGGTCGGGAGAGGTCGGCCTCCAAATCGGCTAAATGTGACCAAGCTCTTATACGACATTACACCAAACTCGGAGTTTGCAGCGAACTCGTGATGCTTTCAGGGAACGTTTCCCAGATCGGGAGCCTCCAACAGCTAAAACCATCTGGGCGAATGTGAGAAAATACCAAGAGCATGGCACTAGCCTCAACCGTAACAAGGGGAATTCTGGCAGGAGGCGCGCTGGACAATCGGAAGTGAACAATGCAGCAGAAGGCATGCTTTTGGAGCATACTTGGGATACCAGTATATACTGATTACCCAAACTTGGAAAAATGCGATTTTAACGTGTCATTTTCAATAAAAATGTACTTGGTCAAAATGAGACAGCAATGATGCAAGCCAATGGAAAGCATATTAACCCCTTGAATTCAGATTACCTTCTTTTTTATACGGACTGTAGTGTGAAATACATTTATCGCAATGTTAGGCCAAAACATTTTCATCCACACCCCTTCGCCATACATTCCCCGGAAGTCCAACTTCAAACCATACACAAAGTAAAACAAACACACAAATGTTGTTAGGCCGATAAACAGTTTAATAATTATACGTAATACGGCTGCCTCCTCAGCGATGGCCGCCGGGTCCTTCACTCCATCCGAACAACACTGTCTCCTGGGGCTCAATGTCACTCTATGGACCACTTTTTGGTGGACGCGACCTTTGTGTGTTTCAACTGTATTTGAGCTGGCTCAACATTCAACCAAAAAACCTCACGAAGTTTTTTTTCATAAGTTTATTTCTCAAAAAGCGATTTTCAAAAACATTTTAGCCTCGTGCGATATACATGTGTGCACTGTGGCCACTCCTTGGGATTTTTCCCAAGATCTTGGGAATTTTGGTGGGAAACATATGGATTGCACATGCGCAAAGTGCTTATTCCTATGCACAGTGTTTCCCATCGCCTTGGGAATTCTTGGGAATTTTACTGGATGAATCTTGGGAATTTGAAATTTGATGAGTGGCCACGCTGCATTTGTGTATTTCTGTACCGCGTGTATTTCCATCGAGATATTTATTGTGCGAAGTCACATCCTGATACTAGAATATGAACTTTCAAACTCTGGAGTAAAACGTAGGGTCGAGTTTGTGCATTGCAAATAACAAAATAAAGATGGAAACGAGTTTGAAACGAATCAACCAGCGAAATCAATTCGAGTTTTGGGATAAAATTGAAGAAAAAAAATATATATATTGTTTCTTTTTGCGCGGGCCGAAAAATAGGGGACAACCAAAAAAACTTTTTGGGGCCTTATCATCAACTCTAATAATAATAATTTTTGGGAGGCTATATCATCCTTACTAGCAGCTGGGATGCTGAATTGCGAAGGACGCGGCTACAACGTGGTCGAGTCGCTGGCACGTAAAGGCGCCTCTGGCAGCCGGCCACATCGACCCACATAATGACCACGGAGCCAGAGATCGAAAGTGTTCGATTTTTTCCGGAGGGAGGAAAGCCGGAGGACCCGGAGAAAAACCCTCGTGGCACAGGAGAGAACCAACGCACAACTCTACTCACATATGGTCCGAGCTGGCAATCGAACCCGGGCGGGCGGGTGTGAGGCGAGCGCTTTACGCACAAGCCACCCATGCCACCCAGGGATTGGCTGAAGTCAAGATTATTGAGATGTCACAGCACACCCTGGATACATGTCGGGTGTGTAGGTATAATCGCCTGATCGCGCAGCATAATTACCGGAGTTATTTTCACCAAATCCCATGAGGTTTGGTAATTGCTGTCTCAAAAAGCACTTCCTCTAGCCGACTCACGCATCCAACATGACATCAGCTTCTATACAAGTGTCTCAAATTCGGGGCCGTAACATTTTTATGTTTTGAGCGGCAGGTATATCATAGAACGCACTTGTTCAAATCTCGCGTTGGTCTAAATCTCGATGATTCTCGCAACAGCCAACAATATTTGGGTTGGATCAACAACAGTTGCGGTTGACTTTAGTTTGCAAGGCCTACACCACAGTCCTGCAAGCAAATTGCCAAATTACCCCAAGCCGCGAATCAACTCAAAAACATGCTCGATTAAGGACTTTTGAAACATTGCACGATCCAGGAACAACTGAAGGAACCATTTCCGAGTGGATGTAAATTTTCGACCATAGACCCATAGAGAGAAAGATGGTATAGACCCGAACCATTCTTAAAAAGAATTCCCCCCTCTGTTTTCTTCACTACTTAGTAAAGTAGTATTTTGGAATAGTATTTTTGGAACAATTAAGGAAATGAATGAGGATAACAGATTTTTGCTGAATTACACCGTTTCTGTCCATTTATTTATTTACAATGTATTTATTAAATTAGGTTGGGATCGATTTGTCTCTCCTTTTTAACACTTTGGCGGCCAAACACTCCCCTCCCCCTTCCCTCCAATCCAACATTTGTAAAGGATATTGTGTGTAAAAGTCAGTGGCGTAGCTAAGGGGGGGGGAGGGTGGGGGACGCAGCCCCCTAAAAAATCGTTCCCCCGCCCCCCCCCCCCCCTGTCCCCCCTCCACTGAAAATTTCGGAAACGCAGAAAATAATAGTATCATAAAGAAATAACACTGTGAGCTCCCCCAACTATAACATCCATCCCCCCACTCTCCCCACTATGGAGACAGCCCTGGCTATGCCGCTGGTCAAAATATATTTTACGACCTTCGAGTGAATGGATCAGTCAAACGGAAACATGGTCTTGTTCTTACCAATTACGCCAATCATGTTATTCGCATGGAAAAGGCACTTTGAAAACTGTAATATTTAGGGAGCGTCGGGGCACTTGAATGGAAACCTATATAAGTCGGGATATTCTAGGGGGCAAGGTCCTCAAGTTTGACGCACGTGCCTTCCTTTCGAGTTACCCTCCTGGTAATAACCCTATGGGTATGTCAATCTTTCACATTTTGCCAAACATAACGTTCTGCACACTCACCGAGCATGTTTCCCCTGGTGACCTGTAATTTGGGGCCTACAACCATGTCAAAAACAAGAGTGTTTCATTTGATTGGCGGATACACATGCCGGTAGAACCAGAACGAGGGAATGATGGGTGGCGGAGGTGACGTCACTATAACTTCAATCATGCCAAGAAAAGGGAATCTCTGGATTCATTTACTTCCAAAGACATGATCAATTGGTGTGGCGGACATTGGTTAAAAAGGATCATTTTTAGATTACAATCTCCTCACCTGCATTTCTGCTGATAACAGTTGTGGTACTGTTTTTATGACGCTGTTTGTTGCCGTTGTTGCGTTAATCTTCAAGTCGTGAATCTTGCTGCTGCTGCTGCTTCTCGCCTTTGCTGTTGCTGTTGCTGTTGCTGTTGCTGTTGCTGTTGCTGTTGCTGTTGCTGTTGCTGTTGCTGTTGCTGTTGCTGTTGCTGTTGCTGTTGATGTTGCTGTTGCTGTTGCTGTTGCTGTTGCTGTTGCTGTTGCTATTGTTTGTCATTGTCATCATTGCCGTTATCATCATTGTCGTCATTGTCACTGTCACCGTTATCATCATTGTCGTCACGATCCTTGTCATTGTTGTTGTTGTTGTGTCTCTAATAATGTTATTGTTTGTCATTGTCATCATGCCGTTATCATCATTGTCGTCATTGTCACTGTCACCGTTGTCATCATTGTCGTCACGATCGTCATTGTCCTTGTTATTTGTTAAAAGCCTTTGCTTTGTTCTGCTTTATTTTTCTCTTCTTTTTCTTGTTCTATCAAAAATGCCATAGACAAAGCACATTTCATTTTCAGGATCACTTCTGCCATTAAACAGACTTCTATCTTAATAAAAGTTTGCATAGACTGTGCTGAACTCTTCAGTTGTTGAATCTTTAAGCCATATCTCAACAGAAGATGTCAATTTGGAAAAAGAATTTGTAATAGGTGTGACAAATATTTTTTTAAAGTGTGACGTCAACATGACGTCATCAAAAATGTGCTTTTTCAAACAAATATAAGTGTAGGTCCGATCATCATGAAAAATGGTGGGTAGGGCGTTCGATTAGCTTACACGTGTGAGTGAAACTTACACGAGACCGTTCGATTAGTCATCACGTGATACTCGTGTCTGCCCCGGTGTCAAGCACGACTACCCCAACCAGCGAGCGGGTCTCTGGTGGCTGCCCGGGTGTAATGACGTCACCGCCTAGCTGAAAACGTAAACATGGCGGCTAAGTTGAATTCGACGTGAGTAAATGTACAAATTGGAAAGCAAAGAGTGTATTTTCCTGACATTAACAACAGTTGGGGACTATAGATTGTGTGTAAATTGTGAATTTTATAATTACCATGTCGTCATGGTCAAGATTTTGCCCGTAGAGCAGACGACAGCGGGCCTGTGTTAACATTTTACCTTTTTTTAAGTTCCCGCCCCCAAACGACATTCGACCTTAATTTGCCCAGCATGCCTAGGCGAAAACACCGCAGCGTTCGATTTGCCATATTTCGTGGCTTCCCCGCGGTGTAACCCCGTGTTTATGGTGTAAGCTAATCGAACGCACCCATTATCACTAGCATGCAAAATCCGAAGTGACGTCATCGTGACGTCATCGGCTGCTTTTCTGTGAATTTTTAAATGTTTCAAATTGCATTGTACTCTCAAATTTCTTGTGTCATTGATGACATTTATTCCAATTTTGACACAGGCCAAGACCACGTCGCAAATCACAACGAATCCACTTTCATTTTCACTTTCACAAAGTAGATTTTGTTGAGAATTGAAAACCCGCAGAAAAGCCATGTTCTCTTTTGAGACAGACACACAACCTCTAGGCCTAGTTGTTGCTCCTGTTGTTCTCGTTCTTGTTGCTGCTGTTGATTTTCTCGGTTTTTCATCATTGTCATTGTTGTTGTCATTGTTGTCGTTGTTGTTCTTGATATCGTTGGTTTCCGTTGATGTTAAAATTGTTATCGTCGTTGTCGTCTTCAATCATGCCTGTCAGGTGTGCAAAGCTGCAACAGTGTGTATGGGTATTTCTAAAGCACATTTAAAGCAGTATGTTCACAAAGAAATTTAACATTTTCAAAATTGGTCAGAGGCCTAAAAACAAATTTGGGTGAGTAATTGTGTCACTTCCTCCATTACCACTGATCTTTCCACACCTCACCAATTTTGGAACCCTATTGCCCCCCTAAGCCATGACCCTTTACGCATACCTTGCTCAGGCAAGCCATTAACAACTTGGAGATTGTTGGTATCCGGGGAGGGGTAAGGACCCTGCGGCCTGGGGCAATGGGATCCTGGCTGGAGGGCTTATACCGGGTATGTACAGCTCGTATGGACTCACTGACGCCTTAAAACACCTCTACGCCCACTTGTTGCGGTCAATGTAATTGCCTGATTTCTAGGATAAATGGGGTTCCAACTGGGTTGTTGATTGAGAGTGTGTGGGAGGGGCTGACGGTTTTGCTACCATTCCCGTGTGTGTTTGTTTGTTTGTTTGTTTGTTTGTTTGTTTGTTGGGCTGTTGGGGTAGACGTACCTATGTCTTTTTGGTTTTTATACTTGCTTGTTTTATGAAAATGCGCGATACACAATATTTCCTATTTTTTTTCTACTCCCCTACACCCAGTAGTGAATGCAGCCTACACCAGGCCTAGTAGCGTAAATCCACGTCTGAAAAGGGGGAGATGGCCAAGATTTTTCAGAAATGAAAGTAACCCCGAACAAAAATTCAAAACAGGTGTATAAAGCAAGTAATACCTTTCTGTTCAAATAGTTCTCAGAAAAGCAACCTTAATCGTTATACATGTATTAACCAGGAACCGGTCCATAACGATGACGAAAACGATGCGAATGAACGCTCTTGGTGGATGGAACGCGCGTATTGCACGCGCGTTCATTCTCGCCGTTTTCGTTATCGCCGTCGTTATCGCGGCCAGTGTGACCGGCCCTTTAATTTAAACGTGGGGAAACCCTAAGTAATTTCTCTGGGGAAAAGCCCACGCTATCAAGTAGGAACTTACAACCTGACGACCAAATCAAAGTAGTGTCCCTGGCAGGATTCGAACCGGGGTCGCCATAGATGGAAGTGAAGGAAAGTAGTAAGTACCGTTACCACTGCACCAGCCTAGCCATCCAACAGGTACCTTATACAATCCAGACAAACAGGTTTGTGCCAAAGATCCAAAAACGCACTAGACCGGCCTGAAAATTAATAACATCGCTGTTATGAACTTATCTGCAGGGTTATGTTGTGATGTGTCTGTGGGCTGCAGGAGGTCAACTATATTCGGACCCCAACCACACCTACAGTTTGTCGAGAGATTGGGGTTTGTTATTTTCCAAGATGTTTCACTGCAACTTAGGCCTCCTTCCCAGGTAAAGGGCATAAGCTGCATTGACCTGCCATAACTGGAATTCCCCAGAGACTACAAGTTTCGTACAGGGACAAGAAATGCTTAGTCACCGTCTTTAGTTGATAAGGCAAGGGAAATTGTCGGGTCCCTAACCCCTCGCGGGCTATTCCCGAGGGACAAGACGGACTTTCAACACGAATACTGGCGTGGATTGAGCAGCATGGCTAGAGTTCATGTTTGATGTTTATATACCCACACGAGCCTTGCCTGTAGAGCGTGCAAGTTAAAGGGACACATTGCCTTCAAATGTCATGAAATTTGCTGTTTGGAAATGTTCCTCATCTTTTATAAGAGTTGCTCATGCAAAACAAAAAACGTATGATGTGTTGTAATTAGTGAGTAGTGAATACAAAACAAAAAATTGGCCTCTGACCCCTGACATCTGACGCGCGAAACATAGACTTATTTCCAGTAGTAAATACCACCTTCTAAATAATGCCCGGCCAGGCTACACAAGCTCCTTACAAGGCTTGCGGCTTGACCCTAATGGAATAACAAGTTTATTCCAACATGTATTTCTATTTATTAACTATAAAAAAAAAGGTTATTGAATATCACAAACAGACGGTTATTGTAATAATAATTGCCCAGACGTACTTCAACCAGCTGCGACTGGAAATACGACTGGTGAACACGGTCTGTCAAAAATTTTGTTCTACAAAATGGCGGACCGTTATTTGTCACGAAATTAAACAAAAACCACGCAATTTAAAGGGATAGTTATGTGAATCTTTATATTCTACTTTTAAAAACTTCCCAACCATATCCATTTCATTTTTATAGCCCAAATCGCCAAATCCAAAGCAATGTGTCCCTTTAACCTCAACATCCAAGTAAGTACATGTACTTCCGAAGCATACCGTGTAGGAACTACAACGTCTTATTTTATGTTTCTGACTGGATTGAGCTGGGAAACTACAATAATCTGCTCTTGTAAAGGAAAAGGAGGCATTTCAATTTATTTTTTATTTATTTCATTGTATTTATTGATTTCACAGGTAAATATAAAACATTAAAAGAACACAAGTGTTAAACATTAACACTATACACAAAGCAGAAACACACATAAATTCCAATAATAATTACGATAAATGGAAAAAAGACAAACATGTAACTCCATAATATTACACAAAGGCATAAGTAGCACACTTGCCGGATTACAATAAAGCAAACTAAATTACTATCGAGTTGCTCTCCTTGTGCTACAAAACAAAAAAACAATAAAACAGACAAGCACATCAAACATAAGAAAGACAGACAGACAACCAGACAATCAAACAGCCCCAAACAGAAACAGACGGACAAGCCAAACAAACACATAAAATAATAACAACAACGATAACAAACACGCAAACAGACCCAACAAATATCAAACAAATATACAAAATGGCAAGAACATTTGAATAAAAATAAATTACCAGATTCCACAGATAAAAAAAGAAATTGTAAATAGTATTGCAAATTGATGACCAAAATATTAATGAAAAATTTGACCTCAATTTTCGATCTATCAATCATTCACATTGCTATACAGCAAAGACAGACTAAAGAGTCCGTCGCTAGACTAGTAATATAAAGTAATATAGAAAGCAACCGCGAAGTCGCAAGACTTGTACGCTCTAACAGCGCTGTACACAGATTCGAAGCTAAATTACAAGCGAATATTGATTAGAAATAAATAATCCTCAATTACCTGGAACTCCTCACCAGACGAGATGCGGGACAATCATGACATTCCTTCTTCAAACTCCACCTTGTAAACCCCTTTTTTCACGCGTCGTCATGAACGGTACTGTGTAGTCATTCTAATGAAGTACTTCTTCAAGTAAACCAATCAAGAGTGCTTACGATACACTCCAAGCCGGTCCACACGTGATCGTTTTGTTTTTACATTCAAGACACGTAGGCAGTGTTGGAGTAGGCCCCTACTCGTACTCGTACTCGAGTACTACTTGAAGAGTACTCGGCCCAAACTCGATTTTCAGTACTCAGAAAACAATTGGACTCGGCACGTACTCGGCTTTTTTACTCGGACTCGTACCCGGACTCGGCATTTTGTACTCGGTAATACGCGATACCCGTAGGCCTAATCGGAAATACAATATATTATTTTCTCTTTTGATACTGCACCTTTGGACGCAAAAGTACACATACATAAACAGTTCTTGGGCTGTTGGGTAAATTTCCAAAAGGAGAAATATCTGGCTCAATTACATCTAATGTACATTTTTTTTAGTAGGTTCATCACATTGTGTTAAAAAGTAAATAAAAAACATGGAAATAAAGTAAAATAGTCAGTCTCCTGAATTGTTGGTGTTTAGACTCTTGATGATGCAGTACATAATAATGTTCAGAACATAACTTTTGCATTTTTTGTTTCTTATGTGTATGTACTCGTACTCGTCCCATACTCGACTGTTTACGTACTCGTACTCGGCCCGTACTCAGACCCTGAAAAACTCGGACTCGAATTTTTATCCCAGGACTCGATCATCAATGTACTCGGACTCGGCCCGGACTCGGCTCTAAATGTACTCGGAGAATTTAGTACTCGGATTGTAGGACTCGACTCCAACACTGCGCGTAGGTGTTAAAGGTCTGTAGACCCATCTTTCTAATCACAGTACGCGGTGGCTTTATTTTGACTATATATAGTGCTTTTGAGTAGGGATGCACCGAAGCAAATGAAATCGCGTAGACACCGGTGATAAATACCTCAAGCTCAAAATACCATTGGACATCATCGTCTAGTTTCTTTTTCAATTGATGGGGGTACTCTGATAATTTTGGGGTAATTCCCCTCCACAGATCACCACTAAATGTATCTGAGCCCAACTTTCACAGTGTTTGTACGGCATTTCCTGGTACTGCCAAATGCCGAAACCCCGTATATTATTTTGCTTTATCATTTAGTCAAGCTTCAAGTCGCTTCATCCAAATTTAAAGGTATATCATTAGCAGGGCTGTCTATAGATGTAAGGCAGCGTTTATACTTGGTGGAATAATAAGCCTGACAGCATTCCAGGCGGAAATATTCATCAGGAGGTATGTTACCGTTATTATCGTTATTATCTTAACAGCTTTCAGATTGATCATTGCCAAAGCTATAGGCCTATCATACCTTTAACAGCTGATAACAGTCAAACAAAACACTGGGGGAAATTGTGGTGATTCTAGATACCAGAGTTTGTATTTCTCCTTTACTCCCCAAAATTCAAGTGAACTTTACGCATTGACGTGGCATTCTGACATTGTGGAGTTAAATATACTCAGAATTAGTGCCTCTGTTGCTTAGAGCTTTTCGACGTGTATCATCCCAGGCAGACAGCCAGGCCCTTCAGTTTAAAATTATTCCGTACTGCCTTTTGCTTTTAATTTTGAATTTAAATTTCCTACTTAACTGTACTATATAAAACGAGCATTTTCTGGAAAACGTACTTGAAATTTCAGATACCTTGCAAAATCTTCACCGATTTTTTCTAATAAATTTGAAGCGTGGAAATGGTGAGTAAGCACAAGACAAGTGTGGCTTCCAAATTTGCCTACTTACTCTAATTCGATTCGGAGGTTCGTTACGTTCAGGCCCTTTTCTATATTTTATCAAGATGACTTTCCAATCTTCAAATGACTCCTCTGTCACTTTCCTTCAGATCTCATCATGCTATCTGTCCATCTTCATATCCCGTTTATGTCTTTGCTTTTCTATGTCTTCCCTCTCCCATTCCATTTAAATCCTTGCTCCGTTCTTCAACACCATGTCTAAGATTTCTCCGTTTCTACGTCCGCTAAGTTCCTTTCCCTAATTCCACCTACGCAGTAAACGTGTTTGGCATATTGCACATACACTTGCGTGTTTTCGAACATCATTTCTTCCTTTTCTTTTAATTTCGTCTCTATCTCTCTGTCTTCCTATATAGCTATACATCAGTTGCGGTCAAAACACTCCCAATCAATGTGAAACTTTTGAGACGCTGGTGGCAGCAGACTTACCGGTCATTTTTGCAAGTTCGGAGCATGCGTGCGTAGTTCTGAGCATGCGCACGACTGGTGAGAACAATGGATAAGGACCGGTATGTCGGCTGCCCCCAGCGTCTTAAAAGTTTCCCATTGTTTCTGGGGATGTTTTGCTTCGTGTATCTTTTTTTTCCATTGCAAATTCACAGTATAGGGTGAGTCAAAGTATACCGAAATTGAAGATCAGATTATATTCCATACTAATCAGACTGATGTATCATTATGTAGCCTAAGATCTTCTCTTTAAAATGATGGGTCACTCATCCAAATGAGCCAATTTCATAGCGCTGCTTAAGCATACAAATTGCTTAAAGATGATGTTGATTGCTGAGAGAAGTTTGGGTCATTTTTGTTTTGTTTTATGTAGATTCTGTATTGTAAAATAAAACAGCCAATTCTTTTCTGCCATGAAATAGCAATTGAGACTATTGAGAGCTATTTTTATCAAGTCCCCTCTAGCGCAGCATTGCACGCTGATGCCATTTGTCTAAGTCGTCGCTGCGAGCAGCAAACAATTCTGACGTCATAGTACGAACTCCTCTTTTGTTCCTAGTGCTAGACACAAAAGGGAGTTCGTCCTATGACGTCAGAATTGTTTGCTGCCCGCAGCGACGACTTTTAGACAAATGACACCAGCGTGCTAGAGGGGACTTGATAAAGTGCTCTCAAAAGTCACTTTTGTATTATTCCATGGCAGAAAAGAAATTGGCCGCTTTATTTTACAATACAGAATCTATACATAAAACCAAAAATGACCCAAACTTCTCTTAGCAATCAAAATCATCTTTAAGCATAAAAATGTTCTTAATAAAAGCAGGTTACCAGTCAAAACTCCGTTTGGTGTTTAGATGTTGTTACTTAGCATGACAATCACATAGAGTTTTGGCTGGTAAACTGATTTTACTGAGCAAGTATTTTTGTGCTTAAGCATTTTTTGTGCTTAAGCAGCTCTATGAAATTGGCCCCTGCAGGTCACGGATCAATGAGCATGAGGGGTCTACGCAAAACCCCGTGATTTTGTGGCATCAGTTTGATTCATATGGGATATATAGATTTGGGATTCAACTTTGGTATATTTTTTTACTCACCCTATAGGGTAATAACATCATGTTTTAAAATCGTAACCCATGCGTGTATGACCATTCATAGCTTTGGGATCAGCTGGGAATTTGTTTGCAAGACTGTGGTGTAAAAACAATACATGTCGCCAGGACTAGAGTACATGTATACTAAAGATTAGAATTGAAGGTCTTGGCGAACTGTCTTTCCCTGTGTAAGTCTATCCATGGAGGAACAAAAGAAAAATTATTCCTCCATGGTCTATAATCTCTCGTGGTGTACAGGTATAGAGTACCGAAGTGATGACGTTAATGCAATGTTTGGAACCAAAATACTTTTGTTATTTTGTGTCAATGTGTTTGCATGATGACTGGTTGTGAATTTAACAAAGGAGCAGTCGAAATTTCCATTTGTTTGGAGTCAGTTGTGGTGCCAACTGACGTCAGACTTCGGTACTCTGTAGCTGACTGGCTGTCGAAGTAAATGTCGGTCTGACTGTTTGTTTGACTGTCTACATGTCCGAGACGTCGGGATACTAGTTCGGATGATGCGCACTGGCACAAATCGCCCGACTGCACGCGCATGCAAACAAGCAGCCCGACGTTTAGGAAATGTTTCCCACTCCTGATTTTTGTCCCGAACACAAATTTACCTTTAGTGATTCTGTAGGTTTTCCACTACAGCAAAATGCAAAAATACTGAGCGAATTCGAGGATTTCCAGCGAAATGTACCGTACCGGTACATCTCGTGTACATTTCCAATGGCGGGGGGTGGGAGAGGCTCTATGCTTCTTGCTTCACTGGGCGCGAAACGCGCGCTTGCAACTTTTACCGTGGGACGCAATCCCACAACTTTATAAATATAGACAACTTTTGGCTTTGCCCTCGAGTTTTCCAGAGTACGGTATCAGCCTACCGTATTGAGTGCCAGTACAGTCCCGAGGGGGTGGGGATGGACTCCCTCACCCTCTACGTTAAGTGTCTCGCCCTGTCAAGTTCTTTTCACAGCTTTTCGGGGTCATTGTCAAACCTCGTTGCAGTCAACTACTTTTGATCGCCCGCAGGCTCATTGCTTATTATGCATTGCCTAATGTCCAGACAGTCATGGACAAATTCTGTATTATCAGACGGCAGAACCGGATTGCAGCCGTCGTTATTGTCGCACCACAGCCACATCTGGGCCAGAGCTGCTAAGCATGATTTGCATAGCATGTAAAATCGGAGTTACTAGCCAAACATGATATTGCTTGTGACTGGTATTCACATGGCAATCACGTGGAGTTTTGGCTGGTAACATGTTTTTACTAAGTAAGAGTTGTAAATTAGAACAGAGATGTTTTCTCTTTTGCCCTATCCCGACGTAATATATGAAGCACTGTACACTCAGTGCTTTCCGAGAGCCTGTGTGAAAAAATTCACAGGCTTATTTGGGCGGGATTCGAACCCACGACTTCCTGCTTACTAGTGCAGACGTCTTAACCACTCGACCACCGAGCTTGCTGGGGTCGGCTGGCCGATTCCAATCCAATGCAGCAGCGGGTACCACGTAATCAGTCAGAAGATGGAATGTTTTGCGTCGGAGGATGATGTAAATTAGAACAGAGATGTTTTCTCTTTTGCCCTATCCTATCCTATCCTATCCTAACTAGTTTGGCAATTCCAATAAACTAAAATGTGCATTTTTGTTCCCTTATAGGGAACAGGGCCCTATACACTACACAATCGCCTCTATACAGTTGTAAACTTAGAAGGAGTGAGAGATCAGTTTGTGCCCGGAAGTAAGGTTCAGTACCGTAAGTTGCTATGAATGAACAAGCTCCATGTTTAACTTTTGAAAGTTTAAAAACACCTTGATGTGTGATCGACCGGGACGCCAACTGAAAAGTTTGTCCCACCTCCCGCATTCCCAACCGCCGTCTTAGGGCCTCGCCTATTATCTCGGCATGTTCATGGATTAGCGAAGCGAGGAGGTTTATTAGGGATTTTTTCCGACGAATCAAAAAAATGTTTCGTCGTGAAATAGTAGTGGATGGGGGATGTTGGGGGCGTTAGGACGCTATCCGTTGTTGGGGGCGACATTTCGCTGGGCATTTTTCCCCATGTGTATAAGAGGGAAAATGTACACTACTTATAGCAGCTATCTATTCCACTGGTTTTTTTTTCACTTGTCGTATGCCATCCCACCCCACCCCCACCCACACGTCGCTACGCCGACTTCCTCCTTAAAGGTACCGTAGTGTACACCATTTGCAAACATCAAAAAACAAAAGTACTGAATTAGGCCTATAACGAAATACCGTACTGGACTGTAAGTAAATAGCAGTCTCAAGCATGCTGTGAAATCATGTCACCTGGTGTGCTGCCGTTTTCAAGAAAATTGGAAATTTATATCGGTTTCCAACGATTGTCGACCTGATAATGTCATTTTCAGAAATGAATGAATTTGGGGTTAGTATTTTATAGCAAATACTGTAACACTGACCTGTTTAAAGTTTTGTGTACATAGATGCCGGGAAAACAAAGAGAAAAGGATGTCGTTCTTGTAGTTTGGTTCACTGATCCTACTTCAGTCAAAACGGAGCAATTCATGGACGTCAGGGAATTATCAGGTCAGGGAATAGACTATACCATCGCTGAAAATTGATACAAAAATCCGACTTTTCTTGAAAATTATAATACACCAGGTGCCATCATTTCACAGGATGCTTGAGA
Organism: Hippasteria phrygiana; assembly: GCA_037893225.1. Classification (NCBI taxonomy): domain Eukaryota; kingdom Metazoa; phylum Echinodermata; class Asteroidea; order Valvatida; family Goniasteridae; genus Hippasteria; species Hippasteria phrygiana. The sequence goes on along the minus strand of JAZGUH010000555.1, from coordinate 788,226 downwards.
CTACTTACATTAAAGTAAGGTATTTCATAATAATTCAGCATTTTATTAAAATGTTATTTTATGTTGTATATTACCTTTAAGCTACCATTGCCCAGAGATAAAATGTTAAAAGGCAACGATTTGTTTCACCATTTACGCTTACAGCTCCTATGTCCGTACTTTTGGGGCGTATCACCCAGAAAAACAATGAACTTTCAAATTGAATTACTAATTAGTTAGCATTAGAAAAGTTATAAGCTTTCCAATGAGACGCCCTGCACAAAATCGACGACACGTAACAGATTTAATAAGTTTCAAATTTTGAATTAGGAGCGGAACGCTCGTAATTCCTACAGTATTATTAATGTACATGTATATATTTTAGGAAGACCAAATACAGTGCACAGTGTATAGTGGGGCTATTATTTGTAAAGTGAACCAAATGTCACACACGTGACCAGACTTCATTACATAAAGTAATAACAAAATTCTTGTCAGAGATTTATTGTCTTTAAGATGAAACAATTTGTTTTTAATGGCTTTCGCGTGATGTTACACACGTGACCAGCAATATTTAACCTCTGACCCTTAAAAAAAACATTATCAGCCAAACATATAACAATTCTACTTGATCATTAGAAATGTATAAGTCATATATACAGGAGAAAACAATACACCTGTAATGTTTTTAGAATTAGAAAAGGGATGCATTACACAATTTTCCATGTTTTTGGTCACACACTGTCTAAGAATGGACCAGTGAGTATTTGTTCTTTCAAAAATCCCGTTTTCTTCCAGTATAGGCCTATAGGGGGACATCCCTTCAAATACAATTTTCAATCGGAGTGTTGTGTTAACTATAACACGGTACCGGGATAATGAGGGATGAAGAACCCCCAAGAAGGAAACTACAGGTTTAAAAGTCCATACTTTAATAATATGTATAGGAAAATTGTACAAACTTTGGAGAGGTATGTGATTTTCCATCAGTTTGAACCACCCTGTTACTCGTATTCTCCCCTATACATCATTATATCCCACCGTTAATCTTGCCTGTCACTTTCCTGTCGATCAATCCATTTTCACTGCACGATACAAAGGGGAATTGGTCGGCATGTGAGGAGATGGGAACTGACATGAACGGACTGACAGATTACACGATATCATAATCATCATGCGCGTGTGCATCATAGTCATACAAGATTCGGTTGTTAGGGAGTCATCTCGATTGCACTTGTTTGCGCCTGGGCTTAGGTATCGCGGTCTTGAACAAAGCGACGAGTGATGTCTAGTCTATCGAATAGCCGCTCGTATCGTGCATATGCAATGCATGCAACGTCTGATACTCAGTCTAAGTAAGTGATGTCCAGCACCCTCCTCCTCTTTCGATTTTTCCGCGGCCGGTGATTTCTCCCTTTGCTGCTTTCTAGTGAGTGTTTTCCTCCCTAATGGCGACGTCTATGGTCGCAGCTTGAAGTTGTGCGCTCAGCTGATATAGACCTACACAAATTATCAATGCTCCCTTGATGCAAAACTACGGAAAAAGGAACGGGACATCATTTATTAACAACATGAATATTGCTGTATACATACAGCATTAATTGGTATAAGTAATTGGCCTGTTGAAGTTATTTCAAAACGTGTATTTCCACGCTGCTCATCATTACATGCATGTCTTTATTTATGGATCAAAAAATTATCAGAAATGAAGTCAAGAAGTTGAAAAACAATGAACATAATAAAGCTTATTTCTATTTTTATTTTAATAACAAAAGAAGAAAAATTAATGGTAATGAAACCAAGGATTCCTCAAAAATATACATCATAAGTGTAGAAAAGTGCTTGAAAGCGACAGTTTGCATTTGATGCGATAGTCCCAAGGGTTAACAGTCCAAATGTTCGATATTCCCAAGAGTCATTTGTCCGAAGGTCCCATAGTCCGAACTTAGAATTAGGTAAATTAGTCCGAAGGTTCAAAAGTCCGAAATAAACACAAGGTTCAATTATAGTCCGAAGGTTCATAAATCCGAAAGCACGTAGGGTTCGATAGTCCGAAATAACAAAGGTTCGGTATAGTCGGAAATGACAATAGCGTTCAGTAGTCCGAAATTACATTAGGGCTCAATACTCCGAAATGACAATAGGGTTCCATAGTCCGAAATGACGATAGACCGTTTATATTAGCTGTTGATATTGTCCATTCGTACTATCGAACCTTATTGTAGATTCGGACTACTATCGAACCTTATTTCGGACTATCAAACCTTATTTCGGACTATCGAACCTTGTCAATTCGGTCTATCGAACCAGGGCCTACTGTCAATTCGGACTATCGAGCTGTATCGTCCATTCGGACTATCGAGCCTTCGGACTATTAAACTTTATTCAATTTGCGGAATAATGAGCCCTTCTGACTATCGAATTTTCGGATATCGAACCTCCTGACCAACGAACCTTCGGATTATTCAACATTCGGACTATTCAACATTTAGACTAACGAACCTTCGTACTATCGAGCTCTAACTGTATTCTCTACCCGAAGTGCCCCCCCCCCCCCCCCCCCCCCACCTCTTGATTGGCTGAGCCGTGAGAGAATGTTACATCATGTACTTTTTCCAGCAGAGAACACAAACACTAAGGGCGAGGTTATAATAAAAAATAATGCGTGATCAGAACCATATTTTTAGTCTGCCTTTTCCCTATATGGGAATCATGCAATATTTATCAATTTCAACCTTTTCCACACATATGCTGGATAACCTATACAATACGAGCATGGTATAAATGCTGGTTTTCGTTTGAAGCAATATTATGTTTTATTCAGTGGCGTGGCCAGGTTCTGTTCAGATGGGGGAAAAGTGGGGACATGGCTATTTTCAAAGGGGACAAATGGAATTTATATCCAGATTTTTCAGAACCAAATTGTAAAATTTTCGTTAAAAAGTCTGCCGCAATTTTGTTTCGGGCACGGAAAAATCGTTTGAAAATCGGGTGGGGGGGGGGGGGGGGAGATGCACAAGCACAAGCAAATTCTTCATTAAAAACAAAAATTCACGAAACCAAAATTCGCATTAACATAAAAATACAAAATACCCATTTTGCAATCCCTCTTTAGGACTCTTACAAAGGACCCGGAAATTAATAGTAATATGGATATAATCATGGTGTCCTGTATGTAGTACTCAATTCATAAAAATCGTTTGCGTGGTCGCTGTAATCTTAAAAAATCCCTTTGGGTCCAGTTTACTACATTCAAGCTTCTTTATCGAGCGACCGGCCTGAGCGCTTAAATATTTGTCCCCCACGGCGGAGGCGTTCGGGTATTGCCTGCCGTTGATAAGACCAGTTAAGGGGGTATGGACACGGTGACATATAGGGCCCAAGACCGGAGAGTACGCCGGGAACACCGTAACTGGACACCACCAGCAGCGAATGGAAAGACAGGTTTGCCCATAATATACCAGGGGAGATGGATTTGTCGGGAAACACGGGATACGAGCTGAATTCGGTGTGGAGAGAGGGGCGTCAGAACCGTTCAGGAGTTGAGACGGGCCGGGGGACGTGAGGGGTAGGAGGGGGTCACAAAGTAAAGGGGGCTGGGCGGAGTCACATCCGATCATGCCTGGGACTTGGAAGTCGTTACGCAGGTAATAATTGCATCACGTATTGGTGTGCCACCACCCCTTGCCCCCCCCCCCCCCCACATCTTCCCACCCTTTTATTCGTTTCTTTATACTCCACCGACAGTCTAACTATATCCTCGTATATTTTCAAAGTAAACAACGAAACTGGCAGGAGGTCGCGGGTTCGAATCCCGCTCCTGCCAGTTTCTTTGTTAACTTAAAAAATATATTGAAATTTACCTAGTCAGTTTCCCTTGTGGATTGTTTGACGAATTATATCCTCGTATCTCAGCTTTTTCTTCTCTCTTTTCATAATTTTGCATATCCCTTCCCGAATTGAGGCCATTGTTTGAGCATTCTGGATATGATGGCAGAACTTTCCTGGATTTAAAGGTTCCACTGAAGAATAAAAATGAAAATTATTCTATTTGAATTTGCACCTGTGTATTAAAGTCTTACCATCACTTTTGAGCGCTTTCATGACATTCAATTTAAACAAACAATTTTCCGATTTTATGTGAAAGACCGTACTACAAAATTGTACTGGAGACACCAGATTATAGTTCAAACTAAATCTATAAAGAGAAGTAACTCTAGAAAGAGAAATGTGGTTGTTAGAAGAACCGGAGTATTAAATGTAGTGTACACGATTGGTAATCCTCAATTTCTTTTAATGATTTATTACGAAATACCTTACTAGACTGTAAGTTAATAGTAGTCTCAATTATCCTGTGAAATGATGGCACCAGGTGTGCTGTCGTTGTCAAGAAAAATGGAAATTTATATCGTTTTCAAACGATTGCCGGCTGGCAATCGTTTGAAAACTGCACTCTATAACAAATGTAGCCTTTAGTCAAGGCTCGCGTGACTGACGAGTGGCCCGCCCTGACACCCTGGCATACCCGGGGCGCGTTCCAGGTAGCCATGCGCGCCTTGACTAAAGGCTATCATCCGCCCGACAGTTGAAAACGAACGCCGTTTTTCTTTCGTTTGTTTTGTCAACGTCCAACAACGCAAAACTTTGAACAGGTCAGTGGAACGATATTTCCTATAAAATACTAACCCCCAAATCCGCCCATTTCCTAAAATTGCAACAATGACCAATCAGCACAGTGCCTTGTAGGCGCCCAAAAAGCGCTCGTCCTAAGATTGCTATGGTTGGCAAGATCATTCAAATGTATACACGACCATCTCTTGAAAATACGCTGTTTGTCTAAACATCATTGAGTTTGGTTCGGAAAAGTCGGACTGTTGGAAATCAGAGTGGTGCCCTTGGCTCTTTCGTTGTGTGCAGGTTGCACTCTGCGGTTTGTCTGAATGACCGAATGTCAATGGTTCGGTGTTTGCTTTCCTGATTTCTCCGTAAATATTACGTATGGTAGAACGTTTACACTCAGACCTCGGAAATAGGTTAGACGAATAACAGAGATTAAATAATGTTTTGTTTGTTTGTTTTTCGATTCTTGAAATCGAATATAAACCACAACCTTTTGGAGGACTTCAGAAACAATTTTCTCAAAGATGAGATTTGAGACTTTGCAAGGCGGAGATACTAATAAATGAAAGGTTTACTTTGCGGAAACACCATGTGGAAATGTTTCTCAAATTGAGAGAATGGTTCTGAAAAGAACCAGATATATAAACTCGACCTTCCGGTCAGTTATGTTCTGACCGTCTTCAGGAGAACGTCGAGTTTATACCTCTGGTTCTTTTCAGAACCATTCTCTTAATTTGAGAAATATTTCCACATGGTGTTTCCGCAAACCTTTCATTTATCAAAGATATAGCATATTGACAGAAATATTTCTCTAGGGGATTGGTACTGTTAATTATCTTTTCAAGGTACTTTCCTACAATTACAATGAAAAAATCTTAATTTTCCCCAGTTTTTCAGTTTTTATTCTAAACACATATTTTTGAAAACATATATATTTTCACCAATTGTGTCAATGATTTTCTTCATTTTTGTGTTATTGTAAACAGAAATATAATATTGTTGTACATTCCCTAAATGACATTCCCATAAAATACAATTTTTAGAAGCAATACCCTTGACAAAGGAATGCTTTTGTTACAGTTCATTTGAATAGCTTAAGACTTGGATTAAGACTGCTGGTCTTGTGCTGGTCTTGTGCTGATCTTGACTACAAAATTGCTATATCATACCTTTAAACCAAAAGTACACGAATCAGAACAAAACGCTGGCACCCGTGGGTCACCGCAGTTTTTGCCGTCACCGAAAATATTATTACCACAATGCTACAGCCCAAAACTACGACGGCCATATGGATATATTCAGTTCAAAGACGTCATGTCGACGTCATGTATACAGTGCTTCATATATTACGTCGGGACAGGGCAAAAGAGAAAACATCTCTGTTCTAATTTACATCATCCCTCGACGCAAACATTCCATCTTCTGACCACATTTGTGTATTCAAGAGATTCCTCATGAGGCATTACGGGTGTCTGATTGGCGTCAGCTGACTCAAGGAGCGTATTCGAAACCCCGTTCTCGGATAACCCGCGAACAGTATTCTCTGGTTGCCGATTACGAACGCCAAAGTGCCGTGTAGAGCTAGTGCATCTGGGCGAAATTTCAAGATGGCAGCCGCCGGTTTAAAACTCCAAATGAAAAGAAAGAAAACTTCACGATCTTACGAGAAAAAAAAATTGAAATCTTGCAAGAGCAATAAAAATTGGCAAAGACAATCCCACTCCTATGATCACGTACAATTTTATTTTCTTATATCATTTATACTGTTCCTGGACTGAATGAGTGCTTCCAATTTCAATAAAATGAACGCAAGTTCTGGAAGGGCCTAAGTCCGCCATCTTTGTTCTTGACGTTCTTCATCTACTTTTCAATTTTAAGGGGGGGGGGGGGGGGGGGGGGGGTGGTGGTGAAAATCCTGTTCGCGAACAAAACTGATCGTCATTCGAAACTCGCGTGTTCGCGTGTTCATTCACGAGAACGAGGTTTCGAATACGCCCATTGTGTCACGTGAGTAACTGACACCTCTTAGCTCATTCGCTTTAGGGCACGACCCCTTCAAATAAGACGGTCCCCTGGAAGTCTGGCGACATGGCATTACACCGACTGCACCCCGGCCCCATTCGTACCCCTGCAGTCAACGGGAACACCAAGTTAAGTTTGTTTACATAGCATTTGAACGCTTTGAGGTTAGAGGAAGCAGGGAAGGCACCTCTCTTTTTTTTTGAGAAAACGTAAGCAAGGTTTGTGCTCGTGTGTATTTACCGGGCTGGGAAAAAAACACAAGTCCACCAGCACTTGGTACATTTCTGGGTGTGAGGAAGGGAAGGAACGCGCTATGTAACTAGTTTTCTGAATAAATGTAGTCTACCGGTATACCTACACAATATAAACATAACGTTAAAGTCCAAGCAACACTCAGTGTCAAGTTTGAGGTGAGCATGTAGTTGTGCTTTCCCAATACTTCCGAGGACAATGCTTTGTGTTAATATAACCCAACCCCATAGACTAAGCACGAATGTTTACTTCCGAGGGCCGATTTCAACAAAAGACTGACTTGCGAGGACTGAAAGGTTTCTTTGTATTTTCTTTCTCCTCTTGTCCTCGGACGCACATGCTTCAATCCCTACAAGTTGGTAGCACTCAGCGGCGGCAATTTCTTGTCAAAGGTGGGGGACGGGGGGGGGGGGGGGACCCATGAAATGTATATGACAAGGGGAACATTATTGGGGGGACACTGCAATAGCCGTCCCCTCCACCCAAAATATCAGGGGCGTGTCCTCCGCCACCCTCTCCCGGGATCGCCCTACCCTACATCTTGCTTTTTCCCATTTATACACTGTTAGAAAGTTGGGCAAACAGATTACCCAACGTTGGTACAATAGTCAACATGTTCAACCTTTGGGAAATTTTTCACGTAATTTACCAACTGTTGTAGGCCTATAACCACATCAGCTGTGCACAAACCAATTGTTGGTTAAAGTGGATCTCAACGAGGATCTCAATGTCACAGCATGGAGGAAGTAAACAAATTTATGCTAATCGTGCGCCTACGCTTCCTTTTATGGCCTGATTAATTCATGCATGAATGAATGTGTTGAAAAGCGTTGTTTTGTTTGCCACTGACATTCACGCTTTCAACCCGGAAGTGCGCAGAAGGGGCTAATGTGAAATTCCTCTATACACGCTGCTCCGTCAAGCTCACATTTTTTTCTTATCTGATCTATCCTGCCCTTCTCTAGCTCTGTGTATTTCGCAGGGGCAGGCGGTTTCTCGTCAAGGTTAATAGTGTGGAGGGAAAAGCACACAACCAACAACAATAATTGTTAAAGGAACCATGCTTCTCAAATTGACCGGATCACATTCTATTTCATAAATAAATTCATTTATATGTATTAAATGTGAATTAAAAGCCAAACTGGTTCAAGCGAAGTTTTAGTGTGATTATTTGCCGCTCAAAAATTGACCCCCCCCCCCTTTTTTTAATTTGTTGAGAATCAAATTGAGGGCGCTGTTCGTGACGTAGACCGAGGCACCGAAATTCATGGATCGACTCGATAGTCTGGACCCGCCCGTATACACACACTAGGTCTACACGTGCAATTTCGTAAGTTGCAACAACAACTAACATCGAACTTACCCTGATTTTCTCCCTTTTAGCGAAGGCTCCTCGGGGAATGGGCCGTTTAACGGCTTTCGCCTTTATCTTACTCACATCTGGGAAATTTGTTGGGATGGCAGTGGACTTGAGCATATTTTTAATGGTCATCCCAAAGGATTTGAAAATACCAGTATCGAAACACGACGGCTCAAAGTGGTCGCTACATAACGCTGAAAAGCTGCTGGGGCCGGACCTCTTTGCTCTTGTCACCTTCACTTTCGCCGTCCAAATTCTCCGATATTTCGCTTCAGTTGGAAATAAATGAAGGCTTACTCCACCCGTCGTTGTTTTGCTGCACCCAGCAGCCACACATCTTGTCGGCATGGCCGAAAAACACTATATTTTGCTTAGATTTTGGACGAAGAATTTTCGTCGTACAATGTACACACAATGCATACCCGTGATGAATGGGTAATGTGCCTCGATCTACGTCACACACTTAAGTTAATGAGGGTCCCACTCAGGGGGCGGAGTAGCTTGGACAAACATTTTCAAAAATTGTTTTCTCATATTTAATCTGGGAAATAATTCTCTCTGGACACAAAATATCATTGTCAAGATAATACTTTATTGTTTTAAGCAGGAATAATGCAATATAAATCCTAAATCATGTTTCCTTTAAGCGTTTTATACTCGGTTTCTCTTGTGTATCGCGGGAAATTTGTGAAAATGTGTGCTGATCTTTGTGTATCCTGGTGCATATTGGTGCATGTAAAAGCCAATGACACATAAAATGTACATGACAAATGGAACATTTGGGGGAGGGGACACTGCCATAGCCGTCCCCTCCCCAAAAATATTGGGGGTCCGTGTGTCCCCCCCCCCCCCCCCGTCCCCCCGGGATCGCCGCCCATGGTAGCACTATTACACTGATTACAATTAACTCTAAACGCTATATGTGCAAAAGTTACATATTTTCACACAAATTAAAAAAAGAACCTACCACAACAAACCGTGCATACTCTAACCAAATTCCATACGCCACTCTTTTAGACTTTGAGGAACACTTTAAAAATGGACAAAATCATTTGGGCGACAATGAAAATATCGCCCTATTCATCCTGGGTCACCCTCACCCACTTTTTCTTGAAAAAATGCGGTTTCGCCGTGTTTTTTTAAATTCACTGTGACCCATTTGCAGCCTGCATAATTATAACATATATTCACTAATTGATCTAACTGATAATTATGCTTATACAGTAACTGTTTATCTATATAACATAATGTGGGTCATTCTATAAATTTGGGGGTCCAAAAGTGTGACATTTTTGGGTACCTGTTACATAGTGACATGTATAAGATTTTGCAATTCCGGACACATTCTTTAATACCTTCTATCTCCAAGAGTGATTATGTAAAGCAAAGTACCTGCCAAACAAGTAACAAATAGTGTGAAGTCAATTGTATTGAAATTACACAGGTCAGGTGTAACAGGGACACCCCAAAAAATGTCACACTTTTGGACCCCAAATTTATGGAATGACCTATAGGCCTAATGTGTGTATAGTACTTGTATGAAAATATGCAAACGATATTTTGGCGCCTCTAATACAAACATTACTGGTGTAGTAACATCAGGTATTTTTTACAAAAAGGTATAAAGATCCGGTTTCTTTCCATTTCCTGGTTTGTAGCCGGCGTTTAACCTTCCCATGTTTCCACATGCTTTTCAGGAACTATGGCGTTTGGGAGGATTACAATACGACTTCAGTCTATTGTTTGTACCCTAGAAATTCAAGGAAAAACGACGACGTTCTTACACATTATGTCACAAAAGAGGTTTATTCACAACAAAGCGACCTGCCAAAGATCTTTCAAATTTCAAGTTTTTACCTTAACCGTGATTAAAGACCATCGAGAGGAGAATTACCATTGATGGCTGACCGGAGTCGGCATTTTGACATTTTCCAAACGTTTCCAGGGATTAGTTAATATTGCCACTAATGACGTCATTCAAATGACGTAATGCAGTCACAATCTATAGACTTTGACACATGCACTGGTACCATTTAAAGATAAACTATCCGTGCTTTAAAAAAAATAATTATTTGTTTATTTTCAAAATCTTTACGTCTAGGTAATTTTGTGTTAATGAAAAACCACCTTTTTCTATATTTGGGGCCGGTAACCCTCTAAAAAAAGGTTTTTATTCTGTTTGCTTTCGCGCGAATAATTCGACATTTATTCAAAAATTATTAACTTTTGTTTTGTTGGAAACATAATTTAAAACTATATATTTGTAGGGCACAAACTCGAAAAGGGCACGGACAGTATATGTCCGTGATACAATTTTACATCTTTTTTTCCAGAGTGTCGTCCAGTCGGTTACTTTTGTAGTTGCAGTAATGGTATAATAATCTAATCAATAAAGATGCTTGATTGAGGCACCCCAAAAAATACATTTTAAATTGAATTTGCTAGCATCAAATTGCACAGGGCGTACGGGAGTCGCACGGTGGTCTGTTGATGATTCGCACAGGCTGTAGGGCCAGGGTGTCGTGTGTAATTCGGACGGGTCGCATGCCCGTGCGAGTTTTTCAAATGTTGAAAATTTCCATACGGCTGTCGCACGGTTCGCATAGTTCGCATTGGTCGCATGGGGGGTCGCACGGCAGTCGCACGGCAGTCTGATAGGTCGCACGGGAGTCTGAAGAGAGTCGCACGCCCGAGCCGTGCGACTCCCAGCAGACCCCGTGCGACTCCCGTGCGGCATCCATCAGACTGCCGTGCAACTGCCGTGCAACCTGTGCGAATCTCATGAGAGCCCGGTGCGACTGCTTTCAGACTGCTGTACAGGCTGTAGGAATCTCATGCAAGTTCGGTGCGACCCCGTGCGAGCGCGGTGCTGCTGCCGTCCAACCAGGACAGATCTCACCAACAAACATATAAAAAGCGGCCTCAGCAGCCTAAAAATCATTCGCCATCTGGTAGTTTAAGCTGTCCACATCAAGATGAAAGACAACCAGAGAAGAATGAGAAACAGAGAACTTCGTACGGAAATCGCACAGCTGTACGATTTTTTAGTCGCACCGCAGTTTTTACAAAAAATCGTTGAAGTGAGAACAGGGGCCTAAAGCAATAATCTCGCGTATAATAGATTGCAGAATGTTTGGGTCTAAATAGTTTTCCTCTATTATTCCTTTGTAGTCGGAAATCCATTGAAAAAGCCAGTTCGGTATTTCAACTGCGCATGTGCACATTGACATTTTATCCCTAATGACCCGCGTTACCTAACGCGCGCGTGTGAACGCAAAAAGTGGTCGCACAACGCGCACGTGTTAAATTCAATCAGAATGGGCGTTCGCGTAACATGGCCTGCCATTACTTCAGCAATTTTATCTCGAATAGCATTTGACCTTCGAATTACCAAACTGGCTTATTGTGGGTTAAAAAGTGCTTGGTGCAGACCAAACGCCAGGACGCAACTCATCCCTCCTTCAATTTCTTAGCAGGTCGGCAAAATTGTTTGTCCTTCTCACTCACACAAACTGGTTTGGGGCTTCTTTATTTATACCTAGTGCTATATATTTCTACAACTCGACTTTTTATTCGATAAATGCACATCTTTAGGCCTATATTACAATAACAATCTGACGATTAATATTTTGAACCCATACTGTTCGCCGATTTTGATGAGTTCTACCCTTTTATCATTGGTTATCTGCTTTAACTATTGTTTTATTAATCGATATTAATTGTTATTGTTGTTCTTAATCGGAAATATTTCCGTCTTTGAGACCACGTTATGAAGATATTCCAAAACACCGTGTCTTGTTTTCAACAATGGAAATAAACGCATATGAACGTGCACAGAATCACTGTTAAAACTATAGAGATGTGCATCCAAATCGGGTACTCGAGTTCCCGACCGCTTATGTCAGGAACCGTTTCCAGATTATGGAATCAAGTACCGTAAACGAATTAACATACTCAGGAATTTCTCAGACAATGAAAAAGAAAGTTTTTTAATGTCATTTGTGGGGAATGTTCAAAATGGGTAGGCTTAGGTACATACAAAAAAACAGCTATGGAGCTCATTTATTTGTACACATTTGCATCTTTCTGCATCGATGCACCGATGTGGCAGTATAAAACCCCTTGCGTACGGAAGACGCCAAATGGCGCAAAACAAATTGCCACCAGGCTGGATGACGCCATTTGCCGCTATTTGTGCAGTTTCAATCCATTGTTTGATTATTGTGTGTGTTACGCTTGACTGCACAATCACATTGTGGACGTTTCGTTTGGCTGCAAAGGCCGGCGCGATACCCCGGCGCCTCCTGTAAATAACCGTACTCAAGGGGTCTTAATTAACGTGCGGATCTTTACGAACAATATGAACAGCAATTTATGTAATTTTTGGGACTGACTTTCTTCAACGGGTACCCGATTCCCTTCAGATAAAACCTTTAGTTAAAACATATTGGTTTTTCATTATTTTCTTGCGACTTGAATGATGGATTGAGCTTAAACTTTCACAGGTTTCTTACTTCATGTTTTAAAATAATTCGTACAATGAACATTCCGTTGGGGAAGCATATACGACGTGGTAATCTTCCCCATTTGGCAAACTTGGTAAACCAGTGTGATGTCATTTGTACTGAGGGTATTATAATGCATGTTTGAATATTATGTGGGAGCGGGGCTTAAATCCATCCTTGTGTTATTGCGGTTAAAAATGGCAAAAAGTACGGAGCACTAAAAATACACATCACGGTAAGTCAATTACAGATTCCCTCCAGAACAAGGAAACGTTTGGTGAATGCACAAGAACCCAGTGGGAAGTTTTTATCCAACTTTACTCAAGAACAATACTACTTTCCCAGGAACAGAGGAATTTAATGTTTGTAGGTGATGTACATGGAATTTTTGCCGGATGTGTGTGGGCCTGTGTGGGCATTGCTTTGTTTGTTGTTGAAGCTGGTAAATTGACAACTTTAGCCATAATACATGTACATGTAATAATTTGAATCAAAGTTGAGCTTTGTAAGACAGTGTCTTTACCAGGGGCGGATCTAGAGGGGGGGGGGGGGTTGTGGGGGTTGCACCCCCCCCCCCCTTCCCCTTGGGCTGCTGAGCGAAGTTGTGATAAGCAATGCTAAACCACATCCTTGTTACCAGTGGGTATACCACTTGTCCATACACTGTACACTGTACCGGTATACAACCCCTCCCTAAATGAAAGGCTAGATCCGCCCCTGTTTACTTCGGTGTTGTTCACATAAATGGGCTTCTGTGTGGTATAGCACTGCGCATCGCAATCGAGTACATTTGCAAGACGGTGGCAAATAGAACTTAAGGGTGCACACTTCCAAATAAACTTCCATACACATCAATGGTAAATACACCAACTTAAAAAAATGGGGGGAAAGGTGACGACGCCATCCACCTAAAACAAGCATCAGTTGTCATACCTTTTACGTGATATTTCCCTCCAAAGACGACCACCCCTAACAGTCCTATACACAAAAAGTTGTACGTGTGTGATCCAGTAACATTTAGAGTGTAATCTGACTACAGAATGGCACATAAACCGCATTAACAACTCGACGCCAGGCTGTCATTCTTGAGTCATATTAAGAATTTTCAATGTTTCTAAATTTCGAAGAAAATATATTTCGATTTTTTTTTTTTTACCACCCACCCAACCCAATTTTTGATCTTAAAATATTGATTTGCCATTCAATAACAAATAATCAAATGTCCAGTTTAGTGACGGTGTGATGCAGCTTTTGGTCTCCCCGCTTGAACATGTGCCCTGATGACTTCTTGTGTTTCATTAATTGAAGTTCACTTCACTGGTTACTTTAATAAAAAATACCTCATCCGTATAGTGCTCTATAAGGGTTGCAGATACACAATAGATGTACATGTATATCCCCATCTCTGCTTTGTACGAACCCAGGGTTGAAATAACAACGAATCGGAACGCTGGAGTGGAATCATCAAAAGAGCTTTTCTTTTCTTTTTTCCCCTTTTTTTGGGAAAGTGAATTTCGATTTTCAATAGTTTTCGTTGACCCATCCACCCACATTTTCGAAAACAAAAATCTAAATTTAAAAACATGTAAATTTGTGAATGGCCCATTGTACGTCTGTTGCTCATACAATTTCTTTTTGCCTTGTGCTTAATACTAAACTGTAGAGCATCCATTTTGAGAACAAGATTCCTTCACTCTCTGGCTAATGGGGGGGGGGGGGCATTCTAGTGGCCAATTAATCCAAATGCTTACAATTACAAGTCACAATCCTGGAGTAAGGTGGCACTCCGCATGTTTAAAACCTCTCAACTGCATGGGCCTCAGAACGCCCTTTAGAGAAATATGTTCGGGGCAGGCAGGCAGTGCTGCGCCACAACCGTGCACACGTACCCATGCGATATGTCCCCACCACGAAGAACAATGACCCCCGGCCGAAATTCCCCACTACCTGCTGGCGAGCCGACCGGCCGGCACTTGGTGACTTCCACCGGTGATTTGCGTTACCTCTCAGTTATCAGTTACTTCCGAGTTATGGCACTACTGTCCGGTGTCCGGGGTGGTAATTAGAAGAATATAAAGTAATCCACGGGAATCTCTTTGTAAAAGACTGTCCAGGATGAATAATTAGCTTTATGGACAAGGTTCTGGACCTTGTGCTTTCTTAATATTTTCTTCCTCGCGAACCCTGTATAGCCGACACTGCAAAAACTATGGTGTTAAATTAACACCATGTGGTTTTTATATTGAACCATTCGCCCAATATATACACCACATGGTGTTAATTTAACACCACAGTTTTTGCAGTGTAATAGAGCCTCGATTTTGCAACATCTCTTTAGTAAACCAAGGGGGCAATATTAAACGAGAGCGGTTACTAAAAATCGCTTTTTAAGAACAATATGCCTGCCTTTATAAGCTTACTGGTTCAACTCAACTGATGTTGTTTGACACATTATATTCACAAAAGAAACTTTTAAAGTATCAAGAAGTGGTTCAGTGTGCTTGAAATGGCCATTTCTGGGTAGACGTTTTAAAGTTAAATATTGCCGGAATTTTATTTTTGAGTAAAGGCGCGAATCACTACACATGTCCAATCTGGTTACGAGTTTCCCCAATGATTTGTGCACAAAATCAAGCCGTGTTAAAGTTCGTTCATTGATTTTCATTTTATGCATTGTTTATGTCATTCCCCTCGCCTGTTTATTATTAGTCCAATGTACATGTGTTGGCTGCGTTTGTTTGTCCGTCCTTAGATTTGCTTGCTTGTTTGTTTGTTTGTTTCTGCTTAGCTGTTTCGGTAGTCCAGCCCCGGACAGCTATTTTTTTTCATAATTGTTGTTAACCACCTTGTGAGTATTTTTTGTGTCTGTATATGTTGAAAGGTACGCTTTCATAAGCGTCGGTTTTATGGTAACATATCTTTAACTATAGAGTTTTCGTTTATTATTTGTTTTGCTGTATGAATGAGCACATTCATTGTTATATAAACTCAACAGCTGGCTTTTATCACACGACCTTTGTGTGTGGTTGCATGGGCTTGAAATTAGGTCAGGAGTTTAAACCCTTCCGCCATTGTTTTGAAGTTTTCGTATTTTTCCTAACTTTCTGGGCTATTTCGTGAGAGCGAGAGTCTTGCTTCAATTAGGCGCTCTGTCGCCGGTGCTTGGGTGCCTATTTTAAACTCCCGGGGCCCGGGAAAGGAGGGGGGGGGGGCGGTGTTAAGCTTGAACGGCGCTGTCTGCTTGTAAATCAAATTGGGAAACTTGGCCGTGTAGCCTTAAAATAATGTTATTCCCCGTCGATTTTTGGCCATGCAGGACGAAAGCCATTGCTAATCGCTCACTTCCTACGTAACGGTATATCGTGTAAAAGCCTCGTGAACATGTTTCTGTCAATTTGAGAAATTTGTGAGACACAAAACACGCACGAAAATGCTTGTTAAAAGCTAATGAGTAATACGATACATAGGTCACAATTTGTGCATGTACATGTACACGTATTTACCTTCGTTAGCTCATGCAGGCTTGCTTATACCAACCGTATATATAAACTATAAACTGCTCAGAAAACAGAGGACTTTCTGTTTACAATAAATGACGTTTTTGACTGCACTTCGGTTTATCATATTAGTTCTACATTCGTTCTGTATAGGCTAATGAATTGAGTATAAATGGTGCAATAATCTTCGTCAGTATCAAAAAGAAAAGAAAACGTGATTTGTGTGTGGGTGTGAGTTTGTATATGCCGGCAATCGTGGACCTAGGACAAAAGAATTCGGGCGTAGACAAAGGGGTCCACGTTTGACCGAACGTCCACGATTGAAAATCGTGTACAAAACCAATGGGAGGTCTTCCGAAAAAGTTAGAGTATAAACAAAAGAGGAACAATGGGAGGTCCACGATTGCACCCGTTTGGGTGACTGTATGTGTGTGTGTGTGTGTGTGTGTATCTCTGTTTTTATTTTTAAAGTCATTTTGTTAGAGTTAGGCCTATATTTATTTTTCTAGCTTACTGAAAATTTGCATTCTCGTCCCTCTCTCTCTTAATCGGCGTCTGTGTTATTTGCTGGTCTCCTTGCCAACACCAGCAACACAGTGACGCAGCTAGGGGGCTCTTATGCGTGGGGCCACCGTAGGGGGGGACACATGTGATTGATTCCTTTAACAGAGAGACAACGAGGGGAGGGGAATAAGCCTGGTGCGTGTAACTGTATAGCCTACCTGGCATGACTCGGAGGGGAGAGGGCATTTTAACAAATTGTCTATCCCTTCAAATGTGGGGACTTCTGGACGATCTTTCATTTTTTAGTAAAGGATTTCCGAAAATATCTGTAATATTTCGTCTAGTTGTCGAACGGTTTTCCTCCATGATTCCGTCCAAAATAGTTTTCGCCGCCAAAAATCTAAAACCATAATCGACAACTTGAAGAAGGTGTATACTGCATTATCTGTTAAAACAGTTTCGCAATAAAAACAGAAGGATGAACAAAAATAACAGTGGTGTAATATTAGGTCAGTCGAGCAAAATACATATAAACACGTACATTTTTAGCAGTCAATTTTCATCAATCCTTATACTGGAAGGTTATACGCATAGCTTTGCAGGTTGTATTTTGGGCCGAATTGGGTGTAGGTAATCAATTTACAGTTGTGTTCTTAAAGGTAGTGTACACGATTGGTCATTGTTGCAATTTTCAGAAATGGGCGGATTTGGGAGTCAGTATTTTTATAGGAAATATCGTTCCACTGACCTGAAAACGGCGTTCGTTTCCAACCGTCGGCGGGCGGATGATAGCCTTTAGTCAAGGCGCGCATGGCTACCTGGGCGCGTGACGCGCCCCGGGTATGCCATCATGTCCGGGGCGCGCCACTCGTAGCCACGTGCGCCAAAGGCTACAGGGCAGTTTTCCAACGATTGCCGGCCAGAAATTGTTGGAAAACGATATAAATTTCCACTTTTCTTGCGACGACAGCACACCTGGTGCCATCATTTCACAGGATGATTGAGACTACATTAACTAACAGTCTAGTAAGGTATTTCGTAACAATTCAGTAAAAAAAATGGAGGATTACCAATCGTGTACAGTACATTTAAGTATCCACATCGTGCTGTTATTTAAATAAATATATAAATAAATAAAAATGGACAGTTAAAGTCAACGTGTCCATATAACATGTAACGCACACAAGTGTGTAAGCGCTTAATTTTGCAACCCTTGCGAAATATATTCATTGTTATTCTCTTCTGACTTTTTATTACATTTTGTTCTGCCATGTTGTTTTTGTTGAACTGATCGATTTTAGGAATACATTTTGAGATGTCAAATCGGACGTCTCACCGTGCCAAGCCGTTCTTAGTAGCGGTTGCTGGCTTGCCTTAGCAGTGCCCCGTGCCTTGTCTGCGTCATGCTATGCCCAAGTCGCACGACGTAAGATAGCACAAAGTGACGCATGCCGCGAACAGCTAATTGTCCAAAGCAATTTTAGATCGCCGTGGTCCAGAATTCACAACTGTTTAGCCTATTTTTTTTCTTGCTCGTTTCTGAGCCCTGAAGGGAAGAGAGAGGACAAAAATGACCTGATGCGTGAACCCAGGCTTCTGAGTCACCACATATACCGAAGTCAGGGCTCAAGCAACGGGGTAAATTAATGGAGATTTAGGGTCTTAAAGCGGTTGGGTATTGAGGTTCATGAAAAGTCTCCGTACACTCAAATAGTTTTCTGTGCTGGACAGAACAAGGGTTAACGGTATGATACACCTTTGGTAATAATAACAACAAATCTTTATAAATTTCACTTTAAACGCTTATATTTACAAAGATAGCAGTACCAATCCTTCTGAGAATATTTCCGTCTGAAATGATATCATCTTCGAGAAAACTGTATCTGCAGACCTCTAAAAATGCAGTCGGGTATTTCAATTTCAAAGATGGAAATACGCACATAGTGAACATACACAAAACCACTGCTAAAACACAACGGGTTTTCACTATTTTCGCATGACTCGGATGACGTAGATGTATTGGGCTCCAATTTTCGCAGGTTTGTTATTTCAAGTATAATGTTGAATCACACAGAATATGAACGCTACCTGCTACGGTACTGTCAGCTCTACCAATGCTATATCATACCTTTAAAGTTGAAACGGACATGCGCTTTTAGGGATCATATTTGGGATAAAAAGAGTTGGAAAAGACCATGTGAGATTGAGGGAGTGCATTGCTGTCTTTCTTGTATCATCCCAAGTGATTTCACTGTTCCATCGCTGACTACCCACTATGTACCCCGGGGCAGTGCACAGTGTACGCTGGCAGGCCAGTCAGGAAACCCCCAATTTATCAAATCTTACGGTAGGGGGAAACGACCAATCAGTCGACTTCTGTTGGCAGAGTTTTCGTTATTTCCCGTTTATTACGGCGATGTGATGCAAAGACAAGTATCTGACGCTCCTTCAACATTCATGCAGTGACTCTCCTTTATTTTCCCTTGCATAAAGTCCCTCTGGGCTCCAGAAACAATAGTCTGCATAGAGTCACCGGTTCTGTATGGAACTCCACACATGCACGGTTAGCGAACTATACCCTGCGAACGTGCACGACGGATGTGATGAGTGACATGGACCTGTTGATGGGCCCGGGAATCCAATCAGGAAAGGGGACAGGGCTCCACTCGTGTATCCCTCCGCCGGCTGATTTGCATAATTGCCGGGCCGGCTAGCCGACTATATTACACGGGGAGTCTTAGTGGAGAGTTGGCAGTTGTTCAAAGGCAAGGCTAAACCCTCGCCTGGTGAGTTTTTAAGTCAGAGGAACTCTCTAGTCGAGACACGGGAACGAACAGGGACTTAATATATTTGTATGCGCCATGGACTGGTGGTATAACCACACCAGGTCATCGTGCCGCCATCAGCCGAGGAAACCCTACTATCACCATCACCATCACCACCATCACCACCGGACAAATCACCACCATCACCATCAACCTCACAAACACCCCGTTGGAATGTGCGGTCCTAGATACCGCGAGCTTAGACGAACGCCATTCAATTCCTATGGACTTTACCATCCGTACCGTAAGGTAAATAACTTTCCATATGCTATAAAAATTTCCAAACTGTGTGCGTTAACAATTCACCGACTCACTGCATATAAAATGTTCTGGTTAATAATGACTTTGCACTAACGATAGCACTGCTTCACAATTTCAAATTGTTTCAAACGTTGTTTCATTTGTAAACAAATGAGATTTGTTTGGTTGGGGTATGTGATGTGATCATGTATAAGGGTACTACAGTTCATTTTAAACTGTCGTTGTTATCAGTGGTTTTGAAAGCATGTCTTTTTCGAGGCCAAATTAGGGGCTATATTTTCAGCCAAGATATGTAATTTGCACTGAAAATCTATTTCACCCAATAAAATTAATTGGGTATATCTACATGCAAAAAAGTCAGTCAACATCAGTTATTTTAAATTGCAGGTTCTTTTTCAGTGGTTTTCTATGTTTGTCTTCTTTGGGGCAAGGTTGGGGGGGGGGGGGGGGACAGAGGAAAAAGCACACAACTAAAAATAATTAAATTGTTAAGCATTTTGTACTCGGTGTATCCTGGTAAATTTTTGAAAATGTGTGCTGATATTTGTGTATTCTGGTGCATACTTGTGCATGTGAAAGCCAATGACCAATAAAATGTTTATGACAAGGGGATATATTGGGGGGACACTGCCATAACCGTCCCCTCCCCGTCCCCCGGGATCGCCGCCCATGGCTAGCTATAGGACAGGTAATCGATTTCAGCCTACCTGTTTAATTTGTACTAACAAGTTCCCACAAGTTGTAATCCCTTTCAGCCAAGATTTTTATTTGTTATCGAAAAGTGCCCATTGGGCTTATATCTGTAACAAACATTATTAAAGTTAGGACGCTTTGATCCTACAGCAGAATCTTCTCAAAGGCTGAATGGCACACACAAAAATAAACCGAGAAGTCGGGAAACACTAGGTGAAGAGAAAAGAACAAAAGGGGTCTGAAGGTGGTTACACATTTTAAGCACGTGCGTTATGAGCCATTTTAGTGTTTAACTGCAATTGCATGCATAACAGTAGCCGATGCTCTCCCTACACATGTAATTTCTTGGAACCCATGGATTGTTTTAACATACATGTACATTACACTGTTACCGGAAATAGTGCTTTTGACTAATATTATTATCTGGCCGTGTGCACGGAACTAAATACTTTTATTATCTCGATGAATCGATGACAGAGTTAACAAAATTGATAATCTTCTAATTTCAAAACACTGAGGACTAATTCACCCCAAGTTATCAAAAAACAGTATTCAAGAATAAGTTCTTCAAATGAACAAAAAATAGTAAAAAGATTAAACATGGATGGGTTTGTGTGGTTTTCTTTTGGGGGGGGGGGGGGGGGGGGCGTATATAGCGGCACCCCGAAAAATAAATTTTCAAATTGAATTGCTAATTTTGTCAGCATTAGATAAGTTATGAGCTTTCTATAATGAGATATTCCTCAAAATATCCGACTCTGATAAGTGACAGAATAAGTTCTAGATTTGGAATTTGGAGCGGCATTTTCTAAAGATACACGAGCACAAATGTGGCTGCCTTTCAGAAAGATTTAAACAATTCTGCTGAAAATGGAATATCTGCAATAAAGCCTCTATTTTGGGCCCTAAATGAGGCCTGCGTACAAACCCATGAGTAAATGTCCAACATAAAAAGACTGATGAAAAACGATAGCTCAAAATGAACGTGTAATTTGGAATAAGCTGCAAAACGTTCACGAAGAATTTGACTTAAGGTAGTATAGGCCTACATCATTTGCAAACATCAACAAACAAAACTACTGAATTATTACGAAGTACCGCCGACAATCGTTGGCAATAGTCTAGTTCTACGACCTGATAATTCCCGGACTCTATAAATTGTTACGTTTTGTCTAAAGTATGGTCCGGGAACCAGACTAATAGAACAGATTTGTTTTCTCTCTGTTTTCCCCAGCATCTATTTACACAAAACTTTAAACAGGTCAGTGTTACAGTATTTGCTGGCACGCTATAAAATACTAACCCCCAAATCCATTTATTTCTGAAAATTACAGCAAAAGAAAATGATGTACACTACCTTTAAGTTCCGGGGAAAGTAATTGAAGTTAATCATAACTTGCAACAAAATAGTTTAAAATCTTTCACTAAACGTTAAAGTGAACTTGGCAAAATAACAACATTGTAACTTTTCATCGTGATTTATTAATTGAAGAAATAAACATGTTTATAATTACTTGTGATTTAGCAATGTTTGAAATATTTTGCAAGCATGGTGGAATATATTCCGTCTTGGGCGTAAACCTTATTATTGCTAATATTGTGTATCCTTGACTTTCTGTAAACACGAATACATAGTTACATATTTTATGACAAAACACAAGGAATTCATTTTTAACATTAGCTTAGCTTAATGAGTTTACTGTACTTCTCAATGCACCTTGAACGATTTTGTTTACATTTATGAGCAAACGTTTTTGCGATGTTTCATATAATCCGAAAATAAAGGGTTTCCCTTTCTTGTTTTGCATTTTTTAAAAGTCATTTAGTTTTTTAACAGTGATATCAAATATACAGTTGTTGGGTAATTAAATCAATTAAGAATATTTGGACTAAGTTATACAGTTGTTGGGTAATTAAATCAATTAAGAATATTTGGACTAAGTTCACTATAAACATCAACATCTGCAAGAAACTATACTGTTGTCCGAATTGCTCCAATTATCGCTGCAAGAAATTAGAAAGAAAATGCAAATTTAATGAAAATGCTCAAACTTGCTATTTCAACGTTGGCAATTTGGGTCAGTACTAAATTTTACTACTTGATAATGTAACCCATATTCGTGTTATCATACGAAATATTATCTTTGCAGCTTTAATCATTGTGTCAATTCGGGGCGGCCAATGCAAAAACTTGTGGTACAGCCCACGGCGGGTATACGCGTTAAAACTTCACTGGTCCACGAACCGTACAACCGCGAATTTTGCAATGCAATGGGGCGTGATCTAATATGCAGATTAGACGTTAATTAGACGCATGCGCATCAGTGTTAACAAAACACCATTCCCAACTGACTTGCATAGCCGTGATACACGCGGGGCATGGAAATATACACCTGAGTAAACTGTCCATCCCCACCTACCATCCAACCCACCCATCCCCCTCCCCCTCCCCCCTCCCCCCCTCCACCCCTTCCCCCTCCACCCCTCCCCCCTCCACCCCTCCACCCCTCCCCCCCTCCACCCCTCCCCCCCTCCACCCCTCCCCCCTCCCCCGAACAAGCAGCAATAGACCGCGGCGCGTGGCAAAACCCGTTTGTAAAGAGGCTGCCCACACAAATGTTGCTGCACTAGTTCGTTCCGATTTCAAACATGGTTTTGGGAATCAATCCAAATTGTAGTATACGACATTTGCAAACATCAAAAACAAAACTACTGAATTATTACAAAATACCGTACTCGACTGTAAGTAAATAGCAGTCTCAAGCATCCTGTGAAATCATGGCACCTGGTGCTGTCGTTTAAAAAAAAGTTAAAATTTATATCCTTTTCCAACGATTGTCGGCCCACAATCGTTGGAAATAGTCTAGTTCCCTAACCTAATAATTCCCTGACGTATATAGATTGCTCCGGTTTGTCTAAAGTATTGTCAGGCAACCAGACTACTAGAACATAATTTTTTTCTCTCTACGCAGACTACGGTTTTCCCAGCATCTATGCACACAAAACTTTAAACAGGTCAGTGTTGCAGTATTTGCGAGCACCCTATAAAATACTAACCCCCAAATCCATTTATATCTGAAAATTACAGCAAAAGTAAATGATGTATACATTTAAACATCCAATCTTCTCCAAACAATGGTATAAATGGTTTCATTACAGAAAGCTATAGAGACACCACTGTGCCTTTGATGACGTACTTTGGTCATGAATATGAAAGTTTGCTTTAACATAGAACCACACATTACAATTACTCCCTATTGCTACAAAGGGCTTGGGAATTTATAGTAACATTGAAATACAGCTCTCTGTACTCATGCGATACAAATCTCATTGCAAAACCTACATACCGTGGCTAGGGTAATTTCAGTAGCGTCTTCCCCGTGTCTTGTCTTCATCGGAAGTGCACGTCTTCCGTTGAGCGGACGCAGTGATCAACGTGTCCCCGGTGAGAATTTGCAGTGTGCAGGGGCGTGTTGATGAGAAATTGTTGGACCCGGAAAGAATTAACCATCCCCTTCAAAATTAAGGAAACCATTCACAGAAATAGGGTGAGCACAGAAGACTTTCGGTGAAGTTGTTCTGTAGTATACAAACAATATGATAGAATGCAAAACTCGCATTAAATTGGTGACAAAAGTTGGTCTTTATGACTTTAGAGCTTCAAAAGTCTGAATGCTCGATAGTCTTTTCGTCAAGAATTTCAAACAGCACAGTGTACATGGGATGGCCATGTATATTCTACTTTTAAAAGATCTTTTCAGACAGAATAATTTTGTTTATATATTTATTTATTTATTTATTTATTTATTACATTTATTTACCCGTGGTGTGCCCAAACAGTTTAAAACTGGTTTCCATTAGGGCCCTGCATACAATTTAATTTAAAATGAATACGAACAACTACATTAAAGGCAGTGTACATGATTGGTCATTGTTGCAATTTTCAGAAATGGGCGGATTTGGGGGTTAGTATTTTATAGGAAATATCGTTCCACTGACCTGTTCAAAGTTTTGCGTTGTTGGATGGCGAAAAAAACGAGAGAAAAGCGGCGCTCGTTTTCAACCGTCGGGCGGATGATAGCCTTTAGCCAAGGCGCGCGTGGCTATGTGGGCGCTGACGCGCCCCGGATATGCCATGGCGCCATCATGTCCGTGGCGCGCCACTCGTCCAGGTAGCCACGCGCGCCTTGACTAACGGCTACAGGGCAGTTTTCTAACGATTTCCAGCTGGAAATCGTTGGAAAACGATATACATTTCCACTTTTCTTGACAACGACAGCACACCTGGTGCCATCACTTCACAGGATGATTGAGACTAATATTAACTTACAGTCTAGTAAGGTATTTCGTAATAATTCAGTAAAAAAAAATTGGAGGATTACCAATCGCATTACCTTTAACACCAACATGTAGGTCTACACGCATTAACAAATTTATCTAACAAATCGTGGCGAGAAAAAGTGAAAACCCGTTTTGTCTTAACAATGACTTTATGCACTTTCTTTACGCGTTTATTTCAATTTCAATTGTTGATACCCAAATAAGGCACGGCGTTGTTTTTTTTGGAAGTCTTCAGATACAACTTGTTTGGAAGCTGCCAGCATTTCAGACGGAAATATTTCTCGGGAGTATTGATACTAGTATCTCTGTGAATAGTAAGCTTTTCAGATTGAAACTAATCGTTTTCATTTTTGATAATTACCAAAGCTATATCACACCTTTAACTATTATTTCTGTAGCAAAGATATAAGTGAATACATCCACAATCTTATATGCTCGTGCCTCATGCACACTGTGTAACTTTGTTTTTTTGTAATGATTGTTTTCCACCGCAGTCGTTTTCCAGCACCACGACTTTCACGATAAAGCTGACTCGTCTAGCCTGCTTTAAAAACAGTGTTATTGATTTACATAGGACCCATCACTGTATTAGTTCAACTCACGGTTTGTCACATTTAATAATTGAGTTACGCACGGCAATAATATCGCGTTGGTAGAGGGCTTATCTTACTGAGCAGACGTAGGCTATCGTCATAGCCGAGTCAATAAAAGTAGTCTTTCCGTACGTGTTAGAAAACACGTTTTTTCAAATTATCTCTCAACATTTAAAGGAAGGTCACACATATCCAAGGCTACATGGTAACATGAATGATTCCCTCGTACAATGTTGATGTGTGAGTTCATGAAAATGTGTGGGCTTTGGCCGTTGAAAACATCGCCCAAACACAGAGCGCTTTTAATGTTTCCTCTGGACAGTCATATGTTTATGTACAATGTATACGTGTACAGAAAACGTAGACAATCCCGAGCAAAATTTGTTGAAATACCCGTCCCCCATTCCCCCATTCACTCGTACAATTATAACTTTTGGGGTTTTGGCTGGTGCAAAATCTCGTCCAAATTCAGAGAGCTCAACATAGAAAAGTGTGAAAGGGAATGTCTGCAGTGTTTATCAACATTGGGAAATCTAGCTGCCATGATTCGGGTCGAACGCGACCCACCGGGGGGACAGATTTGAGGGGGGGGGGGGGGGGGGGGGGGGGGGGACAGGGACAGAATTACCGTCTACACCGGCACGCGACGCTTCAGCCAGGGACACATGGGTTCTATCTCGCTGGCCGCGGCTGTCTGCCAGACGTAATGATTGCCTGCTCGGAAATCAGATGGGAAGCCTTTCTAAAGTTTTCCCCCATAAAATGTTTGCGTTTCATGGCGCACATCGTAACATTGGTGTAAACCTCAAATAGTAAAACTTCATATTATTATTTCCCTCAAAGACCCAGGGCGGAATCCGCCTCTGTAGTTTTTTTTCTTTCTTTTTTCGTGATAGTGTCTCAGTGTTGTTTTTTACTCGGTGAGCCTTTCTGATTTTTCGGCTCATCTTAGGCATATAGGCCTATTTGGACACCATTTTAAAAGGGGGTACCGTTCTCGCGCAATGCAACTTCAGACGGTGTGTGAAAACTACCACGATCGTTTCATGTACACAGAAACCATGCATCCACGGCCACAGAACATGGTTGCGGCGTGTATAATAACTACAAAACCCTTTTATAAACTGGAAAGAAATTTTGCACAGGTGATTAGCATTGGTACCGGTATCCTCATTCGAATACTCAATTCATAAAAACCCGTTACTGTTTGGCCGAGATCGCCCCCCCCCCCCCGGCTAAACTAAACACTGCAATTTAACATGACTTTTGTGAACACAAATTTCCTCAGTTCTGATTGGTCGTGCAATTGCTATACGTAATAAGCGGCCTTTTTACGGGTTTGCCGGTAAAACGCACAGTCCATTTACGGTTGACAGTGAATATTTACATGATTTTCATGGTAAAAAATACGGGGATTTTTTACAGTGCAGGGAGGGGATACGTTGCCTTATCTAATACCACGGTATATTTCTGGATCATCGCACTTTCGAGAATCCAGGGCCAGTTCCCGGCATGGATGCGACAACAGTATAGTACCACCAGCTTACATTTTTTCCTTTTAAAAACAATTTTAAGAAATAAATTCAATGTCTGAATGTGTACACGTGTACGTGCACTGTATATATCTCCGAGGACAAGAGAAGAAAGGAAACACAAAGAAACCTTTCAGTCCTCAACGTAGAGTCTTTTGTTGAAATCGGTCCTCGAACGTAAGGATACGTGCTTAGTCTATGGGGGTTGGTTATATTAAAGGAACAATAGGAAACACAAAGCATTGTCCTCGGACGTATTGGGGAAGTACGACTGTGTGTAATTTCTTACACGAGTCAGGGTCTTCTAGACCGTCAAGCAAGGACTTGTTCCGTACTTCGATATCCTATGACTACTTTTCTGTTCATCTGAAGGCGTTAACGCGGGATTTAATTAAAGATTAAAAGTAACCCAAATTACTCAATCCGGTTAGCAATATTAACACCATGTGGTATCTATTGAATCATTCATTCACTATAGGTACCACATGGTGTTAATTTCGCACGGCATTTTTTTGCAGTGCCGGTGGGGAAACTTTAATCCCACTCGAAGCCCAATGAGCCCACTTAGCCAGACTGAACCATAGACCGCGGCTTTGAACTCGAGGCTTGCCTACCGCTAGACGGGCCTTGCTTGGGGCTTAGTACCCCCAGCCCACACCGTCTCGACTCCAGCAACCATGAAACGTGAAGTAACACCGGCATGCCAGGCCCTTTCGCTGGCTCTGTGGTCTGACGGAGTGCCAAGTTTAGAAATACTGAGTGACGGGGCCAGACAGGTGGCCGGGCTTTTGTTGTCTGTTTCTCGGCGTAAAGGTTGACCAGGATGAGTAAATTTCAGCCACATCATCTCTGATCGTGAGTCACACAGTTCTGGCTGGTTCAGTAAGCATTGTGTGGCAACAAATATTCTTGATAGCTGTTATGAAGTTTTTAATGCAGAACGAGTAGCCGAGTTTCATGTTTTACACGATGAGAATAATTGAATTGAATTGAATTGAATTGAATTGAATTGAATTGAATTGAATTGAATTGAATTGAATTGAATTGAATTGAATTGAATTGGATTGAATTGGATTGAATTGGATTGGATTGAATTGGATTGGATTGGATTGGATTGGATTGGATTGGATTGGATTGGATTGGATTGGATTGGATTACGGTGTGGCGTGAATTTCAGAAATTTCACCCAGTTACGCCACTGCCTATTGTTCATTGGTTTTGTACACGATTTTCGACCGGACACCTTTCGCATCCGGAGACCATATTGTCCTTTATAAAAAAAATCCCTAATTAAATGCAAAAACAAACAAACAAACAAACAAACTGATTATCCACATTGCATCATTTTGTACACTAAATCAGTGACGAGTTCATGTAAACTTTCGGCAGTTTTATAACATTTCCCCTCATTGGCGTGACTATACGGGGCGGGGGGGCGGGGGGGGGGGCGGGGGGGGGGGGCGGGGGCGAGAGCACTAGCCCTACAAGCAGGGCTGTAAATAGTATTTTTTTTGTTTACTGTTTACCTCCCCCATGCATCCGTAGGCCTGCAACGTTGTTGTCAGCTCTGCCAATGCTATATGTACATTTAAAGGAAACATGATTTAGGATATATATTGCATTATTCCTGCTTAAAACAATAAAGTATTATCTTGACAATGATATTTTGTGTCTAGAGACAATTATTTCCCAGATTAAATATGAGAAAACAATTCTTGAAAATGTTTGTCCAAGCTACTCCGCCCCCTGAGTGGGACCCTCATTAACATAAGTGTGTGACGTAGACCGAGGCACATTACATATTCTGCTCGAGCCGGCCCCATTCATCACGCGTGTGCATTGAGTGTACATTCTTCGTCCAAAATCTAAGCAAAATATAGTGTTTTTCGGCCATGCCGACAAGGTGTGTGGCTGCTGGCTGCAGCAAAACAACGAAGGCTGGAGTAAGCCTTCCTTTATTTCCAACTGATGCGAAATATCGGAGAATTTGGACGGCGAAAGTGAAGGTGACAAGAGCGTTATGTAGCGACCACTCGTCGTGTTTCGATACTGGTATTTTCAAATCATGGGATGACCATTTAAAATATGCTCAAGTCCACTGCCATCCCAACAAAGTTCCCAGATGTGAGGAGCCTTCGCTAAAAGGGAGAAAATCAGGGTAAGTTCGATGTTAGTTGTTGCAACTTACGAAATTGCACGTGTAGACCTTTTGTACGTGTGTATACGATGTACATGCGTCATTTACCGGGTCCAGTCGATCCATGAATTTCGGTGCCTCGGTCTACGTCACGAACAGCGCCCTCAATTTGAGTCTCAGCAAATTCCAAAAAGGGGGGGTCAATTTTTGGGCGGCAAATAATCACACTAAAACTTCACTTGAACCAGTTTGGCTTTTAATTCACATTTAATACATATAAATGAATTTATTCATGAAATAAAATGTGATCCGGCCAGTCTGAGAAGCATGTTTCCTTTAAGACTTGTGCCACGTTTAAGGAACAACGCCTGATTTAGTCTCCCCATGTTTTTAGACACAGTTTCTTGTTTTATTAAATTTCAAACGGCTTAAATCTTTTGACACGATGCGAAACCAATTTTCGAGGTGCCAAATTTGGCTGAATGACGCTGGGGTTCACCAACACTGAGATTTGTCAACAATACGTGAGAAAAGTCACGAAAATGGAAGTGTGCCAAATTATAGGAAACTCTACTGACGGTGGCATGAGGAAGCAAACAAACCAAATGATTCAATTCTGCAGAATTGCATTCTTTCCATGCATTTCATTCGTAATCAAAACAAATGTTTACAGCACATGATTGTATAGGGAATTACCCCCATTCAAACAGCATCGGAGCCTGGAGCACATTTCCTGTATATGCTAATTTATGATGACGTCACATTTTGGTCACGCTGAACCGGATATTCAGTCGCAAATACCTTGCACAACAATGGCCCAAATGGTTTGCCAAGGTCAAACCACTGAATTAGCTAGAAAACCATAGAGCGGATCGCCAGAATTTGGGCCAGCATGGAGGAAGAAAATGTTTTCTTCCTCCATGGTCTGACATGGTAGCTGCAGGCCGGGTGTTGCGGCTCACTCACCCGATGCCTTTCAACTTGAAAGCCGAACACCGGTCAAGGTGCCTATAGCCTAGCTGTATGCCCTTTGAATACATTTCATGAACTAAACAATATGGAAAGCAGGCAAAAGTCCCTACCGTTGTCATTAGGCCTAGGTATATGGGCGGTACAGCCGACGTAGACCCGTATATATGGACAAACCAGGCCCACCCATCCACCCATTCCCCGAGTCCTATTCACCCCACCAATTATGTTTATTTTGAAGTTTTGTGATATTTTGCAGGGAGCCAGTAATGATACAGCTGAACATTCGAGCTGTTTACCCGTTGTATTATTGCAAACTCCACGTATAATGCGCGAATATCTGCACGTAGATTTTGCCGTGCGTGAAAATCGGTCTTCGTGAAAAGAAGCCGACTAATTGAGTCAGTGCGAAAACTCACTCGGACCCCCGTACAAACCAATGAGAAACATAGGGTAAGCTAAGGTAAGGGCGAAAATAAGGGTGAGAAATATGGTTAGCGTTGGTGTTAGGGTTCGGATAAGGTCTAGGGTTATGTGGTCGCATAAATTGCTCGTGTTTGTACAAAATCACACTTTTGTCGCAATGCATCATGGGTAAAGAGATGGACATTCAGGGAGTAATATGCAAACAGCAGGCATCCCTCACTGATACCCTGCACGATATGGGGGAAAAGGTACCCCCCCCCCCTTTTATCCCTATACCCTTAGCACACTCCAGATTATTGTTATCTAACACATCCCCCTAGATTTCTGAATAGAATTCCTGAGATTCCGGGAACACAATGACCAACACAAAAGAGGGGGGGGGGGTTTCCCTTTTCCCCCATATCGTGCTTCATAATGCCCCTGTCACACATCGCCGGATCGGCCCTACGTACAAGAAACGGATGGTATTTTGTTTATCCGTTGGTCAAATCGTCGATCCGGTAGACAAAGTGTAAAATTTCCATTTTGCAGGAGCGTACATGCACGGTCCAGGGGCCGAATAAAACGCACAAACAACGCACCTGGGGCGATTGTATACAGGACAGTGGAACGTGCGCAAACGCATGAGAAACGAACATGCACCGCATGCCCACAGGACAAAACGCACGAGGTGTCAGTTGCAGGCCAGTACATATTCGTTAAACATCAGTTCCATGCCCTGTGCATATACTGTGGATGTGCTGTAGATATGCTGTAATCATCAGTTATGGCCGTCCTGTCCGTTTGTCATCCGTAACTATACATGCGTTTTGACCGGAAGTCGTCCTGCAGGCATCCTGCAGGCGTCCTGTGGCTATGCGGTGTGTATGCGTTTGATGTGCTGTACATGCCCATTCCATCCGTCCCATCTCCTGCAGCAACGGACCCTGCAGGACGCCTAGCGGATGGAAACGTGTGGAAAACGACCAAGTACAGTATGAGTACACATACAGGACAAAACGCACAACCATCGGACAAGGGCCGGATCTCGCTATCCGTTTCTGGCGAGAAAATATTTTGTGCATGCACACAGTTTTCAGGCCGCTTTGACGGACATCACCTGACGATGAACGTCCATCCAAAGGATAAAAAGGACATGAAACGCATTTCAACGGATATCAACGGATGCCAAAAATCGACATTCGTTTCTCATGCGTTTGCCTTATCCGGCAAAGTGTGACAGGCGCATAATGCCCTCACTATGGCAATGCAACTAGACTGTTTTGTTATCTGCACTTGCTGTAGAAAGTTGTGCAAACAGATTACCCAACGTTGGTACAATAGTCAACATGTTAATTTACTAACTGTTGTATAACCAAAGCTGTGCACAAACCAATTGTTGGTTAAAGTGGGGTTAAAATGGTACTGCCCAACATTTTTTACCCAACATTTTGGGAAAAATTACCCAAAGGTTAAACATGTTGACTATACTTTCTAACAGTGTGTTTATGCCAAACTAGTATTACATTTTTACGGGGTAGGAAACACGTCCTTTAATCTTTGGCGTGAGTCACAGTGCATTCTTTGGGCCATGCATATCAAAGACTTGACTCGAGTCAAATATTACCGTGCAAGGCCTGTTGTGGCAGTTCGAGTCGAGTCTCCTAAAATGGCGCCTCATATTTGACTAGAGTCTATTCAATTACAACGACCGCCACTAGGTTTGTCTGAATTTATATCGAAAACCTACGTCAATTTGCAAGGTGGAAATTAACAGATTCAATAGGTGAATTTGGGACCCGGCTACTCAACTGAAAGAAAAGAAAAATCATCCGGAAATGTTTTTATTTGTCCTTCAAAACCGAGCCCACAACAGGGACGGATCCAGGATTTTTTTGCAGGGGGGGGGGGGGGGGGTTCTGAAATTTTCCCACAAAGGTGACTCCCAAAATGTTTCGTCTGCGAAAAAAAAATTACACACTTTCACACCGTTGGTAGCGCAATTTTTAACCTCTTTGTTTTGTCCTTACCCATAGGCAAAAATTAATAAGACCTGTAGGGTTTCTGCTTTTCTGCTTTGCAAACCCTCCCCCCCCCCCCCCCCCCCCCCCCCCGCCCGGGATCCGCGCCTGCACAACACACACGATAGCGCCGGATGCCATCACGCACTTTAGTAGACTTATCACAAACAAAAGTATCAGTGCAGGTCATCAGCGGGCAACCAGCGATGTTGATCTAGCGAGACCAATCAAAGTTCGGTTGACTTTACAAAAGGTTTGAAAATAGGTCAGTGTGCAGTTGGTAACACTGATAATAACATTTACTATCCCAGTGATGCATGCTATTCAGAGTGTGACCTTTAACTCGGTTTCAAGCAAAAGTAGGTGTAATGTTTAGACACGTGCCATAGCGGGGGGGGGGGGGGGGGAGGTGGGGTGGGGGGAGGACACTGTGTCGCATTCCGTGCGCCATCATATCATTTAAAAGTGGAGTATTGACCCGGGTCATAGGTTACTCAATATCTGTCCAATGAGAGCCCCCCCCCCCCCAAAAAAAAGCGTCACCAGCACCCTTGTGTCGGGCGATGGGTACCAGCGAACGGTAGCTGGTAATGGCGCTTTCAAAAGGGATCTCGTTTGCGCAAGCGCAGTAAAACATTTCATATTCGGCCTCGTGTGCAGGCCGGACGCAAAAAGGAAGCGCGACATTTTCTCCCCGTGTTCCACTCGCTGCTCGCGGGATAACTAACAGTAAATAATATAACATGTACATGCGCTTTCCAAGTGCTTGTGTTGAAAATGTATTATGTGGCTGCAAACGCAGACCAGCCATGGACCAACGCAAAGAAAAAAACACTGCCCGAAATAACATTTCTTAAATTGTTTTAGTTTTTACATTCACCTTTGCAGTATAATACATGTAGGGGCCTAGCATGCAATCAAGCATTGCATTCACTACACGCACTCGGGAAAACTGACAAATAAAACTACTCAGAGCTAGAGAAAAGTAAAGCAGATAAAGACTTTTAGGCCCTGTACGTATAACCATGGACAAACCATGGAGGATGGACTTTTCAGTTTTATCTCGATACAATCTGAACGTCGATAAGCAAAGGTCCAACCCACTTCGGCGTACCCGGTATCATCGACCAATGGAAGCTCAAAGAAATGACGTAATCCAAACGTAGTGCATCAATATGCATTATTCATGACCAACCTTCACCGTTTAGACAGGATTTGCGTATTGAGGGTCAAAGGACAATATACAGGCCAACCCAATATCATTGTACCAGGATCCGCTAGCGCTATGCGCTACCAAATATAGATTTTTAGTATATGGACGTACATGCGCATGCACATGTGCCGCACAAGCACGTATGTAGGCGTGTACCATATACTTGTTATTATTATCATATTCAGTGACCCAGCTGAAGCTATCCAAATCCACCACATCAGTTTACCGCATACACAAACCACATGCACTTTCTCGCTGCTCCTCTCGCGAACGAACGAACATCTCCCGCACTGAACAACTATTATTGGGATTTTTTACCGGAATATATCGCTGCACCATGGAGGTTGTTCAGATACAAACCAGTATCAACGTGAAAATGGATGTTACGGAGGGATCGGAGAAAGAGCCAACATCACAGAAGGTAGGGGATGTCGTAATGTGGTGCGGGATTATCAGTCATGTGATGATCACATTACCATTAGTATTACGCTTTGGGTGCTGCATGTACAAATGTACATGACCATGTACATGTACATGTACATGTACGTACACAACTTGTACACTACATGTACACGAACATGTATAGTCTAAGGCATGCAGGGCCTACATGGTTTG
Source organism: Hippasteria phrygiana (assembly GCA_037893225.1). NCBI lineage: Eukaryota > Metazoa > Echinodermata > Asteroidea > Valvatida > Goniasteridae > Hippasteria > Hippasteria phrygiana. Next base: position 753,882 of record JAZGUH010000555.1, on the reverse strand, counting down.
GTGATATGGGAATTTACATGTATACAAGTCATGACAAGTGGTTGGTCTTCCCTTGGCCGGCCATCATGGTCATTATATTTTATGATCAAAACATCTTATGACGTTAAATCTCTGGAGTATGGAGATTATGAGAAACATGAATATCCTGACGCCAATTGTGCTCTTGTGAAAAATTCTACTAGAAGTAGAACTAGCATGTCTAGTCTAGTCGTTTTTTTTTTCAAATAAAAATGCACTTAAATGTTTCTCAGTCCCAAATTTGAGATTAACATATTTACAGTGACTGGCTATTTACAAAGTATAATAGAGAAAACAAGTGTCGACAGGATACCGGTACTACATTACTCCCAAAGTTTGTATTATATAAGTGGAGTACAGACGTTTGTATGCCATCCGAACTTTGCAGACGACAAAATGGCCGATCAAAGCCCAATACGCTTGCTTAAATTCCTTGCTTAGAATTTGGATGGATATCTTATATCTTTTCCACACTTGTACTTAATAACCATAAACTCATATCCTCTGAAATTATTTTTTTTAGGGGGGGGGGGGGGGGGGGGGGGGGTGGGGTGGGATGGGGGGGGGGGGATGGGGGGGGGGGGTGTGGGGGGCTATAGAGCTACGTTGTTGTGTATGGATGGATGTATTTTAGGCCGAGTAAAAAAAGGAGGAAGAGGGGCTTTTTGTTTATTTTGTTTATTTTTTGGGATTGTTTATATATTTTCAAAAAATATCTGGCAACCGTTGGTGTTTCCCTGTTCAAAGACGCATTAAAAATGAAAGAGACATGTTGGACAAGAGAACTGAACATATTTAAAGTGTTTTTAGTACGTTTATAGCACCATATCAGCAACAACAAAAATTCCCATTGACTGGTTGACATTTTTGTTTTTTTATACATCATTTTTCTGTGGTAAAAATATTTTTTTTAAATCCAGGCGGCCTCCAAAAAGGAAGTGTTCAGGTAATTTCATTGTATGAGATTGTCTTCAATCAATGATGAGGGCGTTATAACAGTGATCAACTTGTGAGGGACAAAACGATTGGTTTAGGTGTTAGTTTAACCCTGAGGTAGGAACCACCTCCATGGTTTAACAGCCGTTACTGAACATGAGCCTGCCACTTTAAGATCAAGGGTCAAGCAACGCGCATATGACCCGTGTCCAATATGGTAAGAAATTGATGATGAGGCGAATTCCTAGAATGGCATGTATTTTGGAAGTAGCAGTGTGATTGGACTGGATTAGCAGAATGATGAAATAACTTATTAGTCTGAGACGACAGTTAGGGAGTATGAAGTTTACTCGTTTACCTTGTCATTAGCCCCAAGAAGTATCTGCCTTGTTTTGCCTCGGTATGAGACCATACCGAGGCTTTAAGTCTATATAGCCGGCCCCATAAAATGATCAGTGATATGATCACCTCCTTGGAACAATCTATGCACATCTTCGACCATCATTGCCTCATGGAAGGCAAGACAATGTTATCAAACTGCAGATTGCTAAAAACCTGCAGGCTTTTCTTTTGCCGACATGCCCTGCTGTGGACCATTGCATGTGTTCTTCAGAATTTTTTTTATACGGAGAAAGTGATCTTGAAAATGGTTATATTAACGAAGAACAGGTTGGTCGGCCTTTAGTTTTTGTACCGCAGAATGACGTATAGAAATAGTTTAAAAACCGTCAGCATTTACCTCGTAACTTGTATTTAACCACTTCGTTCGGATGACGCCATATGGCGTAAAAAAGTGCCACCAGGCCGGATGACGCCATTCGCCGCCGTTTGTGCAGTTTCAATTCATTGTTGGATTATTGTTTATGATACGCTTGACTGCACAAACACATTGTAGCGGTTCGCTTGGCTGCCAGAACCGCCGCGACACCCCGACGTCACCCGTAAAATACCGTGCTCAAGGGGTTTTAACCAGTAAAAGTTATTAGAAAATAACACAATGGCCAATTGAATGAGGAGTGTCGGGTTGGGGCGAGTCGCACAGACGTTTGGGCAACGTTATATTTTTAGCCTGGCATTGAACCCTATAGTCGAAAGTTTTATGCTTATCGACCTGGATGGCTTGCCAGCAAATTGTTCCAAAAGGTAACCTTACTCACATATTTAGTTTTTTTTCGGTGCCACAAATGCTTTGAATACTTTGTCATATTACATTGTGTTCAGACAATATCATCATTACCAAATTATGCTTAGTCTAAGACATATGTACATTCGCACTTAAAATAACTTTCGATGGAAGTTTCACCGTAATGAACTCTACCCAGGCGCGGTTCCAGAAAAATCCAAACATTTGAGACAATACTTCACAATGAAGGGTGGAGTTGCATATTCATGTTAGATGGAAAATATCTGTACGTTTAAGTTAAGTGGGGTGGGTGGGGTGTTGATCCATCTTTCAGTCGAAACTTGTGACCGTCTCACTCTCAGCTACCGTACCACCTTAAAGGCTGTCATTAATTCGACAAATTTGTCATACCGATGTCTAAAGTTCCAAAATTGACAACTTAGGGGCTCGCTATTATTATTTTTATGCATTGAGCCAAAACTAAACTACGGCTTTGGCCTTTTGAATTACGTCATTCATTTTGCGAGTGATATATTTAGAACTCCGGACGGAATCGGGGTACTTTCCAAATTTTTGTTTTTGTTTTCGTTTCACAATTGGAGGTTATAAATAAAATTCAGCCAGAGAACGAAAGTTCCTTTGCGAAATGTAACAATAAGGGACTTGTGCAGGGCTAACACAAACAAATATGAATTTGTATTTATTAATTTTTTTATTTATTTATTTATCTATTTGGGAAGTAGCTTTTTCGGGCTACCCGTTTTCAAATGTGGAAATTTTGGATTATGGTATTTAACAAAACCTCTTTTCGTTCTGATTTTGCAACAAAATTTCTTTATATTTATATTTATTTATTTCATTAGCCAACAGCGAATATCCGCCAATTACAGACCGAGTAAAATACTTAAAATACTATATTAAAAAAAGTATATATATAAATATATATTGTAATAAACCAATTTTAAAAACTTACAATAATAAAATGATACACACACAAATCTCTCACAACATTACAAAACACACAAAAAAGTAAATAAAGAAAAAGTCATCCATCAATTTATGTTGTCCTTAACTAGCATTTCAGCTAACTAGCTTTTGATTCAAAAGAGAGGCCAAAATACCCGCCAAAGACAACAAATATACGGCACTAAGAAAAGCACAGGAAAACACCAGATGGAGAAAATAAACAAGTGGACGTAGAAAAACGTTACGCGATATTTTTCTATCTAGGTCTGTGTGGATTTTGTTTTAATTCGTCAAACTATCCACAAGGGATTTGTTTTTAATTGCATATACCGGCCTACCAAAAACTACCAACAGCGGACTGGGTCGAGAATTCAAAAGTACAATAACGATTTCCTTTTTGGGATTGTTGGGAGGGAACTGTCTGGTATTTTAATGACGCGTGTAGGCTGAATGTGCCTCAAACTTGGCCCATTTTGCTACTTGCGTAGTAACTTTGTCCGGAAGGATTGAATACTTTGGTTAAAACTTCCTTTATGTCCCCACACAAACACACATAATGTACTTTCTTTCAAAAGAAAATACCGAAACTATAAGCATTACTTGGCTATTGTGCTTACTGCATTTCACCCGACACGTACTTGTTCCACAAGATTGGCTGCTCATTTGCATTTGCGTCATCACATCATGCGCGTTGCATGTGGTTCCAGAAGTTTCCTTCCGGGATCACGTGGCAATAACTCGTGCAAGCGCGCCTGCGCGGAGCCATTATGTCATATCTAAATATAGCCTCAACGACCTGGCCCGACACTCCTGTTTTTGGCTTTGTTGTCTGATCGACGAAACGTGCGTGTACGTGAATTGAAACAACGAAACGGGAAGGAAACCACACTGCTAGGCTCAACAAAATCGCATGTGAATACATTAAACCTTCATTAAAAAGCTGCTTGAGGATTCTGCAATTCGAGGACGGTTCGGCTTCCAGAGATTATTGGATTTTCAGCGCAAAACGAGGTGGTGTTTTCGTTGTACGAGGAAGATTTTGGGACCGGCATTTTCCCAAGCGAATGTGTGGATCTGGATCGTACCTGCATGGGTAGTGCAGTACTGTTTATGGGTTGTTCGGGTCTACTATGACTGTGGCTAGCTAAACAAAGAAACAAAGCAAGAAGTAGTCTGTAGGTAGTCTGATTTTGTTTAACTTTTAGGTTGCATTGTTAGATTTTGTTCATTCGTTGCGGGAAGAGATACTAGTACTAGCTGCCTTTCTTCATTCAATAGACATTTGCACCTCGTAAGTCATATCATGCTTCGTAAGAAACCCTGGCGAGATCCATATCTTGCCTTGGCGGTCATCCTGAGCCTCCTTCGGGTTGACTGGGATGACTACATGCACAGGCAGCTCGGCTCCCAATTGCCGGAGATCCATGACATATTGCTGGGACAAAGTGCTGCCTTGACCGAAACACAGTTCCACAATTTCTACAACTCGTATGACGGTAACTATGTCAACTTCAAAAATTTGGACTACGACATCCACAGCCAATCAGCTTTCAGAGAACTTCAGTCGCTGTCACAAGATATCCACCCTATTAGCCGAGACATAACGGACATTTCAACATGGCTGCTTGATCGTCTTGAACCAAACAATGTCCGATCATTGCCTTTAGTTAACATAGCGGGAGCTCCAAATAACAATAACAACAACGATGAAAACAACAACAATGGGGAGGCTTCGGAAGCTCAAGCCATCGGCCCTGTGCAGAATACGTTTGATGATGCTGTTGCTGTAACACAAAATAGCCAAAACAATGAGGATCTTAGTCCAGAGGTATTAACCCTTAACCACAATAACATTCTCTTTGTTTGTAATGAATTGTCTTTAATTCAGCTCCAAACTGTACCAGTACTTGCAGGTGTCTCTAAATGTTCTTTGTTTCCTGAGGCCTGGCCTGGCTTTCCCTTTGTATTTTGTTGTAGGTACCAGGCCAATTATCTCATTTTACACTAGCGGGCAAATAAAAACATGTAAATTTGAAAATATTTATTTCACATTTATTGAATGACCATAAAAATGTTGGAGAAACTTTGCATAAATAACTTTATATAACTAGGTTTTGGCATTAACTCTCTGATCGTTTAATGCTAAAAAAAAACGTTTTTATAAAAAGAAAGTCTTGAACTCTCCTGGTTAGGCCTACAGCTTTCCCTTTGTAAATGTGCATTGTGCAAGTCCAGTGCATTGTAGATTATCAATCACAGCTGTCCACAGTACATTACACCATTCAACATGCTAATTTCAATGGCAATTCCAATATTTGTTGACCTCTAGTTATCAGGGACAGATACATGTACTTTCATGAAGCTGATTTCTCTGTTGGCATTTGTCCACTTCTACTCACTCAAGACCCAAATAATGAAGTATCATTCTTCTCCGGATTTTGAGGGCCGTGTGATTTTACGGTAACCTTGCTTTTCTATGGCTGTCCTTCAGTTTGGTGTCTTTTGTGTGTGAAGTATCTATGCATGTAATGTCATGGGACAAAGCTGTTTTCTTTGGAATTTTCCTGTCGATTTGTAAGCTGTTTATCATATTTGGCATAGAAACAGCAGTGCCAGTCAAGTAAAAGTGTACGTTTTTTGACTAATGTTTTTATTTTGCAGAACAAATCTATTGGTTTTTCTTCCCAAAATACAGAACAGGCAGAACTACAGCACTTCACATTTGATGAGGTTAAGTGAGCGACTTTTCTCCAAAGTTTCTTTTGGTTACAAGACATTTCACTTCTTTTACTTTACTTCAAAAGTTCTCATGAATCTTCCATATGTTTTTCTTGCAAACACAGGACATGGATCTCATCGAGGCACTGTGGAGACAGGATATTGACATGGGAATCCCCAGAGAAGAGTCCTTTGCCTTCAAGGAAGACCTCCTGCTGGAGAAAGGGGATCACCCAGAAAAGCTGAAGTCCCAGCAGCCATCATGGGACCAGTTTAACTACAACATCGATGGGGAGACTGGAGAGTATGTACCCAACCCTCCCGGGCTGAACGTGGTCCAGCCACAGACACCCCAGCCGACCTTACCTCAGGTCCCAGTCCAGCCAGATGGCAACATCTCCTTAGAAGATTGCCTGCAGCTCCTTGAAGATGAGTACCTGCCGGCAGTGACCACACCCAATGACGAGCAGTATCAGACTCCTCGGCAGCCGCTCAGCCAACAGGAGCAGGAGCAAAGGTGGCAAGACCTGGCCTCTATTCCTGAACTCACACACCAGCTCCACGACCTCCCGCGGCTGCCTTACCAAGCCAGCGTGGACATGAACATAACCCAGCCGCAGAACACTCAGGATGCATTTGCCATTAACGCAAGCACAAACGGCAACGTGAATCTACAGAACGCGACACTTCACCTACCCGGAAATATCCTTCCCCTCGAGCCACAGAGCCTGGACGAATTTGCACCACCGCCTGAGGTCTTCTCCCCACTGTCAAACTTTGCCAATCTCAGTCTAGGCTCGGCATCGCCAACAGGATTGATGAATGGCCAGCAAAGCCTCAACTTCAGTAGTTTTCTTCTACCAGACCAGACACTCCAGCCCACCTTGGAAAGCCCCATTCCAAATGCATCAGACAACACAGACAGCTCACTACTGATGGAACTTCTGAATACATCCAATGTCGATGAGGTGGACCCAATGGAGCTTGACTTCGATGAGCAGATGCACAATGTAATGCAGGCATTTGGAGAGACCAACTCCACCAAATCTTTTGAAGGATCATGTAAGTAAATAAGGAGTTCAGCCGTGTCTGCTGCTCTCAGTATTTGAGAGTCAGTTTGTAAAATAACAATCAGTTTTTTACAAATGGTATTATTAATTAACCCTAACCCTGCTGAATCTAACGGGATAAAACAATTTGATATTCCTGTTGGATCCTGTTGGATTCAGCAGGCAAGTCATTTTTTATTTTTAGTTACCCAATAACTAGGCATGTTGGACTGTGTTGGATTGAGCAGGATAGTCCTGGTGAACCATTAGGGGGTTAGGGTTTTAAAGAAGTTTCCATTAACCCCAACCCCCTAGACCCTTTTTGCTAGGAACCATCCTCAATCCTCCAAAATCCTCCGATTACCCTGCCCCAAAAAATGCATTCATCCTCAATCCTCCAAAATCCTCATGTGCTTTAAACACCGTTCATCCTCAATCCTCCAAAATCCTCTGCTTGAAACACCATTCATCCTCAATCCTCCAAAATCCTCTTTTTAAAAAATACCATTCATCCTCAATCCTCCAAAATCCTTCTTGCTTGAAACACCATTCATCCTCAATCCTCAAAAATCCTCTTTTTTTTTTAAATACCATTCATCCTCAATCCTCCAAAATCCTCCAAAACTGCAAGGAGGATTTTGGAGGATTGAGGTGGGTTAGGGTTAAAGTGGTATAGCTGCCATTGTCCTTCTGGTCCATACAAAATCAAAACATTTGCCTCAGTTTTCCCCATTAATCATTCCTGCTTCTTTATTTGCATCAGTACTGTATATTCCAGCTTTATCACTAAAAATCCATTTGTAATATTTATTCACGATTTGAATTCTACAGGCTCTGGCTTTGAAGACATGAGTGATGGGAGTTCTCCCTACCACACAAGTGATGATGGCTTAGAGGGCGCTACAGGTTACAATGCCAGTCTGGACGGGCATGGCCTCAACGGGACATCCGGAAGCTATGGTTACCACAGACAGAGAGGTGAGTAAACTGATCAGTCACTCTTACCAGCCCATCAGTTTTGCCCATTGCGAAGACATTTCTGCTTTCTGGGCCGGTTCTGGGCTAGTTACCTGACAATGTCAAGATATATAGAGGCTGCCGAGAAAAATTTAACTATGGGAATGTTGACGCCATGGGGTGTGATCAACAAGCAGTAGTCTTGTACATGCTTCCTTTTTTATCCTGGCCTGAACATTGCAATCACGGCAATCCTAAGAAATACTCAAAGATCTAAAAAAAAAATTAGAATGTAAGGGCCCGTAAGAGTTTCAAAAGTGGTTGTAAGGTTTACAACATCGACGAATGTCTTCAAATATAAATATCTCAAAAGACTCATTTCGTCAACGTTTTCACGAACTGACACTCGCGCGCACCTGGGTGTCAGTTTGTGAAACCGCGTACTGAGTAATTTTCAGTTTCACGAACTGACACCCAGGTGTGCGCGCGCACATCGGGCACTGACTCGCTAGAGAAGAATTCTTGTTTTTACAAATTGACACGCAAGCATGTAGCGGAAATACCATTCCAAGAATCTACTCCATCTGTATACTTGTGGGGTGACAGAAACATTGAACTGAAAACCTCTAACCTTGTGAAATTTAGAATGGTTTCAGTTCGTGAAAATGTGGTTAGTGCGCGCTGCTATACTTGGGTGTCAGTTCGTGAAAACGAAAATTACTCGGTTCTGTAAAATACGCGCGCGTGCGAGCACTCACGCGCTAGAGAGTGTCATTTCGTGGTGTTGGTGACGATTTGGTTGGTTGTCAAATTTTCTCGGTTTTTCATTTACTGAGATTTGTGCCAGATCCAACTCGATAATAGTTCCTAATTGTTTTGGCAATTTATGTTCTCATGTTCAGGTGGTTCAAGCTGCGGGGGTGACAGTGACAGCGGAAGCTCTTTCAGCAGTTACAACAGTCAATCCTCCAAGCCTGAGAGCGTCAAGCACAACCACACCTATGCTTCATCCTCCAGCTCCCCTAACGGCAACCGCAGCAGCAACAGCAGCAAGAGCAGCTCCAGCAAGAAGGACAAGCATAACCTGATCAAGCTGACGCGTGACGAGAAGCGGGCCCGGGCCCTCAAGGTCCCAGTGCCCATCGACAAGATCATCAGCCTGCCCGTGGATGCATTCAATGACTTGCTGAAGAAGTATGAGCTGAATGATGCACAGCTAACCCTGATCCGGGACATCCGCCGGCGGGGCAAGAACAAGGTTGCCGCCCAGAACTGTCGTAAGCGCAAGATCAACGCCCTGGTCTCAGTGGAGGTCAATATTGACCAACTGAAGGAAGAGAAGGACCAGCTTAAACTTGAGCGCGAGCACATTGACAAGGAGACCTCCGACATGCAGGCCCGTTACGAGCAACTCTACAACCAGGTCTTCCAGAACATGTGTGATGAGCACGGTGACCCTGTTGACCCCAGTGAATTCACCCTGCAGCAGATGCCGGACGGAAGCATGTTCCTTGTTCCCAGGAATGACACTGCTCCAGACAAAGACAAGAGCACCAAGAAATAGACTCAGATTGTACTTATTTTATGTATCCTTGCATTTTGTTGTTGGTTATGACAAATGTGAAAGAAAGAAAAAATGTTTTTGAGCTACCTAATCTCACAAAACTTCACCATGTTGCACTTGAGTGATAGAACTTTGGTAAAATAGACCACCAGTTTGCATTGTGCATGTTCATACCCACATCTGAAATTGTATTACTTTTTTGTTTTGGTTATTTTCTCTTCAAGGAAGGTGCTGAAAGAATAATATGAGTGAACATTTCACAGATTCTTTGATGAATATGCTCCATTAATTAATGATTTCTATTGATTTCTGGTAGGCAGCACTTCCAATTGTGTTCACTAAATTTTGATTGGCTTAGATTGAAAGCAGATTGCAATACTGAAATTGTCACTCTTTCTTGACTTTGTACAGAGAGATTATAGAAGTATATTGTAAATACTGTGCATATTTTGTAAATAAAGCAGACTGTAAATATGTAAATAATTCAAATCTGTTTGGTCAAGTGTTTCACACTACCTCTAAATGTACTGTTTTGAATATCAAATGGCAATTTGATGGCTGTAATGATAAAAGAAAAAACATTTTCTGTTCATCAAAACTAGAGGTTGGGTTAAGCGCTTAGTGTGTGAATGCACAAATTGTGCATCAGTATTGAATACATGTACTTGTACAGTCAACTCTAGTTATAACTTTATTGGAACCTGCCAACTTACGTTGTTGCAAGAGGACTTTATGCGAGTACAAAAAAGAAAGAAGTTTGTTTCAGGAGTGCTCCTTATAAGAGTCGACTGTACAGGTATATTTACGTGAGCATTTTTTTTAAAGTAGCGAAATCAGCATGTATTAGATTGACAAAGCTATGTACATGCAGGCCAAGACAGACTTGATTTGCTCTGTGAAATGTCAGTTTTTTTTAAATTCTGCATTATTAAAAATGTCATTTGAAAATGTTCACGATTTGTTTTAATGCATACCCAGCACAGACACTCAGAAATTCAAAATTGTCACATTGCGCTATTTATTGTATACACTTCGTCCAAACATTGTTATTATCAGTGAAAGTTTTATTGTAATATAATTTATTGTTCAAAGTATTTGTCAATCGTTTGTATGGCATTTGTACTATTAGTTTGCTGTTTCTTTTTGTTGAAAACAAAGAAGATGCGAATTGGACGAGTACAATTGCAAGGCAATTTTTTTTTTATTGCTGCTCGCTTATTTAGGGAATTGACAACCAGACTTGTCATTTAACAATTCAAAATGATAAAGACATGAAAGAAAAGCTGGAAAATAAACATAATTGAGAAGCAACAATTGTTTTCATTCATTTCACAAACAACCTGCATCTATCAACACTTTATGAACCTTCCAAGTGGAGTGCTGGCATGTCTTGCAGCTGCTATTGTAAGGAAGTCTGTTTATTTTGCTGGTAGCTTTTTTGAATGGTTAGTATGTGAGTGCATTGTGCATGCTGCTGTACAGGCACAACACCAGATGCCCTCATAAAAATGTTTCTATTTAAGATTTGTGACCACTTGTTTCTCATTTGAATGTTCAATATTATTGTCACAGGCAATTTGAGCAGTGTTACACTAAATTACGTTGTAAATGTACCTTGTTTTTGAAATGGAGGGAAGTTATTGTTTGAAAATTAACTCAAATCTTATTCAGTAAAGTCAACGGTTGAAACTCGGTTGAAACTCTGTTATCGGCAAGTCAAACTGCTAAATGATAAGCTGTTGAATAAAGTGACATTTTATGCAATACATGGACGGTGTAATTTTGTTTCCTTTTGGAATCCTGCAAATAAGATAACCTTCAAGACAGTGGGGGGAGGGGGGAGGTGGGTAAGAAATAGAATACATGTAATTCAGTTTGGGAATGAACCTAGTTAGATTTTTAAAGATGATTGAAGTTGTGACTCCTGCCGAATACCAAACCCGCTCACGGGCAATAATGGAATTAAATGAAGCTCAACTTGAAAGACAAGCAAAGAAATAAAATTACTTATTTCATAACAGTTGACGAGGGTTGTCCCATCAATTAACTCTGTACATGTATTATTCTTATGGACTATCGGTTCTTAGGACATTTATTTATTTATTTATTACATTTCTTTACCCAGGGTGTGCCCAAACAGTTTAAAACTGGTTTCCATTGGGGCCCTGCATATTATTAGTTAAAACTGAATATTTACACATTCATACAAAATATTTAAACAAATACAATAATGTTTACACAAATAAATATATTTTCGGTTAACTTTTCAACTCTCCAGAAGCCTATTGCTGATTTACGGGATGGGCGAAAAACCCGCGAAAAAAACCTTTTAGGGTGAAAAACAAGGGGAAATTCCCATCCGGCTCCAAAGTATTTTGGCAACCAAGTTTATAACTCCGCATATGGGCGTAAATGACAGAAATATCACGGATAGATGGCTTCACGTAGCTCCGATTTAAATGTACTTAAGGAGTTTATGGTTCTCGTTTGTTCAGGCAGATTATTCCATATACTGGCACCACTCACAGCGAAACTTGTCACGTAGCATTCCTTTTTGGCAAAAGGAACTTTCAGTGCCATTTGGGTCGATTGTCGTGTTTCACGAATCACTGTAAGTGGTGTGATCAGATTTGTCATGTACAAAGGAGTCATTTTGTTAAGGCTTTTAAAAACAAAGATAGCCTTTTTGGACTGAACTCTTTCTTTAAAAGGAATCCAATTTAGTCTGGCAAACATATCAGCTGAGGGGGTGAGGGAGGTACATTTAAGGATTATCCGTGCGGCTCTTTTGAGACATTTGTTGAGGGTATTGTCGTGAGATATGTACCTTCCTCCCCACACCGTACAGCAATACTCTAAAGATGGCATAACTAAATTTACAAAGAGTGTGTGCAGGCTGCTTTGGGGAACGTAATCACGAATTCTGTTTAACACACCCAATTTAGACGAAACAGTCTTCCTTACGTATTCAACATGTGTACCCCAACTTAATGTTTCATCAACAACTACACCCAAGCATTTACAAGATTTCACTTGTTCGATAACCTTATCAGCAATGCACACGCTCAGGTCGACGTTGGATATTTTCTGCCTTGAACCAATAAGCATACATTTGGTTTTGTTGGCATTTAATGCTAGTTTGTTTCTTTGGCACCAGTTGTGAATACTAGCAAGAGCTACATTCAAGTTCCTTTCTATTTCGTTAATACTAGAGGAGCTACAAGTTAACGTGGAGTCATCTGCATACATAAATAAGTTGCAATTTTGGGGTATACAGGATGGAAAATCACTAAACAATGAATAAAAGTGGCCCCAAGATCGACCCTTGTGGAACGCCTATGTCTATGGGCAAGACCTTCGATATTGTGCCCTTAATATTTACAGACTGACTACGACCGTCTAGGTACGACTTAAACCAATTAATTCCAGAAGATGACAAATTCAGCTTCTTCAATTTGCCTAGTAGGATTACACGATCCACACAATCAAAAGCTTTACTGAGATCTATGAACACGCTACCTGTAACTTCACCTTGCTCCATAGCCTCAAAACACTTGTTTGTTAAATCGTGTAGAGTGCTTTCAGTTGAGTGCAAGGGTCTAAATCCCGATTGGCAACTAGGTATCAAATTGTTATCATCGAGGTAGCTATATACTGCCGAGTGCACCCATCTTTCTAGAATCTTAGAGATAATTGGCAGTATAGAAATAGGCCGATAATTACCTGTACATGTACTACATTTATCTCCTCCCTTGTGAATTGGTGTTACCAAGGCGTGTTTCCAATCCTTAGGGTATTGCTCGCATGTTATGGAGAGGTTAAAAATGTAAGTTAAAGATTTAGTAATATAAGGGGAAGCAATTTTAATCATTTTAACACTGATGCCATCCGGACCTGTTGCTTTCCCAACCGACATGGATGATATTTGCTTTTGAACGAACTCTTCTGTAATATTAGGTACAGTGCATTCTTCAAGTTCATCCAGAGAATCAACAATAGAGGCGTAGGTATCATTGTTTTCAAGTTCGCCCGATGGGCAATTTCTAGCTGTACGTTTTCCTATTGTAGAAAAGTGTTCATTTAATGTATCAGCAATGTCAGTGGGATCGTCAATATTTTCTCCATTTGGGGAAGTGATAGAATTTGGAGCAATTTTCTGCTTTTTAGGAAGTACCTCCTTTAGTTTTTTCCATAGCATAGATGAATTGCTTTTATTTTCTTCTATGGCTGATGTATAGTATTCGCTCTTCTTAGTGCGGATTCTATTAGTTACATTGTTCCGCAGCTTTTTGTAAGAGTCCCAATCGATCTGTGAGCCTGAGCGTTTTGCGATTTTGTGTGCACGATCCCGCTGTCTCATAAGTTTAAGAATTTCGCAATCGAGCCAAGGTAAAGAGGCACCCCGAATACGTTTAGTTTTGATTGGCGCATGAAAGTTAATAATACTCATAAATATGGAGTGCCATTTGCACCACGCTTCATCAACATCATAAGAGTCTAGTACATCTTGCCATGGTGCATTAAGGAGGTCGTCTTTAAATGCATCATTGTCTATATTTGTAAGACATCGAAAATTTATTGAGCGACCTTTAATTTTTGGTGTTTTCCAACTATGTTGACTATAAACAAGATAATGGTCACTGATTAGGACTGGTAATACACCACATTCCGTTATTAGCTCTGGATGGGAGCTGAAAATGAGATCGATTATTGTTTGAGTGGACTCAGTGACACGTGTTGAGTCATGTATGAGTTGCGCCAATAAACCAAAACAAGAAATAATTGGGTTTGAGTTCCAGTGCTGGAGGACTCGAGTCCGGACTCGGACTCGAGTCCGGACTCGAGTCCCGATTTTCAAGGACTCGGACTCGGACAGTCAGGACTCGGACTCGGACTCGGACTCGGACAATAAGGACTCGACCAGCTCGAGGACTCGGCCCGAGTCCGGCCTAAAAGAGCAAATTTTACCGCAATTTTGTAACGAAGTCGGAGTGTTTAGTTCGCAAATCCCGTCAGTAGCCTGCACACACATGTACTTAATTCGGTAGTACAGTATGCGTCAACCTCGTCCCCATAGTGTTCGAGCAATACGCTTCTAGAACGAGGATGAAAGTACACCCTGGGGACGAGGTTGAGTACACGTATACGAGCTCAGTACCGGATTAAACATGGCATGAATTCGCCGTTTGCTCGCTCTACGTACGTGCGTGTGCTATCGAATGCGCTGCATGCATGCGCGAAGGCGCGGTGTCCGTGTAGTTGCCAGCAGTCGAGCCGCAAAAAAACGGAAGACGGAATACCGGTTGTAATGTAGTGCGCGGTACACGTTTTGATTGGCCGAAAGTGATTCATTCACAAAAATCTATTTCGCGCTAGTAGGCTTGTACTAGCAATACTTCCCAACTGATATTCATGACATCATTAATCTTCCACATTTCAAAATTGCGAAGTACTTATTTAAATTTCTGCACCATAGAAACATTCTCATATTTTGTTTTGTCTGCTAAAATAGTTCGTGTATTACAATTTAAATAAACAATCATTGCAACATTATGTTAAAGCTAAAGTTTGACCTACTACTTGTCATCAGACTCACATCGGGACTCGACTACAGCCCTGCTAAAGAGGAATGTTCCCCAAGACCAGTTTTTGAGTAATCAAACTAATCATTGGTTGAAGTAAAACAAATCTGGTTGAATAAATTGTTGTATTTTTCAGTATAATTAAATCTCCAGGGGCAATTTTGGTTTGGAAAAAAGACAGATAAAGTTGAAACAATCGACGTTTTTATGGTGACGTTAGAGGCACATGCAATGCGTGATTTTTGTTCAAATCTCTTTTTTTTTAAATGTTCTCTGCACGGTTGCAGTAGGTGTTATTTCTTTGACGTCATATTTTCAAATTGGAATAAGGTACTGGGATAGTTCAGTATCATCACAAAGCCCATTAGTTTTTCTTTATAATCTGAAATAATAATGGCTGAAAGTAATTTCACAAGGTTGTGTCACGGCAAGGTTCCTTTGAAGTTTCTCAAACTACTGTGCAAATCCAATTTGTTTAAGGGATTTTTCGCTTGAGTAAAGTACTAGACAATATTTGTAGGTGTTTATGTGCCCCCACATACATATGTATGTCATGTATGGACTTTATTTATAGGTTATATTTAAATGTCATTCAATAATGCGCCTATCAATTGCTTCCCCCACCCCTCCCCCGGGCTGCCCCAGGTCTTATGTGGGGGTTTGGTCACGTTTTTCAAGCCCCAGGGTTGGGATTTTGGTCACTCATTTTGCAATTGTTTCCCCATCATCAGAAGTTAAAACCATGATGTGGGGGTGCCCCACCCATATATGTCGGAGATTGTCACTAAAATGTTGCCCCAGGGGTGGGGATTTGGTCACTTCAAAAGTGACAATACCCACATCTTGGGTGGGGCAGCCCAGGGGGGGGGGAGGGGTGGGGGAGCAATTGATAGGCGCATAAGTGTTAAAAGCCTCTCTAAGCCTCTTATTACCGTAAATACCCTTTTGGACCATGCTGTGTAGTATTTGTGTACTGTCTCGGTGTCAACAAGAACACTGTACATGTACTTGAGATTCACAAAAGGACTCGGACTCGGACTCGGACTCGGACTCGGACACAAGGACTCGGACTCGGACTCGAACCCCAGGGACTCGGACTCGGACTCGGACTCGAACCCAAGGACTCGGACTCGGACTCGGACTCGGACTCGGACTCGGACTCGGATTGGGTGGACTCGACTACAGCACTGGTTCATACTATCATCGTCAACTGAAACATCATAATTAAAGTCCCCAGTTGCAATAATTTCTTTACATTCACAGGAGGCCTTATTAATAATATCACTTAGTTTAATATCAATGAATTCAACAGAGCTTGAAGGTGGCCTATAAATAGAACTAATAAGCACAGGCTGTCTTTGTTTACACCTTATTTCAACCCATATGCACTCGACATCATCTGTTTCAAGATCCTCACGACGAGTGAAAGTTAAATTGTTTCGGATGTACATGGCAACCCCACCACCATGCCGGTTCCTGTCTTTTCTGACAATGGAAACATTTGGTAATGTGATTTCATCGTCGGAGATTGAGGCATTGCAGAAAGTTTCATTTAGACAGATGATATCGAATGGATTTGTAGACATTAAAATTTTAAATTGGTCAAGTTTGTTTATTAAACTTCTCACATTAAGATGGGCGAATGAGAATCCCCCGGAGCTTCGGTTGTAGATAACGCCATCTGTTAAGTCTATCGTAGATTTTTGCCTTGTGGATTGAGCAGCTCTCTGACCGTTTTTAGGTATTGGTCCCATTCCTGGCCTCGATAGTGTGTCTGGGTTAGTGGCTGACGGAGATGGGTTGGATGCTGTTTTTGATACGGGTGTGGGTAGTACTGATTTGCCATTTGAAAACCCGTCGGGACATCACGATTCGCTGTAGTCCGCTCCTTCACGACATCAGAGTACAAGGTCTTGCCGAACGGGGTCCTCTGGTGTGTGATGCGGCTAGCAGTGGTCTTATGCGGTCCTGCGACGTGTTGGATAATGTTCACGGCAAGTAGACGCACTCCTGTTGAGTTGAGGTGCACGCCATCCGATACAAGGTGATTTGGGTTTATGTTTCCATTGTCAATGAAGCCCCAGTTATTTTGTCTTGCTATTGACTTAAGCAGATTATTAGAGTCATCTACCTTCTTGCGTTTTGGCACTGTTTGTTTTTTGCGATGTATAATCGACGAGCATATAGCTTGTACACGAATCATGCCACCCCAGTTTCCGTACCCCCTTTTGCCCCTATACCCACTCCATACTATTGTTACCTAACACACCACCCCCCCCCCCCCCCCCCCCCCCCCGATTTCTGAAAAGAATTCCTGAGATTCCGGGAACACAATGACCAACACAAAAGAGGGGGGGGGGGGGGGGGTCCCTTTGCCCCATATCTTGTTATCATTCGGCTGTAAAGCCCCGATCCCACTTTCGCGAATTTGACGACAAGTCAGCTCGACATGAAATTCGTTGTGATTCGTTGCAGGGTGGCCTCCACAGCGCATTTTATACGAAACAGATACGAAACGATTACGAAACGGTTACAACTCTCACAATTTGATTGTGAACCAATACGAAACGGTTACAATACAAATACGAAATGTGACGAATTGTTTACGAAACAGACCGAAAGTGTTACGAATTAATATGCCATGTTACGAGGTATTAACGATTTCACGACGCGTATACGAAGCATTTACGACATTTTGCGATATATATACGAACTTGTTGCGAACTTAACGTCACGTCTCATTTTGCATCATGTTCACCAACTCTGATGTAGGCCTACTGGAAGCGGCTGCTGTTGAAGAGGAAAACCTCCTCCTGGCGGCTGCGGTTCTCGTTCTTCAAGGAATCCGGCGACGACAATACGAAAGTGAAGACAAAACGCCACGAACTGCTGATTCATCACGTGTTTCCCACGTGTTCTTGTTGGCGTCGTAACGTGTTTCGAACCACGTCGGCAAGTTCGTAACCGCGTCGTAAGTGCTTCGTCAAAGTCGCAAACTCAAATGGTTTCGTGAATGAATTCGTCGTCATTCTCATCAATTCGTAACCAAATTTGCGCCAAAACACCGGTGTTTCGTGTTGACGCTACTTTTTCGGCTTGGTTTGTAAACCATTTCGTAATTACTTCGTTACCATGTCGTAAACTTCGGAACGTGTCGTAACTGCTTCGCAACTACTTCGTGAACTGTCGTGACACTTCGTTGAGGAAAAAGAATTGCCTAACCAGCCCGATATGGTTACGAAAGATTACGATGCATTCGCAAAGCAATTACGATAAGTTACGACACCGTTGCGACATATTGCGAAGGCTTAGAAATCGTAACGCTTCGTAAAAGTTGTGAAAATTTCAAAATTGGCACCACGACTTACGCGACAATACGAGGTGTTTACAAAGTCTTGCGAATGATTACGACACTCAACGAATTCAATTACGAAGTACTTACGACACATTTGCGATTCATTACGAAATGACACGAATCGACTTCGCGTTAATTCGTCGTCAAATTCGCGAAAGTGGGATCGGGGCTTACACTGCGATTACATGTACATAGTATGTATTATTATTGACATACTGGCGAGGACAAAAAAAGGAGGGTATACTGTATAACAAAGGGAACAATACTGTCCTAACGTTTTTTCTTTTGTCTGGAAGGTGTCCTCACGAGTAAACGTGTGCTTAGTCTATGAGGATAGGTTAGTGTGTAGGAACAATAAAAGTCCCGACCAGCAGTGGCGTAGCCAGGCTCTTCCTAGAGGGGGGGAGGGGAAGGGGGCCAACGGGGGCATGGCTATTTTCAAGGGGGGAAATTCGACTTTGTTAAATAGGTCCACGCTATATAGTAACGCATACCTACACACTACATAAAAAATATCCCAATTTTCCAGGGGGGGGGGGGGGAGAGTCCCCCCCCCCCTCCCTCCGGCAACGCCACTGCCGACCAGGATGGTGGGGAGAGTACAACTGTATTTTGAATATTGGCTCTAACAATGAGGTGGTATAGGGTGGATGAATCACATGCTTGGAATTGTGTATACATGTAGGTTGCAATGCTACCACTAACATAAGTCCAAAAAAAGCTGAGACCCATACCATAAGTACCAAGGGGGTTGGGGGACCAAATGCGGCCAGGATGGTGGCCATACAGTAATGCTTTGTATAATACAAGTCCTGATTGCATTCAGCTTTGAGCTGGGGGTTGACAAAGGGCCTGTTTGTCTTGGTCTCGCACCACCAGGTCTCAACTGCAACAGTGTGTCTAATTCTTGCCTTCCATTTCGTGGATATTTGTATGAATTTTTTGCTGGTTTAACAAACATCTAGTTTCATTTTCAAGCCCAAAACAAGGACACCATTTACTAGAGCTGCTATCGTCAAACTTCTAAAATTGTAAAAATTTTATTCCAAATCATTGATAAGCTACACATCATACACAATTCAATATTTACACTCATCAAAAAGTCTCCAAAATAATACAAAGCACTGATACAACATTGAACTGAACATTAAGCCCTGAACTGAACATTAAGTTCTCACATGGAAAAAGGAAAATTGAATTTGCTGTAAGCAAACAAGGATGCCCATATTTTTGGAATTGAAAATGTTTTTCCCATCAAGGTTTACACAACCCAATTTGTTCCCAGGCATGAAGCTCAGGCACAATCCTTATTAGTGCCTCTGTATTGCTTAAAATAACTACCCTTGTTATATAAAAACAGTCCCCCCCCCCAAGAAAAAAAAAAAATCAAAAACAGGTTTATAAGAACAGACTACATGTATTAATGCAATACAGGGTGGTTAAAAAAGTTGTTCACCCACCTCCTACAATTCTAGAAAATGTGTGTTTACCTAGTGTTGATGAGTAGGGTGTTTAGAAATAATCCTGAAAAAATGCTAGGTCTAGCTAAATTGGATCTCAAGATAGGACCCATTACAGATGGCATGTACAAAACTGGCTTGTCCACGGGAGCTTCTTGCCTTTAGTTTCTGTCTTCAACATGCTTCATTGAAGCTCCCGTGGAGAAGTCAGTTCTGTACATGCCATCTGTAATAGGTCATATCTTGACATCCGATTAAGCTAGACCTCAGTAGCATTTTTTCAGGATTATTTCTAAACACCCTACTCATCAACACTAGGTAAACACAAATTCAATGGAATTGTAGGAGGTGGGTGAACAATCACCTTAAACTTGGGTTAACTTTTTTTTAACCACCCACGCTGTACACAGATGTGCAACATATCCATTTTTTCAGCAACAAAAGCACGATTTATGAAAATGCAGGTTTTACTAACCAAATGATCTCAAGACTACAGACAAATTTCACGTTGGCCCCTTCTGCACACTTCCGGGTTAAAAGTCAGGATCTCAGTGCTAAAAAAACACAAAATGCAGTGCTTTTCAACAAATTCATTCATGCATAAAAGAATCACACCATAAATGGTGGAGAGCAGTGCACATTCAGCATAGTGTTTACTTAGCACTGAGAGCCTCGCTTTCTAACCCCGAATTTGGGATTCATCAATTCCAGTATTCTGATATTGCATTATTTGTATTCCAGTAGACAGTACAAGTGGGCTGGTTCCTACAGACAGCTGAAGTTGCGGGTGTGTCTGGAAGAAAGCGGTTTCTTGTGTTCAAAACTTTTTTTCATCCGACAGTCAGTAAGGCAAATCACAGACAAAAAAGAAAAGCAATTGCATAAACCAATAAATAAATATAATATCTGAAATGGTTTCCTACCGTGAAGCAAATTTTAAAACAAATGTGCTGTCACAGACAGAAGGGAAAAATACAGTTTAAAATACACACAGTAGATGAACATTTTTTTAGAGCAAGAATTTGGACGTGTTTTAGTCTGTTTCCATTTCACTATCACTGGTCATCCTGTCGCTACTGCCACTATCACTGGTGTCAAGAGTCAGGAGGGAAAGTTCATCTTCATACGTTGATAACTCATTTCGCGTAACGTGGTCTTCCTCACTCATAACAAATTGGGCAAATCTGAAGAGGAAAAACAAAAAGTAAGATTATGGAATATTAACCCTCCTATAGTTATCACAGCCTATCAAAAAATCTACCCACCAACTCTCACAGCTTGTTTGTGTTTCAACCTGTCACTTGATAGGTTTTGATATATTATAGGGTAGTTGGCTCCATTTTGGCCCCGAGAGAGGGAGGGTTAAAGTTGGCCAAAATTCATGGCCCAGTGGACAGCAAAAGAATCCGGGCCAATTTGCAGCATTAGAGGTGAGATTTGAAGGTTTGCATGGTGAAAGGCAATAAGGTAAGCACCATGTATTAAATCTCTTTTGTCAGTATGTGTGGTTCTGAAAAGAACCGGAGGGAACTCAACGTTTCAGACAGTATGCTCTGCCCGTCGTCAGGAGACTGAGGATTCCAAAGGTGAAGCAGGCTTATATGGTGTCTGGAAGCGGTGAAGCGTGAGAAGGATGCAAACTCATGCAGGGCTTCGGATGCTGGATGATCATTGAGGCGTGTCAGTCTGAAGGAAGGGAGCGAAGGGGGAGGTTGCCAATGGTACAGGGGACCCATAGGCTGGAGAACTAAGTTGTCCTAGGGTATAGGGGACCCACTGAACTGGTAGGTAAGTATGGGTCCCCACTCCCCAGATGTCGCTGATGGAGAAACAGATGTCTTGGGGAACCGTGTTATGCTTAAAGATTTCAATGGCTTCTCTGATACGGCGAGGGTAAGAGCGTTCGATGCTGGTGATGAGTTCGGCCTGGCTCCAATTGATCTGGTGGTATTCGGTGTGGGAGTGTTTGACTATGGATGATTTCTCATAATCTCCCTTTCTGCCATGGGCTTTGTGTTCATTGATGAGTCTGGTGGGGATCGGAGGTCCCTGCCAGTTTCGCCGATGTACACTTTGCCACATTGGCAGGGGATCTTGTACACTCCTGGCCTGCGCTGTGGGTCTGACCGGTCCTTGTGTGAAGTCAGCAGATTGTGGATCTTCAGGGGGGCTGTGTGGAAGACTCAAATTCCATGCTTGCGGAGGATGCGCTGGATGTGATGCGAAGTACTACATAAGTAGGGGAGGCTAACTGAACTAGGGGCCCTAATTAGTTGGCTTTGGGTCAAGGCGACCCTTTGGCCGGGGTGGATCTTGGGTCTTGTGTCTTGACTTGGCTGGACTTGTATCTTTGGTGATGTGAAGGAGTTCCTGAGGGAGATGTTCCTTGTCACAGACATTGTATGCCCTGTGGACGAGGGCCCGGTTGATGGAAATCTTGATCTTAGGGTGATGGAAGGAACTGCTGTAGAGGTATCTGTCGGTGTGCGTAGGTTTGCGGTAGACGCTGCGAGTAAGACTGCCGTCCTGCTTTCTGGACACCTCAACATCAAGAAATGAGATGTTGCCACCTCTTTCTTGTTCCATGGTGAACTGAATGCTGCTGTGAAGCCCGTTGAGGTGTTCCAAGAAGAGCCGGAGTTTATCCTGCCCATGCCACTAGATGACAAAGGTGTCGTCCACGTACCGAAGCCAAATCCTAGGTTTGTATGTGGCGATGGCAGTGCTCAAATTCTTCCATGAATATGTCAGCCAGAACTTGGGATATAAGAGATCCCATGGAGGTTCCAGCCAACTGTTCGAAGAATTTAGACCCGCCATCAGAAGCTGGATGAGTTGACACATGTCAGGAGCAGATCATGAAGCTGGTCATAGGAGCGAGGTCAGTGCGGTCCTTGAGCTATGAGGGTGGGGTCTGCTTGGAGCCTGTCCTTGGCGATGGTACTGGCATCGGAGGTGGGGAGATTGGTGAAGAGGAAGACAACATCAAAGCTGACCATGATGTCATCCGGCTGGAGGGTGAGGTCTTGGATGAGGGTGGCAAACTGGTCGGAGTTCTTGATGTGGTGTTCAGTGTTGCCTACCAGGGGGTGAAGTATCTTGGCGAGATGCCTGGCTGTGTCGTAGGTGGGGCCTCCTTTGGCAGCTACGATGGGGTGCAGGAGAACATCTAGACCGGGAGCTAGGTTGAGTTTAATTAACAATTAGCACAAAAGGTTTGATAGTATCAATCGACTGTCTGTCGGGGGGGGTAGTTCTGAAATGGCCAATTTTTAAGTTGCCCTAGGTCGGATGGGGGTCAGGGGACCAAGGTCAAATGTCAATTTTCGAGTTTAATTAACATGTCACGCACAAGTGCTATTTTTGGATTAAAGTGTTGAGATTGACCCCCTGATACCAAAAATGCTACTTAAGAATGCAAAAAAGTCGGATAAAGTTACTTAAAGGTAGTGTACACGATTGGTAATTCTCAAATTTTTGTTTTACTGAATTATTACGAAATACCTTACTAGACTGTAAGTTAATAGTAGTCTCAATCATCCTGTGAAATTATGGCACCAGGTGTGCTGTCGTTGTCAAGAAAAGTGGAAATTGATATCGTCTTCCAACGATTTCCAGCTGGAAATCGTTGGAAAACTGCCCTGTAGCCTTTAGTCAAGGCGCGCTTGGCTACCCGGACGAGTGGCGCGCTGGACAAGCTGGCATTCAGGGCACGTCACGTGTCCAGCTGGTAGCCACGTGCGTCTTGACTAAAGGCTATCATCCGCCCGACGGTTAAAAACGAGTGCCGTTTTTCTCTCGGTTTTTCGCCATCCAACAACGCAAAACTTTGAACAGGTGAGTGGAACGATATTTCCTATAACATACTAACCCCCAAATCCGCCTATTTTTGAAAATTGCAACAATGACCAATCATGTAAACGGCCTTTTATAAGAATAACACTAATTAGTCAGTAATTAGCACTTTAATTAACATTTTGAGCACAAACATGATTTTTGTGACAAATAACTCTTTATCAGTGAGCTGAACCAGTATTTGTAACTTAAGAATAGAAAAAAGGTTGGATGTGTACTTAAGAACGATTTGTTTATTTGTTTCAGGGTTGTTTGATTTAAATCACTCTATTTAAATCATTGATTTAAATCATGATTTAAATCAATTTAAATTTCTGTTAATTTTTAATGTAAAAACAAAGTCTGTTATTTAAACCTTAATTTTTTATTAACTTTAAATCACTTATAGTCACTCTAAAGGGATGGAGGAGGCCAATTTCCTGAAAAAAATGTACTACATTTATCTTGTGTACAATGCATTCTGAAGCAATGTACATTGGTCATTCTATAAATTTGGGGTCCAATTTTACATGACTCGTTTAAGATTTTGCAAAGCGCCTTCTATCTCCAAGAGTGATTATGTAAAGCAAAGTACATGTCAAACAAGTAATGATACTTGATGGGAAATTACACAGTTCAGGTGTAACAGGGAAACAAAACAAATTCACTTTTGAACCCCAAATTTATAGAATGACCCACATACATGTACATGTAATATGTATACAGTATTCATCTCCTGCCTGTGCACTTCTTACTTTTGGCACAAACTGCCATTAATTAGTTCTTACACTGATACCATGTAAATGATGTCTTAACCCTAACAGTCCTCAATTCTCAGTTGATGATTTTTCACACACCCTAGGGGGTTAGGGTAACGTTTTGTATGCAATCTAGTCTGTTAAATAAACTTTAAACGAAAACAAAACATACTGTACATGTCGCTTTTGCGCACGATCGGTCAATCGCGTCGATCGGTCGATTATGACGGATATCATCTTGGACTTTACTTACCTTCAAAAAACAAATCCCATATAGCCATGAATTAGCAAGAAAATGTGTTCGACTGGTGGCAGCGCGATTGGCCCATAACGTCACGATCGACCGATTGATTTTTATCAACCCTGATTTGTTTATTTCACATATTTGTATGCCGAAACAGCAGAAGCTGGTTTCCATTGAGGCGCAGCGCCCAGTTATGATAAAAATTGTTGATATCACAGAACTAAAATCGGATCAAAACTAAATAAACAAGAAACAAGTTATTCCATAAGAACAATTAAATTATTCCATTGGGCCTCCGGTTCATTTCAGAACCACACATACTCACAAAAGAGATTTAATACACATGGTGCTACTGAGAGGTGATACATTGTGCTTCAATGGCATTGTACGTCATGTAATAAGTACATAAGGAAGGTATTTTAGCTTTTGTACATGCATTTTTGATTAAATAGAATTCTCTGCCGAGAGAAAAAATTATGCTAAATCAAAACGGTCACTAGAGTGAAAACTACATATGGACACATGGATTACTGGTACATTCTAGCATGCATACAAACATGTTCAAATTGGGGGGTTACAGGTAAACGGTCTCTGGCCGGTGAATGGAATGACAACAAAAGCAATCACTAGTAGATGCTCTATTGTTAGATGATTTGTGGTTCACAATAGCAAGACTAAAAGCCAGAAGGCCCGGACGTGGCCAGGCTTTTCAACGGCCTGGCCCGACCATGGGTTAGGCAGTGTTCCCCAACTGTCCTACCATGCAGTGCAACAAACACGTTAACTACACATTTCCAGGCTATGCATAAAAGGGTCTATGATGTATATGGATGTTAGCGCTAACTTGCCTTTGCAGGCACTCCACGGCTTGCCTGTTGAGTGCAAACATGAAACGCTCTCCATTGTATATCGGGTGAGAACAAGCAGTTTCAACACTTTACATTTAATTAACTCCCAGTTGGTATTAATGCAAAGTATTAAAACAACCATATGGCAGGCTCTTGAACATTTGGGAAGTGGAACTGTCCAAGTTATTTATGAATCCTTATTGCAACAACAATAGGCCACCATATTGTGGGACAGGCATGTGATAATAAGGGCATGTATTATTTTGTACGTACATGTACGTGTCCCATAACAACGCTGCCATGATGTCATATTCGATACAGTAAAAGGTCATACAATAGACAGGTCATACAAAATGCTGCAATTTGTACGTGCACATACATGTACGCACATGTTATCCATTACGTCTGAGGACTTAATGGGGGATTTGTGATTACAATGCAACTGAGGACCTGAGCCTAACCTTATGGGACTTGTTGAGAAAAAGTTTAAGTCTAAACAATGGGAACAATGGAAGAGAACAGCTTGAGTCCTCACAACTATGCGTGGGTGTACATGTACATGTATCCTCACATATATGCACCCATATGGGGGTACCTCTATTGTAGACTCTTTTCTTTTTTCTACTTTGTCCCTATTGAAATCTCAAAACCCATAGCATGTTTCTAAAGACTTCCTCATGGGGTACCACTGTCCCAATTGTTACCCTTTCTTCCCGGTACCCCGTAAGGAGATTAATGTACGAACACGCAGTCGTACTTTCCTAATACATGCGAGGACAATGCTTTGTGTTTCCTATTGTTCCTTTAATATAACCCAACCCCATAGAATAAGCACGTACTTCTAAGTGCGAGGACCGATTTCAACAAAAAAATTGACATGCGAGGACTGAAAGGTTTCTTTGTATATTTCCTTTCTCCTCTTGTCCTCAGAGATATATACAGAACCTGTACATGTATTTCTATTTGTGCATCCCTGTGGTGACATGGCATTGTTCTCCCCTTTGTTCCTGTACTTAAGCAAACCCCCATAGACTTTGTACACAAAATTCCTTGTGGAGACAACCTAACCCATAGAATTGCCTTGTGGAGACCTACATGTATTCAGTCCCTTTGTCTCTATTGTGTTCATGTCTCCATAGGGTAGCGAATATTGGGGCACACCCACACAAGTGTGTAAACGCCTGCAATTGGGGACCTCCTATTGTCCTCCTATTGTTCATACTTTAAGTTTTGGGCAAGGGCCCTCATTGGTTTTGTACACAATTTTCAAACGGGGACCTTTCTCAATCGGGGACCCTATTGTCCTCTATTGTTAAAGGTCCCCTATTAAATGCAAAAATAAACTCACACACAGAAGTGTGTAAACACCTTCAATCATCCTCTTGTCGTCCCATTGTTTGTACTTTTTTGGAAGGACCCTCATTGGTTTGTACACGATTTTCAACCATGGACCTTGACTCAACCGTGGACCCTACTGTCCTCTTTGTTAAAGGTCCACAGTTTGAATAGCTATACAAACTCATCCTCACATATGCACCCTTATGGGGAACCACTATTGTTCACCCTATTTTCCTACTTTGTTCCTATTTAAATCTCAAACTCCATAGCGTTTTCCTTGTGGGGCACCAAGATTTAGAAAGACTACCTCGTGGGGTCCCATTGCCACCCATTGTGTGTGGGATGCCTTAACCCCAACTCCCTAGGTGGTGTGAAAAATTGTATTGAAATTGGAGGATTCAGCACTGTTAGGGTAGGAACATACCCAGCTTTACACATACATGTATGTCTGTCCATACCTAGTGTGGACATTACTTTGTTTTCATGTAGTTAAGAAAAATTGAGACAAAAGCTGATTTTACTTGCACTGTGAACGCTCTTTTAACCTAATTTTTTTATCGTGATCCCCTTAAGTATTATCCTTTATTTTGCGACAGATACATGTAACTCTCACCCTAAAATGCCTCTCAAGCTGTTTTTCAGAGAGGGGTAAACCTTGTGTGGACGTGGGCAAGTCTACAGAAGGTTCCGTCTTCCTGCTTTGTGTGGACATCTTTTGTTCACAGGTCCTCACAGAGTACGCAAGGTTAGAGAACTCGCCATGCCATACACATACACAGCATATCTTGGACAAACTGAAGAAAAAGTGGGAGTGCATAGTGATATTTTAAATCTTTTCCATATCAGTTTTTTCCTTCCACTTTCTCTATAAAAAAAAAAGCATTTAGAATGGGAACAAAAGTGTGATGACCCAATCGTCACCAGTCTTCATTATTGACATGGCAAAGATGAGGTCATCACACTTAAGTAAAAGTATCCAGAAGTGCACGTCAGTAGCAATCAAGTTAAGTAAAGGGTAAAGTTTGGCCCACTCATGTGTATGTTTATAAATAGCATGGGTTCAAGCAAAACACAGACAGCAGGATATGGGATGAAACGAGGAACCCTTCATCAACAGGGTTAAAATCATGCAGCAAGGGTAACGGTCTGGCTTTAACAACGAGTATTACAGCATCAAATGTTAACCAGTCATGTTCAATTTCTCCAGGTCTGCAAATCCAATGGGAGCACAGCTTGAGGAAGCGTGACACATGTGTGTCAAGTAAGTAATTTAAGTACGTCACGTGTCAACACAAAACTTGGAGAAGGATGATACACATTAAAGGCCCTGTTTTGAAGTCTAAGTCTGTTTCACATGTGGCCTTGACTACTTCCCGAGAGCACAACAGAACATCTCTAAAAACTTGTTTTATTAACCACCCACTTGAACATCGACGTTGTCAAAAAACTACAGTAACTCAAAGCTCAAGGGAATGGGCAACATATTTGAGATATCCGGAATTCGACTGAAGCGAGGTCCCGACATTTTCAACAGTCCTATCATCCACGCGTACACGTACATGTACATGTACATGTATGCGTTTGTTCTCCCAAACAAACATGGACGTATAACAAAGGGAACAATATCGTCCGCGATTCCCAGAATACGTCCGCGATTTAAATCGTGTACAAAACCTATGGGAGTCTTCCGAAAAAGTTAAAGTACAAACAAAAGAGGGAACAATAGGACGTCCGCATTTGGAGGTCGATACACGTTTAACTGTATGTACATGGCTCCAACGTAACTCGCTATGCCAGGCTATAGACACGTTATTTGAAACAATTTCCTGTATCACTGTAGCATTTCTCCCATTCAAAAATCATCACTTTACTCAAATTTTATATTGTTCTCACCTAAAAGTATAAACACGATGATAAACCACCAAATGTCATTTTCTAACTGTGTGTAGGAAATCTATATTTTGTGTCACGTTTGTCTAAGAAACTCTGCATATGCAATCTGCATGCACTTGGGCGGTCACATGACCAATCATTATTCAACCAAAAGAAGGCGCACTATTGTGAGTTTTCAAGGATCCGTGCATGCACTTGTTTTTGCTTTTCATTTTTATCTTTTTTCCCCCTAAAAAGAACAATTTAAGTAAATAGAATGTGTATGTTTCTTTTGTTTGTGTTTTTTGCCCTTATTAAAAATTAAGTGAGATTCGACTACGCAAGCTTAAAGCAGCAGTTTCTTTTGGACTGGCTGGAAAAATATTCCAGTCAAACGGATTCACCGCTACCAGTAATTCCAGTTACAGGAGTATTTATGTACACATAATCCTATTCTTTTGCCAGGAATGTAGTGTAGCTACGTGGAAGTGCCGTGGCCCAGTGGTTTGGAGCACTGAATTCATGATCTGCCGGTAAATCTGCAGGTTGTGGGTTCGAGCCCGGTCCTGGGCTAAGACACTTCTACGTCTAATATGGGTGGAGGCATTATTAATGCCTTGAAGTGGACTAGTTTAATACCCATCCCATCCCTATATTCACACTGTGAAGAGATCAGATTATCTTGTCTTGTTTGAGTGTGAGTGTGAGGGGCTGGTTCTTCCACAATTTCCTAAGTAGCCCACATAACACCTCGAGTGCCCTTTGGGCTTGTGATGGGCAATTTGCGTATTAAAAAAATTTGTTTTTTTAAAAAGCTTCGAGATAAGCGGAGATTTGAGTTATCCGAGTTTGAGTGATCTTGATTTTACTGTATATTGAATATATTCAACCTTTGCCTTCCGTATTTTGGACATCAGAATTGGCCTTAAACCCTAACCACCTAGGCATTTTTACTAGGAAGTGTCCTCAACCTGTAAAAATCCAACACTGTGCAGTATACCTATGGCACATTCTTTTAGACACTTAGACACATTGGGGCATCATAGCACCATGTAAAGTAATAGTGCCAAGGCGCAACAGCCCTGAACCCATCAGAATTCTGCACAGCATCGTGTTGGAGTTTGTAAGGCTTGGGGTAGTTAGGATTAATGATTTTGCTTTGTTATTCCTCGGTGGAAAATGATATACATGTGCATTCATACACGTGTGTACAATTGCATGCACATGTTGCGCATGCAGTCGTACTTCCCTAATACGTCCGAGGACAATGCTTTGTGTTTCCTATTGTTCCTTTAATATAACCAACCCCTATAGACTAAGCACGTATCCTTACGTTCGAGGACCGATTTCAACAAAAGACTCTACGTTCAAGGACTAAAAGGTTTCTTTGTGTTTCCTTTCTTCTCTTGTCCTCGGAGATATATACAGTGCACGTACACACAGTCATACTTTCCCAATACTTCCGAAGGCAATGCTTTGTGTTTCCTATTGTTCCTTTAATATAACCCAACCCCATAGACTAAGCACGTATTTTTACGTCCGAGGACCGATTTCAACAAAAGACCGACTTGCGAGGACAAGAAAGGTTCCTTTGTATTTTCTTTCTCCTCTTGTCCTCGGACGTATAAACAGAACCTGTACATATACGCGCATACGTATATTCCAAACACAGACAGTTGGGCACATGAAACAGTGTCAAGATATCTGCCATAAATAAGGTGAATAATCTCAATTGGAACTACAGTGAGCCTGCGCAGAAATGAGACAAAATTTGATCAACAAAATGTCACCGTGTACGAAGTGATAGAGGGTACCAGCCAAATTTACATAAAAACCTCTGCCTCAAATTCTGCTAAATTTTGGGACACACGGCCTGGACATTCAAATTAAAAACAAATTATACATTTCCAGTTTGGTTACAAATGGGCAGTGACTGACCTACTACACATGCACTGTATGTACAGTTGTATTTGCAATTCTGATGTGGCTCATGTCGCCCACTCCGATTCAGAGACTGATTCCGAGGGACTTAGTTCTGCAAAACTTGTCCAAGTTTCCTTCAAATCAAAATCCCCAAGACATGGATTATCTTTCAAGCAAGAACTCAAAACCTTGGCAGCTGGGCATTCATCACTATGCTAGACCTATATACCCAAGGCCCACCGATTCCGACTGCCTATTGATAGACAGGGTTCACAAACCTCTTGGGGGATTCCAGGTTGGCAATCATTTTCCACTGTTTACACTCTGGGCTGCGGCAGTACTCTCGTAGCTGGTCTAAGGCTTCCCTAGTCTTCACCCTGCCTTGCTCATAGTATTCATCCTCTGTAATAAACCGTATCTTCACCTTTTCGCTTCGCCACCTGTCGGTGATACAAATGTTTTCTGTGAGTGCAGTTGTTTGTAAATACCTAAATATAAAATGATACAAATCAATTTTTTGGCAGAAATTTGAAACTTAACCCCCTGGGGTGCATGCAAAATCATACTAAAATTAGAGGATTTGGGGACTAAGGATTAACGTACATTGTACTTCCCAGAAATATTAAATTTTTTCTGTAAATATTATTTAGTATAGACCTTTAAGCATTTATGGTAAAAAAAACAAAATGTAGAAAAAGTTACATTAATAAGGCTGTCATGCTTATTGGAAAAAAAGTGAGGATAAAACACTGGGTCATTCCGTGTCAATTCAACACGCTTTTGGACCCAACTGTCACGGATTGAAACAAAATTCGGTGTGCTGATTGGACTCCTTGAGAAACCCCCAGAACCGAAATTTTATGTCATTCGGTTTATTATTTTTTGAGATGCGGGTTAACAAACTTTTGACAAATTAGCATGACCTGCTATGTTTGGACATCAATATCTCTAAAAGTAAAGCACCTACAGAGATAAACTTGACATCATTTTAAAGCTCTTGAAATGGCCTTCATTTCATTTCATAAAATCAAAATTATACCACGTACCACAAACAAATTACGTAAATATATGACCTTTGACCTTGATTTGCGAAAATGCATACCATGTGAGAGCTATATTATATAAAAAAAAATTGCCGAAAGTGGGCTTCCATGATGTTGAACTACCCTGTATGAGTTTAAAGTGTTCTTTTTGAAGTACTCATCTTCAAATCTTTCAAAGAGCTAAACTGCCAGTGATGTAGTCGAGACCGTCACAAGACCATTCACAAGACCATTCACAAGACCAGCTTGTAACAGGCATAAACCATGACAAAGGAATGCTTATATTATAGTTCATTTGAATAGCTTGGACTTGAATTAAGACTGTATAGGTCTTGTGCTGGTTTTGCCAGGTCTTGTGTGGTCTTCTGATGGCCTCAACTACATCACTGCAAACTGCCTGAATAGGCTTGCCACTTTCGGATACAAAAAACACTCTTTGCAAACTTTAAATACCGGTACACCTAATAACAAATTTAGTGCCTTTCTTCAAATAAATCAGTGAATAATTTATTTCAAACATTTTATGAAAAAAATAATGTTAATTGAATTGCATAGGTCTCCTAATGTTTGGCAGGACCTCTGTGTTTTTAGGAATGGTGTAGCAAAGTATGTACCAGCACAAGTACGGCAAAATAAATATTTAACGGGCCTACAAAAGAGAGCAAGCCCCGCCCATTGCGCATATGTAACAAAATGTGCGGCATCTTTTGCCAGGTAATATTAAAGAAAATTACATCATGCATTTATAAAAACTGACTGACATTTCAGGAATAATAATGAAAGTTATGAGCAAAACATTATTGGGCCAGGTTAAAATTATGAACAATATTTGTATTCTTAGACCAAAAGAGACCAAAATGACTAAATGTGACCCACTCTAAAAAAAAAAAAAAAAAAAAAAAACTATGTTCTATGTGAAGCGGGCGAAAAAATCTTAACATAAGTGATTTTTGTTTTTTTGATTTGTTGGCTTATATCTATATTTTCATAATTTACTTTCAGAAATATTAATATTGATGCATAAAGATGAACAAATAAATGTTGATAGAAATTACTTCTATCTCATTTCTTTGCACTTTTCGTGTTTTGGGCTATATCTCTAAACGCACTTCCGTATTGGAAAATATGAGTATTTAAATGTCAACAAATCTCGAGAACACAAAATGCCACAGGGGTCAAAACCAGAGTTGTATTCGAGTCCTTTCACAAGTCCTTTCACAAGTCCTTTCACAAGTCCTTTCACAAGTCCTTTCACAAGTCCTTTCACAAGTCCTTTCACAAGTCCTTTCACAAGTCCTTTCACAAGTCCTTTCACAAGCCCTTTCACAAGTCCTTTCACAAGCCCTTTCACAAGCCCAGTCACAAGCCCAGTCACAAGCCCAGTCACAAGCCCAGTCACAAGTCCTTTCATAAAGCCGGTCACAAGTAACTGGATGAACAAGGACAAAGGAATGCCTTTGTCAAAGCTCATTTGCATAGCTTGTGATTGGGATTACGACTGGAGGGCTTGTGATGGACTTGCAGGGACTTGTGATGGACTCGACTAAAATCTCTGGGTCAAACCTACACCAAATTGAAGCTTAAGATGTGACAAATTCAACTTTGTATATATAACTCATTTCACAAATTTCAATTTACCTCAGCACTGACGTAG
Source organism: Hippasteria phrygiana (assembly GCA_037893225.1). Taxonomy (NCBI): domain Eukaryota; kingdom Metazoa; phylum Echinodermata; class Asteroidea; order Valvatida; family Goniasteridae; genus Hippasteria; species Hippasteria phrygiana. The sequence continues at coordinate 720,640 of JAZGUH010000555.1, read as the reverse complement.
CACGTCGTAGAGACCGGCAAGGTAGCCACCTTACTGAGACTAAGAAAAGAACAAGAGTGACAGTGGAGTACTCATGCTGAGAGCCATTGTAGATGCATACCAGTCCTAGCAGCTGAAGAAATAACTGTATGAGGTATATGGTGCGGTGACTGGTGACAGGACCATACCAGTAGCACACGGCAAAGCTAATGAGTGCAGTCAGCACAAAGTAACCTAGCAGGTAGGTCTTATACTGCATAGAGAGGAAGTTTTCCAGAGCCCAGTGGAGGAAGTATATACACAGTGCCCAGCCACCAATGAGAAGAGAAAGTGCTCCAGTTTTCTGCACAGGGAGAAATAAAAAATTGCAAGTTGTTTAGATTTAGACTATAGTTTACTTAGGCCGTGTTTCCATTGGACTTATTTTATTGGACTTCTACCGTGACTGTAGAATAACAAACTTAAGTCCAATGGGGACACGCGGTAAACTGAAGTCCCTGTCAACTTACCATGACCGTGATGTAAAACTACATTGTACCTACGAGGAAGACTGCCGCAGGCTGCGGAAACTATCGCGACCACACGGAAAACCACTGTGTAAACAATGCAGCTTCCTGTATTATTTGAAGCAAGATATGGGATGGAGGGAACTTCTCTCTTTTGTGTTGGTCATTGTGTTCCTGGAATCTCAGGAATTCCTTTCAGATATCCATTGGGGGGGGGGGGGATGTGTTAGGTAATACTCTGGAGTGTGTATAGGGTATAGAGACAAGAGGGAGGTACCCCTTGGTCCCATATCATGCCGGGTATATCCTGTATTGCGTCAACTACACAGCGATTATCGCTTGCGTGTGCGCGAAAATGGTAGTACATGTATGTTGATGTGATTACATGCAGCGGAGCGAACCGACCAATGACCCTGTACGTGCATACAACAACTACGCTTTTCGTCCGTTAGCTGCTTGAAACATGGCAGATTTCATCGATTTGATTGGATTTGGATTTGGATTTGGATTTGGATTTGGATTTGGATTTGGATTTGGATTTGGATTTGGATTTGGATTTGGATTTGGATTTGGATTTGGATTATTTCATTCATATCGTTGCCCGCAGGCCAAATTACAAGAACGTTACATTAATTAAAACAATTTAAAAATAAACAAAATACATACAAATGGAATCAAAAACATAATAGAAATGACCATAAGTATGGTCCAGCCATAAAAACATAAATGATACAAAATTGCACACAGAAAAATTAATAAAATGTTGGGGAAGACAGATCACCAAATCACAATCAGCCCAACAGTTTCTGCGTCGCCCTAGTTGGAACTACCACCTGTTGGGACGACTTTTTTTCTAAGGAGGCTTTAGAGTTTGGCGGTGCATGCCATTTTCTATAACTGTTCTAGACTGACCTGTACTTCACACAAAAATTATAGTGAAATTTGTTTTAATAACATAAAAAATAAATGAATGCTGTGAGAAGTGGCTGCAGCCACTACCATAGACTTGTGTGTAATTTCAAACCGTAGCCAGGTAATTTGGACACATGGCCAAACCTTCCCAGCCACACCCATGTGTTCTTTACAAATCATTTGGAGTTTTCCAATTAAGGCAGTCAGAGTCAGCCTTGGCTCCATTTCCCCAAAACATTAAACGCACATGATAATGCATGTACATTACATGTGCAAAAAGACGACTTGAAAAACCGGAGCCCAACCTCTAGCCGATTTCATAAACCTCCACGTGCTAGTTTAGATGCCTACAATCTAGAGCTGTTCATTTTCGAATAATTTAGCACCGGTATTCGATTATTCGCAACTGGGTTTGACCGAATATTTGATAATCGCCGATCAACTTTTCACACGTCAGCTGCAACTGCATGCCACGTGGGTAAAAAGTTTAAGTGAGGCGACAACTTTAAAAAAATGTCTGAAAATTGATGAAATGTCTGAAAGATGGATGTCTTTCTATACTGATAATGTCTTTCTCTCAGTTTCAGAAAGTCTGATTTCAGGCAAAAGTATGATAAATCTCATGCCTGTCCACTAAACATGTGATCACGTTTGATCACTTCGTGCATGTGCCGGCTTATCACAAAAGACGGTTGTCCGGAAACTTTATACAGCTGTTTCTATTGTGGAATGAGGCAGACTACAAAAACCATGACCAGTAAATTCCCTTTATAGTCGACTTTCGTTAGCGTCATAAACGTGAAATCTGTGCTGTTTCCCACGTAATCAGGTTTTAATTTAGAAAATTCCCCACAAATAACATTCAAAACCTTTCCTCTTTCATTGTCTGGGAAATTACTATGCGATAGTGTAAAGTTGTACGGGTACTCGATTCCATAATCTGGAACGAGTTCCCATCACGAACGGTCAGGTACTCGGGTCCCCGGTTCCGATGTACATGTACACCCCTACTCAAGGGAAATGACTCAGGACTCGGACTCCGACTCAAAACTGGTGACTCATCTACAACTCTGAATTTTGTCATATTAAGCAGGGTGGAAGCTAAATATACCCGTTTGTTTTTGTCGTATTTAGGAAGGTGGAAGCAGATTTCTAGTAAAATTTCAGTTGGATTTCGGTGAATTTGGCAAGGCTCATACAAACAAATACCTGTTGAATTTTGCTGGATTCATCAAATAGAGACATTTGATTGTTGTCAGATCAAAGACATTCATATGATATTAAACCACGATGTCAGTTTCAGTCAACAAAACAAACGTTGAATGTTAGTCCGATGTCATGACCACAATCAAATCATAATCCATCAAATCGACCTTCGGTGCCTGCCGAGTTACATTGTACATTTGCTATGCTAAAAACACGTCGGCAATTTCTGAAGCGCTGTTTTCATTGTGACTATAAATGTACACGTATCAAGTTGAAAGTGGCTCCAGATTAAGCATCAACAGGTACGTAGCCAAGGGGTGGCCAGGATGCACCCCCCGGCCATCCCTCCACAAACTTTTGGCCCATCTGCCAGACCACCAGTTCTCAAAACCACAACTGTCCCAGTTCTATACCAAACACAATATTAAAAAAAATTCAAAGTGAACAAAGAAAACCGGCAGAAGCGGGATTCGAACCTGCGACCTCCGGAATACCGCACCAGCGCTCTAACAACTGAGTCTTGCCCTATGTTGGCGGTCTCCCAAATTGTCAGTTTTCCTTATATACGGCATTCTGGGTTCATGACTTCTGACTAGCACTCCTGAATAAGGAAAACTTAAAATTTGGGAGACTGCCAACATAGGGCAAGATAGCTCAGTTGGTAGAGCGCCAGTACGGTATTCCAGAGGCAGCAGGTTCGAATCCAGAACCTGCCAGTTTTCTTTGTTCACTTTGAAAATTTGTTCAAATTCACCAAGTCAGTTTCCCTTGTGGTTTGTTTTACACAATATAAAGCCATCCACCCTGGTCTCGGTGGTAACCGAGACTTCGCTCAAAACAACAACTTAAGTCTAGCTACTTGCCAATACTTCAAGTTAACAATTTCTTTTACAATCCCCCTCTTCAGTTTTTAATGAATTTAATTCATTTGAGTACCACTTACTTTTCTAGAAATTACAGTTCAAGCCATCAATTTAAATAAGACTAAAGCCTGGTTCATACTTCATGCGAATGCGAATGCGAATGCGAAGCGAAGCGAATTTCATGACGTCAACAATTGAAGTTTCATTGTGAAGTTCTCTGTTACCTTAACCCTAACAGTCCTGAATCCTCCAATTTCAATACAATTTTTCACACCACCTAGGGAGTTAGGGTTAACGAATTCGCTTCGCATATGCATTCGCATGAAGTATGAACCGGGCTTAAGGATTTTTTTCTGTTTGCATTTAAAGTGTCCTTTGCTGTGGGGTTTGGCCTTGTACAGTTGTATAACGTACCCAAACAGCACGGCAATTTCTGTTTACTGTAATTTTGACCAACAATGAATCTATTCAACAATGGTAAGTATCATCACTGATTTTCTGCCAACTTACTCTTGGGATGAAACGACTGAGAATATACACCAGGACCAGAAGCGATGCCAGAACACCGACAGTCACACCAGTCGAATAATGAAACACAACACTCCTAATACAAACAAAGATAGAAACGGTGTCAATCTGAAACAGTGTGGGCTATAGAAGATGTGCCCTCTGACGTCACGCGCCTGCCGGTATGCCCACACATCATGTTTTGCATAAAATCTGGTTTAGGAGTGACGTTGCTGGTCAGATCGCCTTTGAATTATGTGACCTTTGATGTCACTCCTTAACAATTTGACTATAGGGCGATTTAGATGTGAACAGACAAAGGGCACATGGTCTATAGTCAGGAGTGCGATTAGCCAAAAATAAAAAAAATCCATGAAATCTGCAGTGTTTGGGGGTCACCGGGAACCCAAGAGCAATGTAGGGTCTATGGTTAATATTTGGCTAAAGACACCCCTTAAAATGCCCGTTTGTATTGGCCTATATCCACTTTTACAGGTGAAAACACCTTTACGGTAACACCTCGTGAATTCCAGATTTTGAAAGAGATTCTTAAAAAAAAATTGAAATCTGTAAAAATCTTGACAAAAAATCCCGAAATCAGGAAAAATCCTGATAAATCTCACCCCTGCAAGGGGATCTACCACACTTGCCTCTCCACCACCCAGTAGGAGGCCGTGTCCGAATTACTTGGATGTTACATGGATGGGTATGTGCGTATTTATACCTCAGGGTATGTATCCTTCAGGGAGTTGAGCTTCCCTGCCTTGCATAGTTCCGGGTCACCCTTGGGCAAGGTGCAGCACCCGTTCACCAGGTAGGTAGTACACGTTAGCCTAAGTCTACGGTGGTTGTTTAGATTTCATGTTACTCACCACTACTACGGGCATTGTAGCAGTGCCCTGGGGAGTGCACTTAACCAAGGTGGTGCATCTGCACACTGGACTGTGCACCGGTTATCCCCAGCAGTTGACTGTGTGTGGCTCCAGTCGTCGCAGCTTTGCTGTGCCATTGGTTTATGCCACTCGCCAGCCAAGTGTGTGCGTCAGTGGACTGTGCACCCACTTAACCACCTTTAATCAACCCACCCACAGGTTTGCGCAACATCATCATTATCATCACTGCACATTTCCCCAAGTCCTGCGGCGATGGGCAAGCAGCGACGGTGGCAGGTCAAGATGAGACTGGAGGCTGCTAGTTGCAAACCTACACGCAGGCGGCTCGGGGCTTTGGTCGTTGTTTTGTTGAACTGGAGTGGCAACAATCCTCCGGCAGCACCCCGAGTGTCTGATCAGCCCTCTTTAGGGACACACTGGTCACCCCTAGTAGAGGAAGGGCCTAGAAAACGTGGCCTAAAAATTGCCCACTCCACCATACTCGGCCAGCATACCGCAGCTGATGAGTCATCTCTTTTGCGGTTGAAACAATAACAGAAAGATTAACTAAACGACTAGAGGTCACTTTGTGTACAGTGTAGCAACGTGGAACGTTCGCACCTTGCTGGATAGTGATCAGAATGCTGAAAGACGGACTTGCGCTCGTTGGTCTTGAGCTAAGCAGGTATGGGGTTGACATCGCTGCTCTGAATGAGACCCGCCTTGACAGTGAGACCAGTTGACAGAACCCTCTTCTGGATACACCTTCTTTTGGAGTGGTAAATCAGAAGCCGATCGTCGTATCCATGGTTTGGGCCTTGCAGTGCATAAAGATCTCCTTGACTGCTTAGTTGACACACCTAGAGGCATCAGCGAACACCTAATGCTCTGTAGGCTTCGACTTCAAGGCGGCCGCTTTGCATCAGTTATCAGTAGCTATGCCCCCACATTGGTGTCCCCACCTGACGAAAAGGGTCACTTCTATGAAGACCTCAACAGTGTTGTCAGCTCTGGTCCCTCTAGCGATTAATTGATCCTGCTCAGTGATTTCAACGCCAGTGTAGGTATGTGTCACTATGGCCCGGAGTGATTGGCAAGAATGGTATTGGAAACTGCAATGGGAATGGGAATTACTTTCGTCTTTCTGCACAGTCCACAATCTTGTCATTACAAACACCTTATTCCTTGACATCCCTACTGTATGGCTGCGAATGCTGGGTAATGTACTGTTGAGACGTTCGCCGGCTTGAGAAATTCCATATGGGTAAGCTGTGCCTCATCTTGAAGATACGCTGGCAAGACCGGATCACTAACATCGAGGTCCTTGAAAGAGCAGCTTGTTCCAGTGTAGAGGCTAACATCATTAAGGCACAACTACGCTGGACAGGCCATCTTGTTAGGATGGAAGACGGCAGGCTTCCCAAGCAGATGTTCTATGGTGAACTCAGTATTAGTAAGCATCACCAAGGAGGCTAATACATTGCACAAGCGGTACAAAGATCAGCTAAAGCAAACCTTGAAAGCCTACAACATCCCTATTGAGACCTGGGAAGAGCTTGCCAAAAACAGGACCACCTGGCGTGCTATATGCAAAGCTGGAATCAATTGGTTTGAGGCTCACCGCACCCAATCTGCCATAGACAGGCGTATTCGACATCACCAGCAGATGCAAGATCCGGGTGCCATCCACTTATGCTCACATCTGTCCTGACTGTGGTCGTTCCTGCCGATCACGTATCGGCCTGTTCAGTCACCGCAGATGTCACCAATTACATCCGATATGATGTATGCGCAAGTCATCGTCATTAGTGACGGACCACCAGAGAGAGATGGTAGCGGAAACAGCCACTTCAAATAGACTCGTGTGTAATTTCAAGCTGTAGCCAAGTAATTCGGACAAGGCCTTACTATGGGTACTAGAGAGGACAGAATTGTTTAAAGTACTAACAGCTGATTGTGTAAGCCGTTTCGCGGATACCGCCATCTTTAGGGGGCTAGTGCAAAAGACAATGCATGATCTCCATGGAGATTGTTGGACTGCACACGCACGCAGTAGTACTTGCATGTGCTCTCTTCAAGCATGTGCATTCCAACAATCGCCATGGAGATCACGCATTATATTTTGTGTCTGTCCCCTAAAGATGGCGGTATCGAGCAAAGATGGCGGTTTCGAGCAAAGATGGCGGTATGGAGCAAAGATGGCGGTATGGAGCAAAGATGGCGGTATGGAGCAAAGATGGCGGTATGGAGCAAAGATGGCGGTATGGAGCAAAGATGGCGGCATCGAGCAAAGATGGCGGCATCGAGCAAAGATGGCGGCATCGTGCAAAGATGGCGGCATCGAGCAAAGATGGCGGCATCGAGCAAAGATGGCGGCATCGAGCAAAGATGGCGGCATCGAGCAAAGATGGCGGTATCCGTTAAATGGCTTATGGCTGTACACTATTGAGTCGGCTTGGGCGACTCCAACATTTTTTGAATCGACTCCATCTCCGATCAGGAATCGTGATTCCATTCTGAATTGACTCCATACATCACGTACAAAACATGCGTCGACAACGAATCATTGATTTTACACAAAATTTTTAAAGGTCGGCTATCACCAAAATCAGCAGGCAACCAAAAGGTATGTGAATGTCATGCTGGAAGTATGTGGAAAGCAGACCAACACCAGGTAGTGTAGCATTTGATTTCCAGGAAAAAACAGCTGGTTCTACATGTATATCATACTTCGGAGAGTAGGAACTGACTTCTAGTAAAATTTCAGTTGGATTTTGTTGGATTTGGCAGAGTTTGTACAAACAAATATCAGTTGTATTTTGCTGGATTAAGCAGGGCAGCTGCAAAATGCCAAGGCTGGTATGTAGGTGGTACACTGCAGAATCCAACAAAATTTGCTGTTGGATTTTTTAGTATTTAGCAGGCTTCTTATTTCAGTTTTGTTGGATATTGTTGGATTTAGCAGGCCGCATGAAAAAACATTGAAGGGGGGTTAGGGTTATTGACTGGTAAAAATTAGGTCATCCCATTTCAGGGGTGAGATTGGCCAAAAAATGAAAATTACACAAAATCTACAAAAAAAATCCCTCCCCAAAACCCAAGAAAAAACCACGAGGACCCCAGATCAACATACATGTATAGTTTGTATTTGCCTTAAGGCACCCCCTTAAAATATCAGTTTTTATTGGTCTATATCCACTTTTACAGGTAAAAACACCTTCAGGACAACACCTCAGGAATTCAAGTTTGCAAAAGAGATTCTTAAAAAAATTCTGAAATTCCGACAAAAAATCCTGAAATCAGGAAAAATCCTGACAAATCTCATCCCTGCCATTTTTATCCCCATTTTAAATGCCTTCTCATAAGGGTAATGTAACACGAGACAATTCACAGGCAATAAGCCCCAATCAATCTCCAAGAAGAAGAAAAAAAACATTGACATCTCAATTTTTAAAGGAATGTCAATACACTGTCAGAAATGTTTTTTTGTGCACCCAAGCATTCCTTCAACCTGTAATTCTGTTTTAGTGGCCAACGAGCTGCTTGTAAAAAGAGAAAATCTACAGCACATCTAATCCCTTTACAGCATTTTTGCCACAAGAAAATAGAGCCCTTTTTCTCCCGAAGTCTCCAAATGTTTTGCTTCTTACTGACTAAGTCTTGGAGCGGCGAGAAACAGAATCACACCAACAAGTGTCAGGAGGAAGTATATCTCATTGACATCTAGATAAGAAACAAAAAGAACAGCATTATTATTTTCCCAGGTTCCATCTATTTTGAGTTGTCTGTCCAATAGTTTAACCAGTTCACGTCGGGATTATTTTGACATTCACGGACCCAGCCGCGAGAATATTTTTCCCGAGCCTAGATGCCAGACCGGTTCAGGCAGAATCAGGCCGTAATCTGCAGCCAGAACACCCTGATATCTCCGGCCTCGGTCGCTGCCAGTGGGTCGCTGACAGATAGATACTGGTCTCCATCGAGTGCGTTTTTATCAGTCAGCCGTTTCGAGTACCGCAAAACCTTTGAGAGTTAACTCATCATCCGACGTGAACTGGTTAAGTGAAAATACATTAAACTGCTGAGTGCTGACTGGTTTGACTTGAAATGTACAAATCAACTAAATTAGCTGGCTGAAAGGTCAAATACATCATTTGCAAACATAAAACAAAATACTGAATTATTATGAAATACCTTACTTCACTGTAAGTAAATAGTAGTCTCAATCATCCTGTGAAATCATGGCATCTGGTGTGTTGTCTTTTTCAAGAAAAGTGGCATTTTTGTATCAAATTCAAGGGATGGTCGGCCAACCATTAATGGAAATAGTCTAGTTCCCTGACCGACCCGATAATTCCCTGACAGCTATAAATTGCTCGTTTTGTCTGAAGTAGGGTCAGAAAACCAGACTAAAAGAACAGCCTTTTTTCTCTTTCTTTCCCAAAACTTTAAACAGGTCAGTGTAACAGTATTGACTACATAATACGAACCCACAAATCCATTAATTTCTGAAAATTACAGCAAAAGCAAATGTTGTACACTACATGTACATGTACCTTTAACGTTTCGAACTCAAGCAAGTTCTTTCTCAAAGGCAAAAGTGCCTTTGAGAAAGAATTTTGACGAAGTTCAAAGCGTTAGGCGAGCTAATTTTGTTAGTTCAATTGTAAAGTGTAGAAATTTACATTTTTTTTTAGAGTGTAACATACAGTGCACTGCTGTAGGAAGCAACATCGTATACAAACAAATATCTGCAAGAAGTCTTTGGCAGAGTTGTAATCAAGTCAATCACAAGTCATCACAAGTCACTTCACAATTCTGGTCTCAAGCCATGTAACCAGCTATTCAAATACACAATATAACAAAAGCATTCCTTTGTCATTGTTCATCACATGTAGCTTGTTGTGAGCTGACTTGTGATTGACTTGATTGCAACTCTGGTCTTTGGTCAATATAAAGATGAAGCAAATCACGATCACTGCAGCAAGCTGATAAGTTTTATAATTCAAAGCATGAAGAACATGATTATTTTAAAACAAAGAAAAGATACACAGGGCATTTGTTCTTAAGTTTGCAGTACATGTACATTTGTACCTGTATTTTGTTGCGTGCACCATCAATGGAATTTACTGGAGTTGAATGTACACTATGTGATATAAATGTCAAAAATTGATACAAGAGGAACTTGTACAGTACTTTTTTTCCCACACCACACTTCTTTGCTGCTTGCTTTCCCATCCCATCTCTTTACTCCCTTTGATGCTACACTCACTTGGTCCTTAATCCCTCTTTTGATCTTTTGAGTTTCACTTTCCCTCCTGCCTGCTTGTGTCAAGCTGTGTGTCAAATGAATATTTGAATACTTTTTTGCCGGTTCGAATATATATGCAGGTACAAATACGACTGATGCTATTTTAACCCTAACCCTGCCAGACGCAGCACAGTGCATCTGTGCCGACAGCTCCACTTTGCTGCACTCAAGTCAATGTGACAAAGTATGCAATCTGATGCGTCTGGCAGGGTTTCTAGCCAAAATGCCCTGGAGGGTTAGGATTAATAGAAAAGTTAGGGTTAATAGAAAAGTTAGGGTGCTTAGCAGTGTCAAATGCCGCAGTTTTGTCTATGTAACTTTCTGTGAACAGAGATTTATTGTTCCTGACCGTAAAATCCTTGACATTTACAAAATAATTATGGCAAAAACAGTTTGGTTTCTTGTTATTAGAACATTATACGTACATGTACCCATAAATTATAATCTTGATACAACAGGCGCATGCAAAAAATGTCTATAGGGCGGTCCATAATATCAATCACCGTACGTAAAACACCGGCGTGCTTTGCGTGCAACTTTTAACTGGAGCGGCATGCAGTTGCAACTGACACCTGAAAAACATGATCAGCAAGTATCAAATATTTGAATATTTCGGTCAAACCCAGTTTTGAATAATCAAATACTTCATTATTCGAAAATGAACAGCCCTAGTTTCCCCCACATGTTTGTTTCTTGTTACCACTGTCATTTGCCTTTGAGAAAAAACTTGCATGAGTTCGAAATGTTAAGCCAGCTAATTTTGTATATTTCAGGTCAATCCAGTACAATGTACACGTACAAATAGGTTTCTAGTTTGCAGCAGTTCAATTTACTTTGTCTTTAAAAAAAATAACAAGTCGGATACAATCTTGTTGACTTGGCCCTCAGACTCGATATCCATCCAAGAATCACAGGTTAGGTAACTTACCAAAGAGATGAAATCTGGGAACCTTTAAGGACTCAGATAGACTCAACATTAATTTCTTATGACTTTTTACCTCTTTACGACATTTGCTGCATTACTTTAACCCTAACCCCTTCGGTAACTTTACTAGAAAGTATCCTGAATCCGTTAAAATCCACCTATTTTGTCATGCACAAAAAGTTGGTTTTGGTGACTGCTCAATATGGAGGTATCCTGAATCCATCAAAATCCTGCAGTACCGCTAGGCTTACAATCCTCAATCCATAAAAACCCCCCAGTTTTCAATATGGAGGTATCCTGAATCCGCCGAAATCCTCCAAAACAGGGGTATGGATTTTGATGGATTCAGGTAGGTTAAGGGATAACCAAAATGCACTGCAGTAAGTATACCCTGATGTTATAAATAAAACTCTGTCTTTAAAACTCCTTTTTTCCCAAAACCTACAGGTCTCTGTAACTGTAATGTGCACCGCTTCTTCGGCTTGTACACCAATGCAGTTGTTTGTGAGGGGAGACATCCTCTTTTGCTGAAGCCACACCCACGGTGGAAGGAAGGAAGGGAGGAGCCCATTGTATTGCGATAACTGTTTCTCCACATCTGTCTCGTTAGCTCCAGTAACTATGGTGATTTTGCTTTTGGTCGGCCCAACATTTTCCACTTTGACCTGCGATTCGGGGGGGGGGGGGGGGGGGGGAATAATAAGTCGGTAAGAAACTGTTGTTTCACTTCTACTATGTATATTTCGTTTCTTCAGGCATGCCGGTAAGCTTTTTGTCCAGAGCCTGAAAATAAGGCAATGGCGGACTTAAGCCGCGTTCGCATTGGACTAACTATTGTCAAAAGTTACCAAGCGTGATTGTTAACATTCCACAGTGGTTATTCTTAAGTGCGTCCGCACACATACGGGTCGCGGAAAGTCATTGGCCACGTAAACTTTGCAGTGATCAAAATGCACGTTTTACATTACAGTGGCTGTCCGTACTGGACTTTCAGCGAAGTACATGTACATTGTAAAACTTGCCACGTATTACTCTTCTGCTACACAGTTGGCCCTGTAAAAGTTCCCGCTGTGGAGGGATTAACTGACAACCGACAATCGACACTAGACAATTTGGAAAGTTTATCAGCTGTCCGCACTGGACTTAATTTGGTAATGTTGACAACAGTCTCTGTACGTTTTACCAAAAAAGTCCAATGTGGACACGGCTTTATTATTTGGAATGGAATGTGGAGTGTTGTGGCCTCGTGTACTGGACTCAAAATATTGGCGACACTACAGACTGTGGGTTCAATTCCAGTAGGGGTCATGGTGCTTGTGTCCTTGAGCAAGAACTTTGTCGCAAGCTGCGTCTCTCCACCCAGGAGTAAATGGGTACCTGGGAGGGCAGTGGTGGTTATGTGTTTGATTAACCCATGTGTACACGTGTGTAACCAGGGCTGCATACTCCACAGGGAGCTGAAGTTTCAGGAATGATTGTTGAGCCCGATGACCAAAGTAATCATGGTAATACTAATTGCAAATGCTGCGATTTAAGAGCATTCTAAATCCTGATTATTGTGTTATAATGAAATTGGCCCAACATTGTACATGCAAAGGCCTAAAGTCAGGCTTTTGCCTGAAAACTGGCATCCCTGATTTTCTGAATGACAAACAGACAAACATTACAACTTGGACAAAGCAATGACCATGATTAGAAAATACCATTCCTACACACATTGGTTCTCGACAAATAAGGGTCATTCCATAAATTTGTGGTCTAAAAAGTTGAGATTTTTTGGTGTCTCTGTTACGCCTGCAATTTCAATCGAGTATCATTAAAATTTTCTTCACACTATTTTTGTACTTGTTTGGCAGGTACATTTATGTAATTTGCTTTACAGAATCACTCTTGGAGATAGAAGGCATTCAAGAATGTGTCCGGAATTACAAAATCTTATACGTCACTAAAAATCTCACACTTTTGGACCCCAATGACCAATAAACGAATGTCAAATTCAACATCACTACAACAAAGAAAGAAGGCAAATTGCTGAAATTTACATACATGTACATGCAGATAAGTTCACAGAAACATACAACTGATACACGACGAATTTGCAATTTCTTTTCACAAGACATTTATACAATTTGCACCAAACAGTTACTTAAGCCTCAGATAAACAAAATATCAGTTGAACAGTTCTCCACAACCTTTTGGCAAGGGTGGGCAGCTCAGACATCAACCTCATTCCCATAGCGTTGAGCAGTACGCTCCCACCACTACCTGCTCTCTCACCCTGGTATTGGATCATTAGAATGTTCAAAAATAGTCTGGTGCCTGGCTGGGCTTCATATTGGTGTTTGTTATTGGATGCAGTGTCTGGGGTAAAAACAGATTCATTGTGGCGTTTGATCCAAAAACGTGATGTTTAAACGTTTGGGGGTCCACAGAATCCGGTAAAATTTCTTTGTACTTCGATAAAGTGTGAAAGGGAGAATGAAAACAAAATCAAGGATGTTGACAAATTAATAGGGCGGTTAAAATGTTAGCGGGTCAGCAAATTAAAACTTTAGCGGGGCGGCATAATTTTTTTGGGGGGTGGCATGATATTTTCGGAGGGCGGCCTGCCCTGATAAACCACTCTTGGAGAACACTGGATGAATAATCAGGTATCTCCCCCCCCCCTCTATTATATGGCGTATACTTCACTGTCATATGTTTTGCTGTTGCCATTTTAAAGGCTTTATGATTATAACCCCTTTAACCCTAACTACCTCAAGCCTCACAACCTCCAACAGCACGTTGTGTCAAATTTTGATGGGTTCAGGACTGTAGCCGCCTTGGCACCATTACTTTACATGGAGCTATGATGCCCCAATTTGTCTAAGTCCAAAGAATGTGCCATACATGTACATGTACATGTACATGTACATGTACATGTACATGTACATGTACATGTACATGTACATGTACATGTACATGTACATGTACATGTACATGTACATGTACATGTACATGTACATGTACATGTACATGTACATGTACATGTACATGTACATGTACATGTACATGTACATGTACATGTACATGTACATGTACATGTACATGTACATGTACATGTACATGTACATGTACATGTACATGTACATGTACATGTACATGTACATGTACATGTACATGTACATGTACATGTACATGTACATGTACATGTACATGTACATGTACATGTACATGTACATGTACATGTACAGTAGGTACACATCTACATGTACACTGCACAGTGTTGGGTTTTGGCAGGTTGAGGACACTTCCTGGTAAAAATGCGTAGGGGGTTAGGGTTAATGTTTTTCACATTGGCCGTGCTAAATCCAACAATTTGCAACAAAACTGAAATGAGAATCCTACCAACAAAATACAACAGCAAATGTTGATGGATTCTGCAGTACGTTGTACATGTACACCAGCCTTGGCATTTTGCATACTACAAATAAAACAGGTATTTGTTTGTATGGACCCTGCCAAATCCAACAAAATCCAACTGATCTATTTACAATGTACATGTACATGTAGCTTTTATCCTGCTACGTACATGTACACACCATGTACATGTACATAGTTTGTGTTGACAAATTACACGTACAAAAGCTTTTTACCATTGTTGGATTTACAATGTAGCAGGGTTAGAGTTAATTAAATTAACATCATAATGAAACTGACATGCTTGTTTAAAAATGCCTAATTTACACGTACAAGTAGATAATAGAATAAGGTCTAAAAGTTTCCATTTACAAAATGTATAATCAGCATAAAAAACAAAATGGTGCCAAAAAAAATTTCCCTACGTACCTGCCCTATTTTCAAATGCCATGTACACATCGGAAGCAGAACTATTTTTTTGTTTGCCTAATTCAAAATCTGAACACTAAAACCCAACAGATGAACAGAGTTCCTTAACATAAGACTTTTTCCAGCAATATGCAAACCTGCTGACACCAGATCACAACACTCTACACACATTTGTGCATGCAAGTTTATGCAACAAGGTTCTCTACGAGAAAATTAACATGATGCAGCTGAGTATCCAATCTCTAGTTCTACCTCGCTATCCCTAGCACCTCGGCCTTACGTGAGATTGCACCTGTCACCGGTATGTTCCGTCACAGTTGAGAGAACCCATTGTTAAACAAATGTTCCCCGCTATATAACCGCGCCCGAGGTTCTAATCCTCACTGCATTTTTTGTGACCGGTTGTACATGTGTGTATTATTACTATGGACGGAGAACACGTCGACATTTTATATATATGTAGACCTCTTCTAGCTCCAGAGCAGTCGGACAGTGATCCACCTCTGCCAGCTACTGGCTCCATGACAGCAGCAACGGGTACGCCCAAACTTACTGCCACGCAGAAGTCTCGTGGCAAGAAAGGCAAGGAAAATTCCTTAACAAACTTTGCCACAAAGTCAGTCATCGTTTCAGCTTGGGGCACAGCTCGGGGCAAAAAGAATAAGTTTTGTGGGCATGAAAGATGCCAGAACTATCGTGGCAGGGGTTTAAACTACCAACGCCACAATTGCACTGAGGATTAGAACATCGGGCGCGGTTATAAAGCGGGGAACCATTTGTTTAACAATGGGTTCTCTCAACTGTGACGAAACATAACGGTGACAGGTGCAATCTCACGTACAGTGCAAGCCCTTCAGTGCTAGGTATACATGTAGACTCAGTAGAATTATAATTAAACTTCAATTACATTATATTTCATTTCGTTTAATTTTTTCAATTTTACTGGTCTAAGCTGCATTGCGTAAATTTATTCAGTACTTGCCGATCAGGGTATTTGCAATTCTCTATCAGTGATACTGTGATGGCCGCTCAGCTGCATATTTTGTCATGTTAGCTACTTTGCAGTCTTTCATGCAGACCCAGATGAAAAAGCAGGAGAATAGTAGGATCAACATTTTTTCCACAAAACAGGACAAAAGTAGGACTTTGGAGGACAAAATCGGGGAAAAAATAGGACTTTTGCAGGCTTAAAGGAGTAGGTTTCGTTGATACTCGCCAATCTCCACAGCATCAGAAGCCTAATTATTTGCCATGTTCTGTGCTCACAACACTTGTGCTCCATCTTCAACTACATACATGTAAGCTTTTGGAAGTAAAGTTGCAGTACTTGTGCACGCAAGCCATTCATTGTGTGATTTTTATATGACAGTGTGCAACACTGTTAGGACAAATATTCAATGAGATTAAATTTTTAGCAATTATGGGACAAAAAACTAGGAAAAAATAGGAATTTCAAGAAAAAAAGTAGGAAAACTTGAAAGCCTGGACACCATATCTGCACTTGAGTTTCGGTGCAAGGCCAAAAAGCAGCCTAGCCAATATTTAATTGCTGCAAAGTAAGGATGAAAACTAAAAGCATAATTTTTGATTGGAGTCCATCCATTTTTGTCGTCATTTTCACGAGCATACAAACCATACCCTAGGAGGGAGGGCATAAGGGGGCCATGAATGCTTTTAAAAAATAACTCAAAATAATGATAATACACCTTTCTCCATGATAATACTCTTCTTGCAAAATATGAGGTGCGATCAAAAAGTTCAGAGACTGCGCCTATAACAAGCAAAAACCGTATGTGATTTAAATCTGGCCGCCATCCCCTTCAAAGTAGTCCCCTTGTGCAGCGATACACCGCTCCCAGCGCTCCTGCCACGCTTGGAACGCTTACTGGAAATCCTGTTATGTAAGCACGTCAAGTACATACCATCTGCGATTCTCACTGGATCTCCTCCACAGTGTCAAAATGGCGACCCTTCAGCTTGAACTTCATTTTGGGGAACAGAAAGAAGTCGCAGGGAGCCAAATCCGGCGAGTAGGGGGGTAGGGAGCAACAATTGTGTTGATGCGGGCGAGAAACTCGCGGGTTTTTAACGCGCTGTGAGCGGGCACGTTGTCATGTTGGAGCACCCAATTGCCAGCGCGCCACAGTTCATGCCGTTTGCGCCAAATGTTCTCCCTCAGACGCCTCAGAACGGTGCAATAGAAGTCAGTGTTGACAGTCTGACCCTGGGGATTCACAGTGCAAAACCCTGCGAATGTCAAAGAAAACAATGAGCATGCTCTTGGTTGCGCTCCTGACCTGACACGCCCTGCTTCGGTCTTGGAGACTGCGGGCTCTTCCACTACGAAGACTGCTGTTTGGTCTCTGGGTCGTAGCCGTAGACCCAACTCTTGTTACCGCTGATGATCCTCGACAAAAAGTTTGGGTCATCCCGGGCCTGTTGACAGAGATCCTCGCAAACTTTGACACGGTGCTGCTTCTGCTCAAGTTTCAGGTCAATGGTGAAATCGCAAATGCGCACGAACCAGTGGTCACAAAAATGCGTGTAACACAGGTGCTGATGTTGATCAAGCGATGTAACTTGGAACACTTACTCACACAAGTTATTGCTTACACCTGCTACATGTATGCACATTACTGTGCTGCGCTCCGTTCGTTCGCAACAGGAACACTTACAGTCTCAGAACCTTTTGATTGCACCTCGTAATATTTCTAATTCCTGCACATATATTTCAATACCACACTCTGGGTATTCCAGCCACGCCTGTTTTTATGAATCCACTTGGTACAACTGTTCCTTCATTTTATGGGATTGTTGGGAAGTGTTAATTCTACATGTACATGGTGTCCCAGAAAGTCTACCACAATGTTTACACATTGCTGAAAACACCTCATTGTACGCTTGTAAAAATGATGACAAAAATGAATGGCCCCTTTAATACTACTGTATTAAATCTTTATGGAACTTACTTGACCAGAGCTCTCGCTTTATAAGAAATGAAGAAATCAACAACAAAAAACTCTTCAAGTACTGTATAACCATGTCGCACAAGGTTTTTAATTTTGCTTTCGAACAGGAATTGTGGTAAGGTTTCATAAAATGAATTACAGTGGAACGCCGCTAGAACAAACACCGTTATACCGAACATTCGGCTATGAACAAATGTACATATACCTAACACCATCCTTGGCTCCCAAATTGTGTGTACAAAACTTACCGAACATTGTTGAAAAAAGAATGTACCAGGTATCTGGGCTGTTTGTAATTCCCAAACGGCCGCAGCTTTACGTTGAAGAGTGACAGGCAGCTATTATTTCCCCAAGGAATAGAAGGGAAAAGCCAACTGTTGCTTTAGAATTCGGTGAGCTTAGAAAGTATGAACATGTAATTACATGATTCAATGGCCATCACATGTTCAATTACAATCAAAAGAGGGCACACTTCAAATACGACACAAGAGGGCGCTATTTAAAAGAACAGTCGCCATGTTGGCGGACTGGCAGGAGTGGCAGCTGAAAATCGCTATACTGAACGATAGCTATACAGAACAAAATCTGTGGATCCCGCGATGTTCGTTATAGCGGCGTTCCACTGTATTAGTTTATCAACCAAATAAAAATTAAGGACAGGTGGGTTTGTATAGTTTGTAAAGTACCATTGTCGTGCCCTAATCCGAGAGATCTACATGTACATGGCATGCGTTCAGTTGTCACAGGACCAAGAATGGGCACTTGGGTTTGGGCCCCAAATTTTTCTGGCAATAATGATGCACGCAAAATGCTGTGGTGTTGGTGCTGGTTTTGAGGTTTTAGATACGATTTGAAGCTTTGCGTGGTAGGTGCGATATGAGAGAGACTGGGATTGCGGGTAACACCATGTGAAATAAATCTCTTCTAGGAAGAAGTGTGGTTCTGAAAAGAACCGGGATGAGTGTGTAACTCGACGTTTCGGACAGTGTGCTCTGTCCGTCCTCAGGAGTGTTTGAGGTTTTAGTTATACTTCATTTTCTCATTCGCTCAAGAATGTGGGTACATGTACACATAAATGAACTGTTCACATGGTTTGTCTGCAAATATCATCATTAATTAAACTTTCAAAGTGAACTGGCAGGAGCGGGATTTGAACCTGCGACCTCCGGAATACCGTACCAGCGCTCTACTAACTGAGCTATCTTGCCCTATGCTGGCTGTCTCCCAAATTGTCAGCTTTCTTTGTTCAGGGGGTATTCAGAAGTCATAAACCCATAATGCCGTATAGCCAGGGATCACACCCAATTTGACGATACAACCTGGGAAGCGAAATTGTGGGGATCACTCATTGAGGATACAACTTTTGAACTAATAATTTGTCAAACAAACCACAAGGGAAACTGACTACGTAAATTTTCAATAAATGTTCAAAGTGAACAAAGAAAAAGAGCTGGAGCGGAATTTGAACCTGCGACCTCCGGAATACCATACTGGCGCTCTACCAACTGCTATCTTGCCCTACGCGGCGGTCTCCCAAATTGCCAGCATTCTTTGTTCAGGGGCCGCTAGTCAGAAGTCATAAACCCATAATGCCATATACATGTGTAAGCCAGCATAGGTCAAGATAGCTCAGTTGGTAGACCACCGGTACGGTATTCTGGAGGTCACAGGTTCAAATCCCTCCTACCTGTTTCCTTTGTTCACTTTGAAAATGTATTCAAAATGTACATACACTGTAGTCAGTTTGCCTTGTAGTTTGTTTGACTAATTAATTAAACTTGTTAAAATCATTTACTGCTTTATCCCTAACCCTGCCAGACGCAGCACAGTGCATCTGTGGTGACAGCTTGACCTTGCTGCACTCAAGTCAATGTGACAAAGTATGCAATCTGATGCGTCTGGCAGGGTTTCTAGCCAAAATACCCTGGAGGGTTAGGGTTATTGAACCAGGTATTCAATGCTAGAAATGTTGACCGTATTGTTTTTCCTCTTACGTTTAAGCTGCTCCACAGTCTCAACCACGTCCAGTTTTTCTTGGCATTGAAACATTTACTGTAGTGATTGATCTTTGTTGAATCCAAGAGTCGGACATTAACTGGCCAAACTGAAGAAAAAAAATGGGAAAGATTTTACTTTGATATCCCAACAAAATGGCTCAGAAACAGAAAACTGACAAAATAACCATACATTTGCAGGGGCGGATCTAGAGGGGGATTGAGGGGTTGCAACCCCCCTCTTGGGCTGCTGAGCAAAGTTGTGATAAGCAATTTTTCAGCCCAATATGAGCAAATTCTTCTTTAAAATCCACAAATTATGCAGATTCAAACGGTGCCCGAGATGCCTTAGATTGCAGGAGAAAGTGGGAACGGCACGTTCCACGTTTGGTGGGTGAATGGTACAACTGCACAAAGCTTCCGGACAACCATCTTTTGTGATATGCCGGCGCATGCACGTGCCGTTGTAGTGTGAATTTCAGTCAAACTCCTCCAATGGGCATTAACCCTAACCCCCTAGACCCTTTTTGCTAGGAACCATCTTCAATCCTCCAAAATCCTCCGACTGCCCTGCCCCAATAATGCATTCATCCTCAATCCTCCAACCTCCAAATTTTTGCATTTATGTTCCTCCAAAATCCTTGTGTTTCTCAAACACCATTCACCCTCAATCCTCTAAAATCCTCCCGTTTCTCATATACCATTCATCCTCAATCCTCCAAAATCCTCCTTTTTTTGAAACACCATTCATCCTCAATCCTCCAAAATCCTCCTCGCTTGAAACACCATTCATCCTCAATCCTCAAAAATCCTCCTCGCTTGAAACACCATTCATCCTCAATCCTCCAAAATCCTTTTTCTTGAAATTAAATTCATCCTCAATTCTCCAAAATCCTCCTTGCTTTAAACACCATTCATCCTCAATCCTCCAAAATCCTCCTTGCTTGAAACACATATTCATCCTCAATCCTCCAAAATCCTTTTTCTTGAAATTAAATTCATCCTCAATTCTCCAAAATCCTCCTTGCTTTAAACACCATTCATCCTCAATCCTCCAAAATCCTCCTTGCTTGAAACACATATTCATCCTCAATCCTCCAAAATCCTTTTTCTTGAAATAAAATTCATCCTCAATTCTCCAAAACCCTCCTTGCTTGAAACACCATTCATCCTCAATCCTCCAAAATCCTTTTTCTTGAAATAAAATTCATCCTCAATTCCCCAAAATCCTCCTTGCTTGAAACACCATTCATCCTCAATCCTCCAAAATCCTCCAAAACAGCAAGGAGGATTTTGGAGGATTGGGGTGGGTTAGGGTTAAAGGCACACATTGCCTTGGAGGCGCCCAATTAGGCTATTTATTATTTGGCATAGAGCCGGGATAGCCCACGAGAGTCTCTCGACCTATTTCCAGTGGGGTCCCATGACAGCAGATGAGGAAGGAAGGTACAGTTTTAGACATGGAAGGAAAACTCCAGAGAATAATTCTGGAGAAAACCCACGGAATCATGTAGGGACTGAAAACCCAATCCACGTGTTGGCTCCTGATGATAGGATTCGAACCAGGGTCACAGTGGTGGAAGGCGAGGAAAGTACCACTACACCAACCTCATTCCCCTACAAAAAGCATTCGTCCTAAAATTGCTATACATGAAGCTGAAAAGATCATTCAAAAGTAGAATACAATAATGTAAACAACCATCCCTTGAAAATGAGCCACTTGTCCAAAACTTGGAACTCTGGAATTCGGTCGATTCACAACTCAGTGCGCCGCCAGCGGCAAGCCGGGAAAGGCCAATTTCCCACTTTCGGGGTCGACATTGCGTCTATCGCGTTGTATTAGATGGTGGACAGTACAGCAGTATGGATCTCGCGCGAATGCGAGTGGATGAGTTAAAGCAATTTTTGACTAATCGGGGAATACTTTGTGCGGGAAAGAAGAGAGAAGAGTTGATAGATTTAGCGGAGAAGGGGTGTAAGAAGTACGGTTGATGCATTGGCGATACCCACTTCCGGTTTTGCGATGTTGACTTTTTCCCATGATGCACTGCGTAATTTGGCCTTTTCCCGGCTTGCTGCTGGCGGCGCCCTTGTTGTGAATCGACCGAATTCAGAGTGGTGCCCTTGGTGCTTTGGTTGCACTACGAGTATGTTCAGACGGAGGGCAACTTTTGGGCTAGCCCTTATCCAATTAACCCTATACATGTAACATCACCTAAAGCTACAAAATACTACTAGTAGTAAAATGTAGTATGCAGTACTCTCACCTACTTGTGTGCAATGCCTGTAGTAATTTTTAGTATTTGGTACTTCACCCCAAATAGTGTACGTAGTAATATGTACATGTATTACTAAGGTTGCTCGGTTTAGAAAAATCTAAGGCGGAAACACAGTATGAATTACTGGTTTTCAGAGATGATACATTTGTTTGTATCTGAGCCATCCAATTTATTGACACAAATATAATTTACCGGGTAACTTAACTCTATTACATAGAACAGGCGTGCAACTTGGAATTAACAAAAAAACGAGGAAATTCCAATCTTTACAAGACTTTGTAGTGTTTTCTAAATTTTCAATGGCATAAAGTGTGAAGTGAAAAACGAGGAAATCAGCTGATCCGAGGAAAAGTTGCATGCCTGATAGAAGTAGTATTTTGTAGTTGCCAGTATGTAGACTGCTGTCATTACACATACCCATTCATCAGTCACAGAGAGACTCAGTGCTACAAAATACTAAGTAGTATTCTGTAGTACTCAGTTCTTTATACCAAAGTAATGCCTAGGATGTTTGGGTTAATGAACTCAACGGGGGTTCTGTAGAGCTAGAGATAAAATCTAAAATGTGCTCACGTTCATTAACAGTGATGGTTAGCCCCGGAGCTAGAGTTGGGGTGGAGCTTAAAGGTCTCCATTTATGCTACGTAATCTGTGTACGTGGGGTGACGGCGAGTCATACATTGTACTTCCGGCTTACAATGCGTATCCAAGGTCATACAAATAAACAGTGATTGGAAGCGTCAGTGTGGGCTAGGTCACTTGCATTCAAACAACGAATTACAGTGGAGCTACGTCATTTGAAAAATTGTACAATCCCGGCCAAAATGATTGGGCTACGTGACAATACACATAACATCCCCCGCTCAATGTTGTTATCTCAAGCTGGAGCGCATTCCACGCAATGAGAGCCAACATTGACCGGGGGCAGGGGGGTCAGGGGCCCCAACGAGATTTGGCCGGGATTGTCTAAAATTTTCTTTCTCAAAAAAAAAAAGTTAAAAAAATACCTAAGCTTGAGAAGCAATGGATGGTCATTGCTTCCCGAGTGAGGAGTAAATAAAAGAAAAGAAAAAAAAAAGAGTAATTTTTTTTCGGGTTGGATTCGAACCCACGATCGAACAAACAACTATTGCATTTGGGGGAACATGTCTTAACCACTAGACCATGCGAGTCACAGATACCAAGAGGCTTAACAGTTCAATTTGCCGATATAGATGATCCCAATTGTTTTGTACAAAATGTAGTGCGCATCGTGCACGGTGTACATGTACCATGATGACTAACCATGCTATTTTGTCAAATAACTTTACAAAAGACATTTTTTGGTTTAACGCGAAAAGCGCATTACGCAAACCAACTCCCATGACATGCATGTCGGATACTGCAGTTGCAGGACTATTTGCTGCAGGATCTTCTGCAGCACCGCCACGAGAAACCGTCAACCGAGTCTGCTCTCAGTCTCTTTTCCTTCCTCCATGGTCTCACGGACCAGATCAACGCGGTTTCCGACATGCCCAGTGCGTAAAGTGCAGTGGGGCGGCAGTAAACACTTGCCAACACGTCTCTGCGCACAAACGAATTCAAGGGACACATTGCTTTGGATTTGGCGATTTGGGCTATAAAAATTAAATGGATATGGTTGGGAAGCTTTTTTAGAAGTAGAATATAAAGATTCACATAATAACTATCCCTTTAAATTGCGTGGTTTTTGTTTAATTTCGTGACAAATAACGGTCCGCCATTTTGTAGAACCAAATTTTTGACTCCATAAAATGGCGGACCGTGTTCACCAGTCGTATTTCCAGTCGCAGCTGCTTGAAGTACTTCTGGGCAATTATTATTACAATAACCGTCTGTTTGTGATATTCAATTACTTTTTTTATAGTTAATAAATAAAAATACATGTTAGAATAATTTTGTTATTCCATTATGGTCAAGCCGCAAGCCTTGTAAGGAGCTGTGTAGCCTGGCCGGGTGAAGCGAAGCCTGCCCCGCGTCTTGGGTGATATATTGTAGGGTTATCGGGACTGTCTCGTCGCGGGACACGGTACTCGTAAATGGATGGCACAAGAAGGTCTAGTTTCCAATGCTGTTTTACTACTGGAAATAAGCCTATGTTTCGCGGGTCAGATGTCAGGGATCAGAGGCCAATTTGTATATCAACCCTGCGAAGCAGGCTGATATATTGTATTCGTCGCATTTCTTTCTTTCTTTCTTTCTTCGGGCAAACGCTCACAAAAAAATGCTATCTGCCAAAATCCTTAGCCGATTTTAGCCAAATTTGGACAGGATCTTCCTTGACTTGAGTCATATCTCAAGTGACCAGCATGTGGGGTCAGAGGTCACCTAGTGGTCACCAGTGGTCATTTTCTTCAAAAATACAAAATGCTTTTTCTCCCAGTCTTGGTCCAATTAATGTCAGACTTGGTCAGTTACATCTTTGGACCAAGCTACATATGAGTTGTTCACAGAATTTGGCCAATGGTCACCTAATGGTCAGTGGGGGTCATTTTCTTCAAAAATAGAAAATGCTTCTTCTCCCGCAGTCTTGGTCCAATTAATGT
Organism: Hippasteria phrygiana; assembly: GCA_037893225.1. Lineage (NCBI taxonomy): Eukaryota > Metazoa > Echinodermata > Asteroidea > Valvatida > Goniasteridae > Hippasteria > Hippasteria phrygiana. Next base: position 695,925 of record JAZGUH010000555.1, on the reverse strand, counting down.
CAGACTTGGTCAGTTACATCTTTGGACCAAGCTACATATGAGTTGTTCACAGAATTTGGCCAATGGCCACCTAATGGTCAGTGGGGGTCATTTTCTTCAAAAATAGAAAATGCTTCTTCTCCCACAGTCTTGGTCCAATTAATGTCAGACTTGGTCAGTTACATCTTTGGACCAAGCCTCATATTGGTTGTTCACAGAATTTGGCCAATGGTCACCTAATGGTCATTTTCTTCAAAATTACGAAATGCTTCTTCTCCCACAGTCTTGATGTCAAAATTGGTTATTTACATCTCTGGACCAAGGCTTATAACTTAGATGCTTTGGCAATTTCGGGGGTCAACTTGTGGTCAGTGTAAGTCAGTTCAGACAAACCTTTCAAAGGGCTATTTAGGCTGAAATCCGTGCTTCGTGAAGCACAAATTAGCTCTAGTTTGTTTTGTAATCACTACTCACTAATTGCAACACATTATATGGTTTTTTTTGCATGAACAACTCTTATAAAAGACTAGGACTCTATGTCTCTTCGCTGAACAGAACATAGGGCTTTTCCGCATTATTTCTTTATGATGTCACTGCGATTTTTGCTTGCTTGTGACAAGTCTGCCTACCCACAAGGCTTCATGACAATTGGACCTACCAATTTACATGTCTCACGAGAAGTTATGCCTTTGATGACTTCATTATGATGGTGCACATATTTTGCATTTTTTTTTAGATAAGTAGGACCTAACAAAGCTATTACAAAAAGAATTTTGAATTTAGCATGTTCTCTTGATGAGATATGGCTTTAAGAAACTTTAAAGTTCAAAAAATGTAATATTACTGTAAAATCGTATGATGACGTCATCATGACGTCACCTCAACTTTCATCTATAACACGAGCTACCATACCAACATACCTGGTTTGAAGGCAATCGGACCTACCGTTCTCTAGATATGGGCCCTTGAAAAATGCACCTTTAAGATGACGTCACATGACACGTGATGACGTCATCATGACGTCACGTTTCGGCATACATTTTTAGCTTAGGGTCTCTGTTTGTGTTAAGCCTGATTAAGATCTGATGTTTAGTGACCAAAGTGGCTCTTACAAAATTCATGTGCAAAGTCTATAGGATTTGGGATAGAACAAAAATATTCATAGAAAATCAGCCGCTGACGTCATCATGACGTCACCTCGGATTTTACATGCTAGTAGCACTATCTACCTACCCACTAATTTTTATGACGATCGGACCTACCCTTACATGTGTTTCAAAAAAGCATAATTCTGATGACGTCATGATGACGTCACACAATTTTCACATTTATGTGAAAGAATATAGGATCTAACAAAGCTATTACAAAAAGAATTTTAAATTTAGCATGTTCTGTTGATGAGATATGGCTTTAAGAAACTTTGAAGTTCAAAAACTTTAATATTACTGTAAAATCGTATGACGACGTCATCATGATGTCACCTTAATTTTCATCTATAACACGAGCTACCATACCAACATACCTGGTTTGAAGGTAATCGGACGTACTGTTCTCTAGATATAGGCCCTTGAAAAATGCACCTTTAAGATGACGTCACATGACAAGTGATGACGTCATCATGACGTCACTCTTCGGCATACATTTTCAGCTTAGGGTCTCTGTTTGTGTTAAACCTGATTAAGATCTGAGGTTGTTTAGTGACCAAAGTGGCTCTTACAAAATTCGTGTACAAAGTCTATGGGGTTTGGGATAGAACAAAAGAAATCATAGAAAATCAGCCGATGACGTCATCATGACGTCACCTCGGATTTTACATGCTAGTAGCACTATCTACGTGCCCACTAATTTGTATGACGATCGGACCTACCCTTATATGTGTTTCAAAAAAGCACATTTTTGATGACGTCATGATGACGTCACACATTTTCCCATTTATGCGAAAGAATATAGGAGCTAACAAAGCTATTACAAAAAGAATTTTGAATTTAGCATGTTCTGTTGGTGAGATATGTCTTTAAGAAACTTTTAAATTCAAAAACTTAACAATTACTATAAAATCGTATGACGTCATCTTGACGTCACCTCAATTTACATCTATAACCACGAGCTAGCCTACCAACATACCAGGTTTGAAGGAAATCGGACCTACCGTTCTCTAGATATAGGCCCTTGAAAAACGCACCTTTAAGATGACGTCACGTGACACGTGATGACGTCGTCATGACGTCACTCTTCGACATACAATTTCAGCCTAGGGTCTATGTTTGAATTTTTTTAAGACCTAAAGTGCCGCGGACAAAATTCGTGTACAAAGTCTATAGGCTTTTGGTCAGAACTAAAAGAAGAAGAAGAAGAAGAAGGAAGAAAGAAAAAAAATCAGAACAAAAACAAGGCCTTTTCCGACTGACTTTGTCGGAAAAGCCAATAAGGAACATTTCCAAACAGCAAAATTTCATGACATTTGAAGGCAATTTTTGTCTGAATGATTTCTTCAAATTCCAAGGACCCCTTATATAGAATTCCTAGACAATGCAACATTCCTTGTAGAGCCCGTTTCACACTATGCTCTTAAACAGGTAATTGCCGGGTTAACGAAAAATTTAACCTGGAGATTACCCAGGTAATGTGTAGCGTTCACACTGCAATTTTTCGGGTTAACTGCCTCAAAACCCCCACTTAACTCGGGTAATTTCTAACCCTGCTCGCGAGATGGGTTAACCTACCAATCTCGGGGTTAACGACGACCTTCAGACGATTCTCCGGGTTACCAACAATAGTGTGAATGCTCACCAGGTTTTCTTCTACCCGGGTCGGTGGGTGCGCTTCGTCGTGTATTATCGGCCAGCTTATGGCTCCATTTCCAAACTCATGTCACGTTACAGTTGATTGAGAAACACCCAATCAAAAACCCTGCGAGTTGGCATCAATTCATTTTTTTGAATCACCCATACGCAACTGATGAGTGCCATACGCAAAGGCACGAAAGCGTGCTCTTGCTCGTACATATGTAAGAGGATCTGAGAACTACAATCCTCTACTCGCACCTCTAACCACCAAACCTAACCTGGTCACAGCTCCCTTAGTATAAATGTCCGCCCATCTCCACCATGCTATACGGACATAACAAGCAAAAAAGTCACCAGATGGCAAGTGTCACTGAATGGGATAGCGCTATCATTTTCTCAAACTGTTTCACCGTAATTAAGCCATGATTGGCCCACTTCTGGTCTTGTACCGTTTACACTGTACGGTACTGCCGGAACGAACCCATAAGTAGCCAGAATCGGCCCAGTACCGTCATGTTTTTTGGGAATGCACATTCTCCGGGTTACCATTCGCATAGTGTGGACGCGGCTACAAGTTACCCGGGTGCGTGCTGAAGCGGGTAAGCAGAATTGCGGGGTTAATTTTGTAGTGTGAAACCGATTCTCCGGTTAGTTTCTACCCGGGTAATTATGACAACTACCCGGGTAATAAATTACCCGGGTAAGTTCAGAGTAGTGTGAAACCCATATACATTATACATGTATTTCATTTGTTGTGAACAAACCGTTCCACCCCGTGTTACTTTGGAGTATTCCAAATGTTGTAAGTCATCATATAATTTCCATATTTCAAATGGATAAGTCGTAAGTACAACTAATACAACTATTAAGTCCTTCCTTGGGGGAAAGATTTTACTTCAATACCCCCACAAAAATCGGTCAGGAACAGCAAAATCTTGGAAAATAATTAACCCTAACCCCCTAGACCCTTTTTGCTAGAAACCATCCTCAATCCTCCTCAATCCTCTGATTACCCTGCCCCAAAAAATGCATTCATCCTCAATCCTCCAAAATCCTCATGTGCTTTAAACACCGTTCATCCTCAATCTTCCAAAATCCTCTGCTTGAAACACCATTCATCCTCCATCCTCCAAAATCCTCTTTTTTTTTAAATACCATTTATCCTCAATCCTCCAAAATCCTCCTTGCTTGAAACACCATTCATCCTCAATCCTCCAAAATCCTCTTTTTTTAAAAATACCATTCATCCAAAATCCTCCAAAATCCTCAAAAACTGCAAAGAGGATTTTGGAGGATTGAGGTGGGTTAGGGTTAATTAACCCTCCTTGATAACAACTATCTAAATACATGTATGTGGCACAACCTGTTATTTCAAAATTTATGTCAGCAGAATCTGTAAAAGTGGGGCAGAAATTGACATGTATGTGAACACTTTGAGTGACCACACTGTCGACTGCCAAACACAGAAAACACAAACATTCTTCCCTATATTGCACACAAATTTCCCAACCAAATTATCAAATATAAAGGTTGTGCCAAGTGTTTATATAATTCTGAACACAGATGGATAGTTATTTTCAAAGATTTGCTGTTCCTGACCGATTTTGGTTGGGGGTATTAAACCCTAACATCCTAAACTACATGTAGGCATTCACTTGGGGTACAGTACACTGTACTACAGAATACAACTCAATTCTCATATAGGCCAGTGTAGTAAAAGTACTGCATACGACAGTTTACCCAAGTAGTATTTTGTAGTATTCGGTGACGTTAGGGTTAAAAGTAAAATATTTCCATTGATAAAACCTCAAAATAGTGATGGCCGGATACGGAACTCTAGCACGCAGATCTTAAACTTGAACTTAACTAGTCTGGTTCCCTGACCTGAAGATTCCCTGATGTCTATTTTTCTTAGGTCAGGTAGCTACCACGGTTTAAAATAGATTATGACGTGAATTGTTAGTCCGAGTGACGTCAGTGGCATCATTCAATTTTAATATTTTTGCAAAATCCAGTCGGCAAAATACTGCAAGAGTGTGGCATTGATTTTTCAGTTTTTATATATTTAAGAATTCAAATTTCAGGATCTGTAGGCCTAACGCCAATGGGCTAAAAATTGCGAACATCAACGTTAACGACCGTTAACAGCTGAATGTTACCGAAAACAAGTTCGGAAAGGACGTTTTCGGAAACTGGCAGAATTCTGCCAGTTTTCGACACGTGACATTGGCGGCTACCGGACCTATACATGTACATTGTTATTGTAATATTCATCAGAAATAGTCCGAATATTTTGGTCTGGGAACCAGACTAGCACTCGATCAGCCTGCTATGATTGATTATGTAACTAGGCCTAATGTTAGGCATTGATTAGGCCTCTAGCATGTCTAGGCCAAGCTTGGTCTAGGCGCTAGGCATGCTAGGGCTAAGCCTTAGCTTACTTGTTAGCCTAAAATAAAAAGAAGTTAGGCCTAACGTTAGGCCTAAAACATTAATAAATGTGTGAGGGCGCTGTTCATTTGGCGACTCATTTTCTGAATAGGAAATTGTGATAAAAAAATTGTTTTTTTTGCACATTCTTACAGCTTTATTTTAATTCAAAAATTAGCCTAGTATTACTAGTATTAGAGTATTACTTAGGCCTGGTCTGAAGTCTCCCTACCTAACCATGCTAACGTTAGTTACTCCTATTTATAAACTAGTATGTAATATTAATAATTAGGCCCTAATTCTAAAAGTACACATGAAGGGCTTATGAAGCCATTTTCTGACACAGCCGTGAACCTTTGGAAATGAGCTTGGAGTTGTTTACCCGCTCTAGTAGCGTTGCAAATCTCAGGGAAAGAGATAACAAGAAATGTGAGTGCCACACATGTCACAGTCAAACACGCCGCCTTGTCCGCCATGATGAACAGAAGTATATTTTAAATAGCATGTAGTTCGTGGCACCCTTGCGTTTTCCAAGTGGCGCGCCTGCGGAGGGGGGGGGGGGGGGGGGGGGGGGGGGGGGGGGACCGGGCACCGGGGATCAGGACCTACATGATGTAGGCTAAATAAAGGGGCTAAGGTTGAATTCGGAAAAACGCCCACTTCAGTTCATTCTGTTTCAGGGGCGGATCCAGGATTGTTTGCAGGGGGGATTTTTCGTATACATTTGCCCCAAAAGTTGACTCCATCCCATGCCCAAGCCTAGCCTGCGAACAAAATTTTACCAGCGCATTTTACCGTCACACTTTCTCAACGTTGGTGGCGCCATTTAACCTCGTTGTTTTGTTCTTACCCGTACACACAAAATAAGACCTTTACAGGGGTTTTTGTTTCTGGTTTGAAACTTTAGGCGTAGACCCCCCCCCCCCCCCCCCCCCCCTGGATCCGCCCCTGTGTTTGGAGCAACCACTTCACATGCACTTATCTGACAGTTATTCGGCCTACACCCCCATTATGTATGAATTTGTTGAATAATACTGTTTTTGTTTAGCACTGACGTCCTCGCTTCCAACCATCTTTAGTTTTCTATAAACCAGGCGCGGATCCAGGGGGGGGGGGGGATCCCGCGGGGGCACGTGCAAAAAAGAGACAAAAAAGAAGAGGGGAAAAAAAGAGGGGGAGGTGAGAGAAAAGGAGGGGAGGAGGAGGGCAACCTCCAAAAATGAAAATACCGGTGCCGATATTAAACATCTGCTATGTCTACTTTTTAGCATAAAACTATACTGAAAAATGCAATAAGAAAAAAAAAGGTTATCAAGACAATCATGCCATAAAACTGAAACCCTCTTTTAAGAGAAAACCGGAGTATTTCCCGGAGCCCTGGGATTTCAACTCTGTCCATCGATCCCCTTCAATCCTCCTTGCTGGGTTGATCCCCTTTTAATCCCTTTGCCGGATCTAGTGTAAACGCGGTGCATCTCAACATATAATCCCCTTGGGGAGTTTATTACAGTTTAAATGGCCCCAACCAGCAGGAAACAATGGATCACTTGACTGAATGACATACTAAATGTGCCTAAATCCTCTATTATGTCTTGCAGCCGATCTGCCGATGGTTTTAACACAGGGCAAGGAACAGTCTGAAATCAAGCCCTTTTCTTGAAAACTTCAACTGAACTAAATTAAAACCAAGAAAAATTAGACGCCAAAAATGGGGGAGGGAGAAACTTAGATTTTTGGTAGTCATGCATGACATGGCAAACAATTGGCCAAAAAAATCGCCTTAGCACCACGGAGCATCCAGAATCAAAAAAATTCTGGGGCCCTTTCGGTCCCCATAAGCCGTTTCGCGGATACCGCCATCTTGGATTGAAAATGTGGTCACGTGATTTCTTAGGGGGCCGATCAGAAAATGACGTCACAAGCGCAACGTAAAAGGCATGGGGAGGTAAGAGCTGCTCTGAAAAATCTCTTTTTTTTCGTTGAAAGCGAACAAATATTCCATGCAAAGTTGGACAAATTGAAAAGGGGATTACTGAGCTACCGTTGGGTGTAGAATTGATGAAAAAAAAGCCCCACATGCAAGTGCTGCAACCCCCAAAAGAAACAAAATTGTTGCGCATCGATTGATTGTGCGGCACTCCCCGCTGGGGCTGCCGGGCCGGCCACGATTTCATATTGAGTTTTGGAACATTTTCTTGTCATATATGAGTTAATGTTAGTTCTTATAATTTATTTTATGTGTTTTATCTGATAATTGCGCCCTGTTTAATTGGTTGTGACAAAGACCTTTGGCCTATTTATTAATTTCAACCACAACTTATGTATTTTTATTTACAATTACATGTATTTATTTATTTATTTATTTATTACAATTCTTTAATGCCCAGGCCCCAGAGTGTGCAAAAGCAGTTTCAAACTATTTTACACAAATAAAATAATCTTTATACATACATATACGTGTACAAATTTATAATAAATCTATATCCCTTTTCCCACGAGTAATTTCTTATTTTTACTTTATTATAGACATGATAGAAAAGGAAATATGGAAACCAAACAGCCTGCACCCGAGTTTGAAAAATGGACGGCCAAGAAACTGCAAGACTTTATTGTAGCAAGGGAAGTACCCATATTTGGCAAATGATATTTAAAGATATTTGTGTACACAATTACAATGCTGCCTAAGTTTTATGTTGGGTAGGAGCCCCATAAGACAACAGATGAGATAAAACAGAGCATTGCTGCTATACAGTGGAGGCTAATGCTGGATGGAGGTGTAATCCAACTACCAGACCCTGAAACCTTTCAGTTTCCACACCCGGGTCACAGAGGTGGGTAAGAAGTGATTGAACCGGGTCACATGGGTAAGGCAAGGAAAGTGCCACTAGGCCAACCTAGTGAAACTAAAAGTTTGGCTTCAAATTTTAAAGCTGCTACTCTATACAGACACTACATATATGTAACTGATAAAAAGCACTTCAGGTTGACACGCAGACTCCAGGAAATAATTCCAAGTAGTCTTGTTGTGGGTGGTTCAATTCCACTAGTGCTTCAGGTTCTACATGTACGTGACTGTGTCTAGAACAGTAGCTGGTCACTTTGCATACACAGATCATATGCGTCTTTTCTCTGAAGCCCACATAAAAAAGTTCACTGTTTTAAATGTTCTCAGATCAATAAATTTGTCTGTTTCAGATATAGCTATGAGAGTAATTTGCATTTATCAAAATTAATTCCTTGTCATCTACAGTATCGTATCCTCGCACACATAAAATGCTGTCGATGCTCTCTGTCTGGTACAGTCTGCAATGTGTGAAATGGTTGCTGCAGATTCAAGTGCTGCTTGTGACTCGTCCACCAGTTTCAATACTTTGAAGCTTTTGCACATGACCTTTGACAATCAGCCTGTAAATAAAAGAAGGAAAAATTGAACATTAAGTTCTATTTACATAACATACTTTGTGAAAGCTTATAAGAATAGCTATGTTTTAGTGATGTACATGCAAGTGCACATCACTATCCCCGATGACCAAATGACCATCAGGGTCCCATCATAATCCGATCGGCATCATAATCCATAAAAAAACAATAAAATCACATTTTACATAATCCCCGTGCATAATAATCATTAACCCTAACTTCCTAGAGTGTGTGGAAAATCAGGACTAAAGTGTTGACCATTTCTGCAATTTTATTTGGGCTGCTACATGTACTATGTGTGCTTACTTGTTAAGATGCCTTCTGTCATTCCTGTATCCGAAAATGGCACAATGATCTCCTTTGCATGTTTTGAGACATCTCCATTAAATTTTGTTTCCTTTAAAACAAAACAAAAATAACATATTTTTCTGAGCCGCTATTGGAAAGATTCTTCTTAAATACCCCAAGGAACAGCAAAATCTTTGAAAATAACCGAATCTCCTTGATAACAACTGTCTAAACATGTGGCACAACCTGTTATTTCAAGATTTATGTAAAATTTGTAAAAACCAAATGAGGCTGAAATCAATTACATATTTGAGTCAACATATTTTGAGTGACCATTCACTGTGCCAAGAACATCTAACACAAAACACAAACATTCTTCCCCATTGCACGAAAATTTCCTGACGATCACTCCCCGAAAATTCAATGTGGTACAAAATACATGTATTTAGACAATTCTGAACACAAACAGATGCTTATTTTCCACGATTTTGCTGTTTCTGACCGTTTTTGGGAAGGAGTTCCATATCCGGCCATCACTAATTAGACCTCGTGCACAAAGTCTATGAGCCATGACGGAAAAAGTAAATTTTCAAAGAATAAGTTGCAATTTTTTCCCTCCTAAATTAGTGTTTCTTCATCAGATTTACACTTTTTGGTAGTTTTAAAGTCGTATTAACGGAAAATAAGTGATGGCCGGGTATGGAACTCTTTCCAAAAAATACAACAGTCAACAATCCTGCTGTGATACGAATTCAAAACATAAACAGAGTTGAGCTACATGGCCTTGGCTGCGGCTAGATACGTATATAGGCCTACGTACATACTGATCGAAGTTGAACACTCTTCCGTTTCTTTTGGAGGCTACTGCACTTGCATGTGGATTTTCAAAATCATTTTCACGCCCAAAGGTAGCTCAATGGTCCCCTTTTCATTTTTCTTCAACTTTGCATCGACTATTTTTTCGTTTTCAATGAATAAAGAGAGATTTTTCAGAGCAGCTCTTACCTACCCATGCCTTTTACGTTGCGCTTGTGACGTCATTTTCTGATCGGCCCCCTAAGAAATCACGTGACCACATTTTCAATCCAAGATGGCGGTATCCGCGAAACGGCTTATGCCGTATAAGGGCTTCGCGCTCGCATTTATCCGTTTTGGGTGTGCCCCCGTCTAGATTTTTGTAGTCATGACATGGCTAAAATAATTACTAGAAAATAATGGCAAAAATCATGATATTCTCCATAACATCTTAACAACTTTTGTTAAAAAAAGTCAGGTGAAAGTGGCCAGGAATCGCCTCAGATTGCACCACGGAGCATCCAGAATCCAACATTTTCCGGGGCCCTTAAGCGGGCCTCGGACTCCACGCAAGGGCTTCGCGCGTCGCATTTGTCCGTTTTGGGTGTGCCCCCCGTCTACAAAATTCCTGGATCCGCGCCTTTCTATAGTAGCCTATGCCTTACTGTCCAATTCATTGGGTAAAAAATATTGAGGTTACCTTTTTAGCAATTTCACCCTCCCGTGACCCTTCCCAAAAACCTGGACACCCACTGCTTATGACAAATCTGGACTGCTGGGGCAAAAGTGCTAGGAGTTTGTTTTTCCCCTTGAGAATTTCAAGCCAAACGGTTGTCGGTCACTTCGCCCAAAAACCACTTCGCCCTCAACCACTTCGCCCAAACCCCACTTCGCCCAAACCCCACTTCGCCCAATTACCCCTTCGCCCAAACGCCACTTCGCCCAAAAACCACTTCGCCCAATTACTACTTCGCCCAAAAACCACTTCGCCCATAAACCACTTCGCCCAAAAACCACTTCGCCCAAAAAACACTTACCAGTGTATTTATACTTTTTAAAAAACATGCACCGCCACTGCCCTGGAAGAGTTTTAAGCCAAAAAAGGATAGGGCCTGTCCGTGTTTTTCGAAAGTACAAAATGACTTTCGCGGTGTTTTTTTCGCCCTTCCCGCCCGTACGGTAAAGCAGGAATCACGACAATACTGGAATAAGTTAAAACCTAAGTTATTGTATAATATGCAGATTTAATTTATTTGTGTGGGTACTTGTATGCGTGTAAATATTAATGCCATATATAGTCGTGTTTGTAATATAGGTTTTCCTGGCGGGCAATTTGCCGTTTTCGTTTATTTGGTCATATTCAAATTATGGTGCATTCAAGACTGTATTTGCGTTCTTAAATTGAGTTTTGTGACATCCTTTTTGTGACCATGCTTTTCTTTTCTTTTTAGTAATATGCCTTATATATGGGCAATTATTTTCATCAAGCAGTGGCGGATCTACGGGGGGGGGGGGGGGGGGGGGGGGGGGGTTTGGGGGTTTAAACCCCCCCCCCCCCCCTTGGGCTGAGAAAAAATTTAAAATAGTGTCGGGTGTCGAAAATTCGGCACGCTGGGGTGTGTAGGCCAGCGCCAATCACCTCAGGTAACCCCCCCCCCCCCCCCCCTTAGTGAAAACCTAGATCCGCCCCTGTCAAGTGGTCATTCAAATGATTACGATTTTAAAAATTGATATATTTTCCAAGAGGTTTTTATAAAAATTGCGTGAAATTTACAATGTAATTTTTTACAAACATTTATAATGTAACATCTTAACTGATATGAGGGATTATGATGTATGTAACGAACTAATAAAATGAAAATAAGGCATACGGATCGGGCATGGGCGAAGTGGTTTTTGGGCGAAGTGGTTTTTGGGCGAAGTGGTAATTGGGCGAAGTAGTAATTGGGCGAAGTGGTTTTTGGGCGAAGTGGCGTTTGGGCGAAGGGGTAATTGGGCGAAGTGGGATTTGGGCGAAGTGGCGTTTATGCGAAGTGGTTGAGGGCGATGTGGTTTTTGGGCGAAGTGACTGTAAAGCGTTGAAACAAGTGTGACTGTTCCTTGCATGCTATGGAATAATCGAGGCAGCCAGCCCACAACTTACGGACGACACTCAACTACACGTCTATAAAGTTTTATTATAATGCATCATGGGATAGAAGATGTCAGCCTCCAGGCACAATTTGACGTTTCGCAAACGTTGTTCGCTGATTGATGGTAAGAATTGCTACATGCAGATTGCATTTTATTTTTTACTCAGTGGTAAGACGGTAGAACTAAAATGAATAGCTGATTTGTGTAAAAAAATGACGATTAAAAAATGTTGTGTCGGGACTTTTAACGATTTTTAATAAATATTCACGTTTTCCAAAACTTGTACATTTTGCCTCACCGTGTCTGCTAAAAGGTACCGTCTATATTTTAACATGAATCTTTAATGGTGCGCTGTCCATGGAAGTTCCATTGTCTGGTTCCCATTCTACAGCTGCAAATGCAAAATGACGCCGAAGGACGATATTTCCACCGCGAAATCGTAGAAACATTTACGGGATCAAAAATCGTAGAAACATTTACGGGATCAAAATAAGGACAGTGCGGTAAAACAAATAAAACGACGCACCGTGTAAAGTGAATAGCGCCCCCAATCGTCAATCAGTAGACTTGTCTCAGTGAATTTTGTCGCCTTCGAGGGGGGACAGGGTGTTAAGAAATCATCTTGCAGGGCCTAATCGTCTTTAATCAACTTGAACTTTACAGGGAAAATATCAAACTTTATTCAGGGGATGTTTTGGTCAAACATTAACCATGAATAAAAAAGTTGAAATCATTGTAAAAAACACTTCCCATATACCGCGATAATACAGAGTCTGTACTCCGCCGAGCAATGACGAGCAATGACGAGCATGTCTATTTTCACAGGCATCGCATGGGAATAAACCAAACCACCGTCGGATTTTTTATGTCAGTTTAAAAAAAGCAAGAGTTATACAACACAAAAGACAGGACAATTCGGGAAGGTTAGTGAGCAATCTCTATTCCGATCGGGAAATGTGATGTCACCCTGATAAGTACCGCGGTAATACAGCGTCCCACCCTACTACTGGAGCGGCCCGTGTGGCATGGAACATGGAGGAAGTCCTTCCTCCATGCATGGAGCTCCATGCTCCATGCATGGAACTACACCAACTTCATGTCATTGTAAATTGGGGGTGATTTCGTAAAGGCCAAAAAAAATTTTTTAATATGTTTATTCTTTCATCTTTCAATATATGTAACATTTTATAATTTATATTTGCGAATAAATATTGAAAATAGGGTTTCCAAATTCCCCTTTCCCCCTGCCGCGGCAGACATCGCAAGTTTTGGACCCGCGGGTACATGTTATGTACTTCAATCTCGGCGCTGAAAACCTCTATGTACCGACCTTCAAATCGCGCTCCCCCCATGATCCCCTCAACGTATATATATAAGAAAACCACCCTTTTTTGGAAAGTAGACACTCCGTAGTTTCATGTCGTTTGGTATAAAATGGATTGATTGCAGTCCTCCATTCCAAAAAATAAAACAAATTCGCGAAAAAATTTCGATACTCGGACTTTTGACCGACATCACACCTAATCCTCTGGAAAATCAACCTCATTCAATATTCATTTCAAATCTTGAGTTTATTTTCTACAACTTTGCTTCACAAAATTTGTTCTTATCTGTTTGGGATCACATGAAACCGAGTTGAATTCTGACGGACGGTCCGTGAGGACGGCCGAGTTGGCTGGCGGTGAGCGGCGGTGAGCTGCCGTTCAATTCAAAAGCCGAAATGTGTAAAAGGTTTTCCGGCTGGAATCAACAATTTGGTTTCTACATCATGAAGTGCCAGCTATGTAGATTTATTTTATGTATTTATATGGTTTGAACGAGCAAAGTTAATAAAGATTTATAACTACAAAAAATTTACGTTTGATTGTCCGAGGGGTGAGTTTTAGTGAATGAACGGCAACTTCACTGTGAGAGGTAGACGGGTCACGTTCGATTTGTGTGATGCGGCGCATGCGCAGTAAGGTCAAAGCATTCGTGTGATCAATGTTACTCCCTCTGATAGTTTATAATGGGAACTTTTGGAACATTGGGCGAATTTGGGGTGAGGGTGAAATTTTAGTCGTTATACTTACGATTTTGGGCAATTTGTTGTTTGGGTGAATTATTTCAACGCTCTTCCTTCCAAATAAAAACAATAAGTAACATCATAAGAAATTACAATAATTTTGTTTCCCCCTTTCTGATTTTATCTTTTGATGTGTTTTCATATTTTTCTTTTGTTTATTCTTTCCTTTGTTCTTTTTCCCTTTTTTTTTTTCCCTTTCTTTTTTTTCTTTTCTTGAATTATTTTTTTTGTTTTTGTTTTTCTATCTCTTTTCTGTTTTCTTTTTTCCTTCTTTTCTGTTCTTTCCAAATTTTTTCATTTTTCTTTTTTTTGTCTTTGTATTTTCTTTGAGTTTTTCTTGTAATTCGCTTTTGGTTTTTTTCTTTCTCATTCCTGTTTTTCTTTGTCCATTTTTCTTTATTTTTGTTTTGTTTTTATTTCTTTTTCGTGTTATCCTGCTTTCCCTTTTTTTTTCTTTTACATTGTATCTTAGTTTTTAAATATATTCCTTTTTCTTTTCTTTTAAATTTTGGGTGTTTACTGTTCTACCCATGTTTTCTCCCAATTACTCTCTCGGTCTCATTTTTCCTTTCCCTTCTTGATTGTATGCTGTCAGTCATCTGCAATTAATCTAATCTTTCCATCTAGATTTCCCCTTGATATTTTAATAACATCTTTGTGGAGACTTTTTTTATTTCCTTTTTCATTTTGCATGTTAATTAGATACTATTTCCCTATATCTATTGTACACAGGATAATTAATTAGTATCTTCATTTGCATAATTGAAGGCATATAAACGATTATAACTAGGCAGAAGCTGGCATTCATCATAAACAATATATGTGCAGAGTTTGAGGGCTATAGCAGTCATATTAAGTGAGATATTGCATTTACGCATATTAATTAGGCAGTTTCCCTATATCCGCTGCAATTAGCATATTTATTTGCATAATTGAAGGCATATAAATGATTACAACTCGGGAGAAGGTGGCATTTATCATAAACAATATTTGTGCAAAATTTGAGGGATCTAGCAGTCATAATAAGTGAGATATTGCATTTACGCATATTAATCAGGCGGTTTTTCCCTATATCCGTTGTATAAAAAGCTGAAAACTCTGGGGGATGTGGTGTTTGTCATAAAGAACTATTGTGCAAAATGTCAATACTGTAGCAGTAGCACTTATTTTAACTGAGTTATGGCATTTATGCATATTAATTAGTTGGACTTAGTTATTTTTCCAATTTTCACACTCGGTCCATTTTCAAAAAATTGGGAAAATGAAAAGTTTGGGCGATCGCCATTCCAAAAATGTGCTGGAGAAAATGCTTTTCTTTTTTGGACTTGAAGATACTAACCTGTTTAATAGATAAATGGAAGAAAAACAGGGTTAGTGATAATAATTACAATTTTATACACTGTCAAAATTTGCAAAAAGTAATTTTTGTCAAATATTTAAACAGTTTAGTCATATACACAATTTAAAAAAATTGTTGACATGCCTACTATTAAAAAGGCCTGGAATCATATGATTAACGGTAGCATGGTTATTTCCGTTTTCGTATCTGTTTGTACAGGAAACCGTGCAAGAATTGTCCCGTTTTTTTATGGTCAAATAGAACAATGAAATAATATTTGTAGAGATTAAAGATATCTTTCAAACTGTATCATGTTTTTTCCATTAAAACATAATTTTAAGCCTTTAATAAAGCGATAAATATAGCATACTTTTAGAGCGACCCGACTAGCAATGCTAGCAGTCGCCACAACACATCGCCATCTTGCTGAATGAGAGTTCCGGTTGCAAAGAATTGTGGGTCAAATCTCATTAACCCCTGACCTTGTGTAAATTGTAAGGTGATGACGCGGTAGAGAAACAAATTCTCTATCCAGCGATACCAAATTCATACCGGTGCTGTGTGCGTTTTGTTATAAGATTTATATGTTTCTGAGAGGCACAAATCAAGGTATTTTTGTCCAGATATTTCTTGTCAAAAAGAGACTTTGTTAGGATGAGACCGAGACCTCACAAAAAGGGCTCGAGACGGTCTCGAGATTTACAACACTGCATGCTACTATACACAGGTGATGCATTTAATTTCACTGTCAGAAAATGGCAGAAAGATATGCCATGGTTGAAACAGGAGGATCAGTCGGAGGATATCATCCTATATTGTGCTCTTTGCAGATCACAGGAAACCAAAATGAAAACTGGGGGAATTTTTGTACGCTTTCGTAAGGGGAATCGCCAATCCATTCGAGCTATTCGCCGATCCATTTGCGCTATTCGCCTATCTATTTGCGCTATTCGCCGATCCATTTGCGCTATTCGCCGATCCATTTGCGCTATTCGCCGATCCATTTGCGCTATTCGCCGATCCATTTGCGCTATTCGCCGATCCATTTGCGCTATTCGCCGATCCATTCGCGCTATTCGCCGATCCATTCGCGCTATTCGCAGACTCGGATATCAGCGCTAAGCTGCACGCACAGCATGCGTCTGCCATCAAAACTATCAAGGAATTGTTCCTGGAACTCTTGACAATATTTTCAAAAGAACCCCGGTTGGGCTTTTGCAATATTTACCTTTAGGGGCTGAAATGGAAATGTACATAACTAGTGAAAAATCCAATTCAGAAAGGACTCTCTGCGGATTGCCTAATTTGTTTTTATACCTGAATTTTTTTATCCTCGTCTTTAGGCCAAGTAAAAAAAGCCCGCCCCTATCCTTTTTTGAAGCTGCATCTTTATAGTCCACTATCATGTGGCTGCAAACAGCTGATAAAAGTTGCGATAAAAATCCACGAAAATATCACCCACCTAAAGCCATCCTCTCAATGACGCCAGTGTAACGTTTTTAAGCATTACTCACAAGTTCGGAGGCTCGACAGGTTATTTTTAGGAAGAGACAATGGAAAACATGCAAATACAGGCTGTTAAGATGATCAAAGTTTAATCACGACATGACTTTCTGACTGTCAGCCATTTGGGTTTCAGAACAACATAAACATATCCCAGCATGCCCCATTCATAAAATGCATGGAGCCCCTTTACTGACAAATGTGTGTAGTAAATGTTATACCGCTACACCTTGAACCCCAGCTTGCTGATTTTTAGAGGAGCTTTCGACAAAATGTTCGAGTCGACTCGGATTGAACTCGTACACGGTACAGTACAAATGTACCTTGGACAACTCGTACTAGCGAGTCGGGGCAAGTTTTGCTTTCGAGTCAACTCGTACCTTGCACAACTCGTACACGTACCTTGCACAACTCGTACCTTGCACAACTCGTACCTTGCACAACTCGTCCCTTGTGAAAAAAGCTTTGCCATGGGCGAAGTGACTGTAAAGCAAGTTATCTATAAAACACCGCAAAATCATTCTTTTCCAGCATTTCCTTTTCCTAAAACAGTTAATTAAACCGGGAAGACGAAAAGTATTGTTTTATATAAAAAATAATCCACTTTCAATCAGAAAAAAATACATGTGGTATTATGATTAAGTGTCCGTACATGCAGTTCACTTTTTATATCAATGATTTCTGCATTCTTTTTCTAGTCAAATTTAAAAAGTAGTTTATCAAAGCACACTGATCAGTTAAGGCCCGGACCATTTCAGACCATTGACGTTATGACGTACTTGACTGCCGCGTGAAGGTACAAGTTGTCTTAACTGAAGGTACGACTTGGCAGAGCTACGAGTTGGGGAAGGTACGAGTTGTCCAATGTACACATGTATGAGTTGTCCAAGGTAAGAGTTGTCCAAGGTACAAGTTGACCCGTTACTGCAGAGAAAACCTTCCAATGCATTTAAATTTTAACCCTTACTTTATGAGTGTTGTTTATTGCAAGTCAGTGGTACATGTACATGTACATGTATGCCAATGCACTCCAGCTGCAGTGCATTGGAGCATTCTTTGCTTTACCAGACAATTGATTTAAAAGCTCCTACTACTGGAGTGCATTGGAGGGCACTTGTGGGGGGGGGGGGGGGGGCAGGGGTTGCTGGTCATTGTTGTTGCTCACTTGACCAGCAAGTCTTGATGGAAATTGCCATTGTATTTATTATTAGTAACTTTTTATATCATTATATAACATAACACAACATCAACCTGGTGTTCCAAAAGTACAGTGTTTTACTTCACAGCCTATTAGACTAGACATACCCTCCATCTCACTCCAGAGGATTGTGGCATGTGGCTTTGCTTATCAGTGTAATACGCTGTTTACTTACAGCATGACTAAGTTATCCTCCAGTTTCCTTTGGCATTCGTTTGAGTGTACAAGGACTCCCCATTCAAATAATGTGACAGTTATTAGAGGACCATGCAATAAACATAGGATTTTTTTTTTTTGGGGGGGGGCGAATATTGAAGTGCTCTGGAGTGTAAACAAGAGCAAGGGCAGATAAATAATTTTGGAACCAACCAATGTACATGTAGTCATCACTGTATTATCACTAATTATGTAAACAGGAGTGTACTCTAAGGTAAAGCATACCATGGAGGAAGGATATCCTTCCTCCATGAGCATACCAAGGTAAAGCATACCAAAGTAAAGCATACCAAAGTCACATGTAAAACAAACCTTAACCTTTCAAGTGCTGGATTGAAAAAAAATTCAGTCGTTTATTCCCATGATAAAAAAACGTAAAAATTCAAGATTCAGTCCGTGCCAAATCAACCATTGGGTTAAACCCGACCCCCTTCAAATTTCCTCATAATTTATATGGTATTATGGGGTAATTGAGGCTGGAAATGCCGAAATTTCAAGTTGTAGCCCCATCGGACCAATGATTTTAGCAATACGGCCTGCCCTTTTTTTGACGATTTTGGGGGTTGATTTGACATAGTATGACCTTCAAGTGCTATCAAAGAAAACACTGACTCAGAAAGATAGCGGAGGTTTGTGATTGTTTTTAGTCCATTCTCACTCTGAAGAAAACTCATTTCTTTTATTGCAGACGTAAAGGTTTTTCAATTTCTAGAAAATGCACAATATTAAAATCCAGAATGGAGAAGTCTGAGTTCATCAAGGTCCGTGGAAGAAACTTCTTCTGTCAGCTATGTGACATCAAAATTACATCAGGTATGTACTTAACCCCCCCCCCCCCCCCCCCCAATCTTCTTCTGGTCTGGTGGCCAAAAAGTAAACCCTCTCTACATTGTAGCTTCCTGTGTTTCTGTCCACATTTTTAAATGTATTGTACACGATTGGTAATCCTCCCAAATTTGTTTTACTGAATTATTACGAAATATCTTACTAGACTGTAAGTTAATAGCAGTCTCAATCATCCTGTGAAATCATGGCACCTGGGTGTGCTGTCGTTTTCAAGAAAAGTGGAATTTGTTATCGTTTTCCAACGATTGTCGGCCGACAATCATTGGAAATTTCCTGACGTCTATAAATTGCTCAGTTTTGACTAAAGTATGTTCATCAGGGAACCAGACTTAGAACAGATTTATTTTCTTTCCACGCAGACTACGCTTTTTCCAGCATCTATGCACACAAAACCTTAAACAGGTCAGTGTTGCAGTAATAGCCGGCACCCTATAAAATACTAACCCCCAAATCCATTTATTTCTGAAAATTACAGCAAAAGCAATTGAGGTATACTACATGTACCTTTAAATTTATTCTGTGACTTCCATCCTTTCATACTTGTTTCCTTCTCTACAGTTTGTCTCTTTGTTTTTGTCGCAGGCTTGGCCTCATTCCGTGACCTTCATCCTCTCTCACTCCTTTCCTTTTCCACAGTTCATCTCTGTTCTGTTCTTGCCTCAAAAGCCGCCTCATTCCAAAACCTCCATCCTTTCATGCTTGTCTCTGTTTTGTTTTCATCTCATCAAGCTTGGCCTTATTCCATGATCCCCATCCCAACACTGGCCTTCTCTACAGTTCATCTCCATGTTGTTCCTGCCTCAGGAACTGCCTCGTTCCAAGACTATCCTAGCACATGCCTTTCCTTTTTCACAGTTTGTCTCAATGTTGATATTGCCACAGGCTTAAGGCCGGTTCATACTCGCTGCGACTGCGTGTGTGCATCCCCACATTCTATTGTCGGATGGAGCGTTCATACTTAGCCAAAGTATGAACTCGATTTCATGCGTGTGCACATACGGCAAATGTTAAATAATTTAAATATGTCCGTCTGCGCATACGATCAGTATCTACGCATTTTCAAAATCTTTTCAAAAGTGTGCGTACACATACAAACTTTGTTTACGCACTGCATGTTTTTTTTTGCGCACTGAAGACCGCTAAAAATGGACCAGCGAGCTGCGTACGCAGTAAATACACCTTAAGCCTCATTCCATGACCTCCATTCTGTTAGAATACGCTTATTTCCTTCACTACAATTTGCCTTAAACTTAGCCTCGTTTAAGAACCCCTATCCTAGCACACTCTTTTACTTCTCCATCTTCTGGACCTCACCTCACCACTTATCTTCTTCATCATGGTTGTGTTTGGTTAGACATGGTACATAACCATCCAATTCTGTGTTCAGTCTCACTTGTTCATCTTCCATGCCTCACATCCATGTACTAAAATATATTTAACCAACTAATTCAACCAAAGAATGAAGCCTTTTGTGGATGTGGTTACTTCTTCAAATATGAGAAAGAGAGACTAGGATTGCGGGTAACACTATGTGAAATAAATCTCTTCTAGGAAGAAGTGTGGTTCTGAAAAGAACCGGGGTGATGAGTGTGTAACTCGACGTTTCGGACAGTGTGCTTTGTCCGTCCTCAGGAGTGTGAGTGATGCGGAGTTGCTGCAGCTTTTATGCCTTCTGGGTGCCTAGTCGGGTGTGACGACTGGATGCTGTTGTGTGCGTTGGGGTGTGACAGTAGCTTGTTGGTGGGTGGCGTGGGTGTAGGATGTGTGGTGCTTGAACAGCAGTCCAAAGATAGTAAAGAATCAGCTCATGAACTACATGTATTTAATTGAGCTGGTAACTTTTTGTGTATTACAACTAAATCCCTCAAAAAAGTTTTGAAATTTGCGTTTGGTCGATCATATCTCTGTTCTTACCGTATCTTATATCATTGGAAAGCCTGTTCATGTCTTACATTGTATTTGTAATGAGCATGCATTTGTGGGATGAGCAACACAGCTGATTATGTGGGTGGGTCCCAAGTGAAATGTGACAAATTGCCCTGCCAATGTCAAAGAGTGTATTCTCCTGTTGGTATTGATTATATTGCCTTGAGTTGTTTTGGGGAATGGAGAAGGCCCGTGCTATATGGTTGGTGTTTCCCAGAAGCAAGTTTCAGCATGAGCCCTGGTACCATCTCCAAACTGAAGGCCAAGTTCCGTGAAACCGGGGATGTCAATGACAAACCGCGAAGTGGGCGTCCCAAGAAGACAACACCCCAAGAAGACCGGTTCATCACTGAGGAACCGTAGGCTGTCTTTCAGAGATTTACAGACAGATTGGATAAACGTAGTATGCTAATGCTTGGAACAGACACCAAAAATTACCACTTTGGTATTACACTGGTAATCCAGTCTCACAAACAGTGCAGGGGTCGAATTTCAGGTTAAAATTTACCAGACAGTTGGGCTAGTAGCACAAAAATGTTACGAGACCGGAAGGTATTTCACAAGACCAATGGTAAAAATAAGAACACACAGTGTTTTGAATAACTGTGCTGTTCCAATTTTTTACCCTTTCCCGAACTTGTTGGGGGAGGGGTTAGAAATGCTGTTTTGATTGAAACTCCCTGCCTCAATGACCATTCCAGAAATTATGGGGCCTTTTCAGTTCACCAGATTTAGAAGAAAAAAAAGAACTTTAATTAGTGATAGCATTTCACGCAGTTTATGAAAAATATCACTAGACCACCGGACTAGTTCGGTCAAGAGTTCACTAGACCAACGCTCAAAATCACTGGACTGCTAATAATTCAGAACAGAGATGTGATCGACCAAACATAAATTTCCAAACTTTTTCTGAGGGGGGTTTATATTGAGCCACTGCATAGGAAAATTAATTAATGTATCTAATGAAGTCAACTAATTTTTCTAGTGTCACACATTTTTACAAATGTACTTCCTTCCCTCCCAACCATGTCTGTCACACACAAAGAATCTGCGTTTTACATCATATTGCCAGTGTTTTCTACATATATTAGCAAAAATACAACCTTTCCTTGTGCACAAGACTGTCCAACTCAAAGAACGATCAAATTTGCTTTTGCTTCAGAGAAGGCAGTCGATGATCACCTGACTGGGAAGAAACACCAGCGGCAGCTTAGTTTCCAAGACAGCCGCCAAAAGCAAGTTCAAAGGAGTGTCTTTGTTGGAGGATTGAGTCGTCTCAATGGGGAGCTGGAGCTGGGAGACTACTTCGCCAAGTTCGGAGAAGTGGCACAGGTTATCATCGACAAAGAAAAGGTACCTAGGCAATATGGATGAATACAGTGGAAGGCTTGGGGGAAAATTCTGGAGCAGTTCCAGGAAAAAACAGGTTTAATGTGAAATTCGGGTCAGTGCTTTCTTACTGCTTTCAGGAAAATACCTATAACTCGGAGAAAAAAAACTTGAGGCTCTGATTCTTTATGCACTGAGCATACAGTGCTGAACCACTGTGTTTGAAAGGGCAAAAACTCTTCGAATTTACATCATCCCTTATGCAAATTCCATCTTCACTTTGATAGCGCAGTACACCCTGCTACATTAGATTCGAATCAGCCAGTCAACCCTAGCAAGCTTAAGCCGTGTTTCCATTAGACTTTTTTTTTCGCGGCCTCGCGGAAACTTGCCGTGACATGCCTTCGCGTAATTCTACCATGCGTTCCCATTTGGACTTTTATAACCACGACAAAATGTTTATTCGCCTTGCGAGGCTGGCAGAATGTCACACGTACGTTGCAAGCACTGTTCACAATCCCCTTTGACCTAAACGTGAGACGCGGTGACCTAGCGTCATTTTTCGCGCTAAATTGCATTGTATAACTCGCTTGACACAAAGAGATCAGTCTAGTCTAGTGTAGAAAATATGGCATCGTCGTCTATTGTACCGCCGAGTTACAAGGCCTCCTCGAAAAAGAAAAAAAAGCGCACCCAACTGGTGGTAGTTCCAAGAGAAAGAAGAACTGGGGCCATGCAAAAACTGTTCGGCTGATCGCGATTTGCGGGTCTTGCAAACACCAGGAGGGTTTCGAAGGGATGGTGTATAACTCCCGTGTGTGGACCTCCATATTGAGGCAGTTCTCAAAATTCTTGTCTGCCTTCCACAACATTTTCACTGACATCTTACCCAAACCTTACCTAAAAAATCGACCAAATCTGCCATGTTTCAAGCAGCGAACAGGCGAAAAACGTAGCTGTTGTATGCACGTACGTGGCCGATTGTCTGTCAGTTTGCTCCGCTGCAAACTAGCACAACTGCACTGTACACATGTAATCACAGGTAAACACAAGGAGATATGGAACCATACCACCATTTTCGCACGCACGCTAGCGATAATTGCTGTGTAGTTAATGCGATACAGGAAGTTGCATTGTTTACATAGTGGTTTCCACGTGGTCGCGGTACATGTAGTTCTACATGGAGGGGCTGTTTCCATTGGATTCTTTTATCGTCCCTGATGACTTTCCACGGCTGCGCGAATATCTTCCGGTCTGGTTGTTTTACATCAAGGTCGCGATAAGTTGACATGGCCGTTAGTTTACCGCGTGTCCCCATTGGACTTAATTTTGTCATTCTAAAGAAAAGTCACAGTAGATTGACAAAAATAAGTCTAATGTAAGGCTGTTCGATATCCATTTATTTTGATACCGAAATATCGGCAGAAAAATATCGCGATATTCGATATTATCGTGATGACGTCACTTTTTCATTACCGGAAGAACGGAGGAATAAAAAAATACATGACGGAAGTCACCACGGCATCATGAGATCGGGGCTACCGCCGGGATCGGGCCCGCCAGGATTGAGCGGCAGGAACGGGGGGCCGGTTTGACAAAGCTTCCCTTCGCTCGTTGAGTATTTGGAGTTTTACGACATTTACCTTCAGTTGGCTACTTTATGGCACTCCAGAAAGACTAGCGTTTGTTTCTATTTCAGCATTGTTGATTAGTAACACAGATGATAATAGTACCATGGACGATCACATGCGAGCTGTCAACAAACGATCGTGTCGTATATTTTGTGAAGACGACATGACATTGCACAATGTACAATGGATGCGCGGCACGTGTTTTAATCTTTTCTCAAGACGCGGCGCAGTTCGCTACACGTAACTACACCTAAACTGCGTGTGCCTTGTACACTGGGGAAAGACGGTGGCATTCAGTGCGGTTGCTTGCACTTGACCAAGGCTAGCAACAAAGCAACGCGCACGCGCAGATGCGCTACAGGGGTTGACCTTATTGCAAACAATTGCCATACCCCTCGATCTCAAGATGAGTTCGCAAGCGTGTAGGTACGTACATTGTACACTGGGAATAAGACGTTGTTTGCACTTGACAACGTACGGCGCGGAGGGTAAATCGCTCGGAAGGTAAATCGCTCGGAGCGGAGATGTCATGTCGGGGTTTAGAAAACGGTCAAAGAAAGACACATTTAGTGCATGTATGTATTTTTTTATTCCTCCATTGTACATCATGATACATTATATACTATTCTACCGTCCAATAATTGGAAATAACTGGAATTTCGAGCAAAGTAAACTGGACAAATCCACACATAATGCGGCCAAAAGGAACATATATCGCGATATTCTTCGGTATATCGAATTCCCCGATATTCCGTTTTTTTTTAAAGGGGCCGATACGATTTTCGATATGAAAAAAATATCGAAATATCGGGAAATATCGTCATATCGAACAGGCTTAGTCTAATGGAAACACGGCTAAAATTATCGGGTGGTTAAGACTAAAAAACACTAGAAAGCAGGAGGTCACGGGTTCGGGTCCTATCTGAATATGCCGGTAATTTTTTGTCACAGGCTCTTAAACGAGTATCCAGTGCTTAACACACTACATGTACATTGGGAAGGGAAAACATGTCTTCTAATTTACATCTTTTAAGACCGCCAACATAGGGCAAGATACAATGTAGCTCAGTTGGTAGAGCACCGGTACGGTGTTCCGGGGGTCACAGGTTCGAATCCTGCTCCTGCCAGTTTTCTTGGTTCACTTTGAAAAATTATTCAAATTTACCTAGTCAGTTTCCCTTGTGGTTTATTTGACAAATTATAAATTAACTCGTCTTCGAGTGATCCCCACGATGTCATTTCACAGGTTGTATCATAAAATCGTAGGTTCGAATCGCGTTTCTGCCAGTTTTCTTGGTTCACTTTGAAAAATTTCATTTTTTAAGTTTAGTTTTCTCATGATATTAGTACAAACCTTATTGCAAGACTAAAACTCTCTTTATGGAATATATTCTACACCAATACAATCACACAGGCTCATTATGCCATCGTAGAGTTCACAAGTCATGAGTCGGCCATGAAAGCTACTGAGGTTGAGAAGCAGGTCATGAATAGCCGCAAGATTGTAGTCCGACCCAGACAACCAAAGGCTACCCAGCCCCACAGCAAAGGACTTGGCACACCAATGAGTAAACAGGCTGGTAAGGGTGGGAGTGGCAAGGAGAAGAACCGCCTACAGGAACCTCAGCTAGACAAGATGTTGCACGATAGACTGCAGCAAGAAGAAACTGTAAGTAGAGACGTGCTGTTTGCTAAGAGGACATTTCATATTGTCCAGGTGCAGTATCGATTGCAGTACTGCTGTTTTTCTTTGCGGTGCCGCAATCCTTACCTCAAACCTAGCAGATGAATGGGAAGCCAGGTGGCTGGAATAACTGAATAATCATAAGGTCAAAACTGGAGCTTCGAGCTCATTAACCCTAACTCCCTAATAAAGGGAGCACTGCCTTTAATTAACCCATGGTCGGGCCAGGCTTTGTCGGGCCAGGCTTTGTCGGGCCAGGCCGTTGAAAAGCCTGGCCAAGGCCCGGGCCCGGGCCTTTCGGCTTCTATATTCCCCTGGTTGTACACAATAAACTGCCCACTAATGCTAGAGTCCAGCCAGCACCCATTGTTCACCCAGACTTGATCTTCGGCCCGTGAATGGAATGACAACAAAAGCAATCACAAGTAGATGCTCTATTGTTAGGTGATTTTTGGCTCACAATAGGAAGACTAAATTCCAGGTCCGGGCGTGACCAGGCTTTTCAACGGCCTGGCCCGACCATGGGTTAGGCAGTGCTCCCGAAGCTCTCGCACTAGGCAGAGGCCTAAACCTAACAAAGTCCAACAGGTAGAGTCACATGCAATGGCCTACTTGACTTAAACCAGCCAAACTCCAACATACATGTACCTTGTACTAGGAACAGTACTAAACCAGCCTAATTCCAACATACATGTACCTTGTACTAGGAACAGTACTAAACCAGCCTAATTCCAACATACATGTACCTTGTACTAGGAACAGTACTAAACCAGCCTAATTCCAACAGGGTAAAACTGTTACTACCAATGGCTCCATGCAAAGTTTGCTAACTGGTCAGTGACAGTTCAAAACCTAACACTATCCAACAATATGTACATACAATGAGGGCAAAGTATTTCCTTACTCCTCGTACCACCCGAGACCTTTGGGATCAAATATACCAACAGCTACTGTACATTGGATTGCCAAGGAGCTTCTGTGATCAAAACAGCGCGTGGGCGACTAATGCAACTAGTCAACTAGTCGCCAATATTAAAAGGCATTGGTAGTCGCGATTATCAATTTTCACATAGTCAGCTAGTTGTTATTCGGCGACTAGTTTTCATATACCCAACACGATATGGGGCAGAGGGGTACCCCCCCCCCCCCCCTTTTGTCCCTATACCCTATACCCTATGCACTCTCCAGACTATTGTTACCTAACACAAAGCCCCTAGAGATCTGAAAAGAATTCCTGAGATTCCGGGAACACAATGACCAACACAAAAGGGGGGGGGGGGTTCCCTCTGCCCCATATCGTGCGTCATATAAGTTTTCAGCATGTCGCGACTCGCGGTTGCGCGCGCCGCGATTACAGTTTGCAAACCACACGGCCACACGACTATTAATAGTCGCCAAGCACACAGCGCGCTGCATGCAGTTCCTAAGTGACTAGTCACAATGTACTGCATGCACTGGCGATCGCAAGCGCATTCACAAGAGATACTCACTAAACGAACGAACACTGTGCATGTAAATTGCACTCGCACACCTGGCTACAGGGCCAATGCGGTTATACAGAGACGTAAATATGTACACACAGTATCACGTGTCTACAGAGTTCGTTAAATACATAACGAAGAAATAAACCTCCATGTGCATAATTTGTCCATCCAATTGTCACTTGTCAGGAAATCTTTGTAGCAGAAAAACTGGGCCGCTGTAGTGTCAACCAGGCTTCCACTGGACTACTCTGGTACAGTCCGAATGAAACTGGGGAGCTAGCCGAGGTTAATGTATTCAAAGAAGTTTGCCCTCTAAAGGAAGTTGACTGGAGAGACGGACGGGTTCCAAATTCATGCACTTTTGTTTATTTGAAACTTAGTTGGATCGAATCCATTCCTATAATTAACCCTCCCAATAGACATAGACATAGACGTGTATTTTTTTACCCCAAATTTTTTTTGTTCAACCGAGCGACTCTCCAAGCCGAAAAAAATATGAGAACCATAGAAATATAAGGGACGCTCTTATGACTGCCAAAATGCAACCCCGATTTGCAGAAATATAATTATTCATGGTCGGGGCGAACCCTGCTCTGATTCATTGTAAAGCATGAGGATTGTTTTTTATTTCACTGTTAGAGTATGCATGCATGTGAAATAAGATTATGTTTTCGTATAGTAATAAAACACAATACACGGTGATCCAACCTTCTTTATTTGTCACAACTTATCTCGACTTTATTTTACAAAATACGTAGAAGTGGAAAATGGGCGAAGTGACTGTAAAGCGGAATAACAGCCATTTGCTCTTACAAAACTGACTCATAAATTTTCACAATCCGTTTTAAAAATTGTGTTAAACACAAAAGCGTGACACTCCCAAATTCAAGCGCAGACCCACACGTACGCTATTATTGTTGCATTGTACATACATGTAACTCTGCGTTATTAATGGATGAATAAACAATGGTTACTAGTCGCTACTAGACGACTAGTCGCGACTAGTAACTATTTTTCAATAGTCGCCGCGACTATTGAAATTCACTAGTCGCCCATACCTACTCAAGACTAATGACCACCAACTCTGCCAGTGCCTGGCCATAAACTCACCCACCTGAACTGCCCCAGCAACAACACATAATAGATGTACAGTCATGGAGGAATGTGTCTTATTCCTCCATGGTACAGTCAAACCTGCCTTAGCGACCCCCCTGTATACAAGGACCACCTGTCCACAGCAAGACGGGCAATGAGGAAAACAATGCCTTGCTGTATGAGTGGTTTAAGCATTCCACTGCGAGAATGTTCCCGGTGTCTGGGCCACAAAGAAAAGGCGCTCGAATTTGCAAAGGAGCTTGGGGTTTCTGACTTCAAAGAGATTATACCTCTGGTTCTTTTCAGAACCATTCTCTCATTTGAGAAATATTTCCAAATGGTGTTTCCGCAAATCTTTCATTCATGACTTTAAAGTGTCAAACGAATGGCTCGAGTCATTCAAAAAGTGGCACAACATCGTTTATGGGAAGATGAATAGTGAAAGTGGGGGCGTTGACAGCAACACTGTTGAAGAGCGGTTGAAGAAGGTTCCTGAACTCTGTGTTGGATATGACCCCCGGGACATCTACAACACGGATGAGACTGGGCTCTTCTTCAAGGCTTCTATTGATTCCACTCTTCATGTTAAAGGGGAGAATTGTTCTGGTGGGAAGCGATCTAAGGGGCGCCTCACTGTAACACTGTGTGCCAATGCCATCAGGGAGAAGGAAAAGCCTTTGGTCATTGGAAAGTATAAAACCTTGGTGCTTTGGCAGACTAGAGAGGTGATCTCCCCCTTGACTACCATGAAAATAAGAAGGCCTGGATGACAAGTAACATCTTTGAGCTCTACATGAAGAAGCTTGACAGAAGAGAAAGATCATCATGTTGCTTGGCAACGCAACATGTCATCTCCACCTCCAACTAAAAAACATCAAGCTCGTCTTTCTTCCCCCGAACACAATGTCGGTGACACAGCCAATAGACCAGGGGATAATTCAAGTGCTGAAACTGAAGTTCAGAAAGAAGCAACTGAGCAGCATCCTACAGAAGCTGGAGTCTGACAAGGAGATCATAAGCCCTGAATTGATGAAAACGACCGTCTTGCAATCAATTTACTGGGTTGACCAGTCATGGAGAGATGTGGATTGCATGACAATCCAGAAGTGTTTCAAGAATTGTGGGGTTAGAGCGGATGGGTCCAGTGAGGAGGAGGAAGGCAAGGTAGCAGAAGATGCGGCACTAGAGTCTGCTTGTCGTAAGGCCTTGAACGTTTCAATGAACCAACTTGTCGTCGTTGATGAAGGACTGGCAACAACAGATAACAGTCCAGCCTCATCCCTGGCTGATCTCCAGCAGCGCCTTCAGGACAAAGAAGACCATGAAAGTGATCAGGAGAAAGAAGAACCAGCAGCCACTAGCGTCAAGAACTCTGAACAGTTTGCAGCCATGGTGAAAGATTTGAAAACATTCGTCATCATGAAAGCTTGTGGCAGCCTGGTTGATGCCTGCATGGACATGGAGGAGAAGGTCGCAGCAGAAAGCCTACATCAGCATGAAGCTGCCTCCCAGTCATCACTCCTTGATTTCTTCAAGAAAGTTTAAAGAAATCAAGTTTTAACTGAAACCCACTGGCCCATACAGGGCCACAACAAACCAAACGGCTCTTTTCAGGCCTGATTTCAGGCTTTTACAAAATTTTAAATCCTGTACATTTTCTAAATTTGACTGTAAATCCATTCATCTTGGCTGTAATTTCAGGCCCTGAAGAGAAGTCTGATGACTGGCATCCCTGATTGAGTAATGTCCCTGTCATTGTGCTGGTAATACGCTCCCCTAGCATAGCTAATGCTCAATGCAATAATTAAAATAAAACCCATTTGCACATAAATAAATTACGTCTAAAAAATAAATACACCCTTAATTAAATGAAAACAAAATGACATAAAATTTAAAGCAATTTCCCACTCTTTCCCCCTTGCGTACGGATGACGCCAAATAGCGGGGGAAAAAAACAGTGCCACCAGGCTGGATGACGCCTATAGCCGCTATTTGTGCAGTTTCAATCCATTGTTGGATTATTGTGTATGTTACGTTTGACTGCACAAGCACATAATGGTCGCTAAGGCAGTTTTATCTGACTGTACATGTACAGGACCCCGTGTTAGGTAAGGGGAGGAAAATATAATATCAACCTGTGTAGAGAGACCACCTGTCTATCAAGACTATTTTTTCTGTTTCCCTTACATAATTATGAGCAGTCTCTCTGTACAGGTTTGACTGTCCATTCATGCAGTTTACATACATTTGTACATATATGTACATGTATACTACACAGTACAGTATATCAAGGCTGACCACTGACCAGAAGCTACAATGTAGTGCCTGGCTATGAATTCACTCACGAAATGCTCTGCCCATATCATGTACCCCAGAAAAGTCCAACATTTCCACAAGTGTCATACCCTCATGTATGTTGTACCAAATCAAACAAAATTCAACAGGGTTATACCCTGGGCCTTTGGTACTAAACTCAACACCACATTGAACCCCGATGGTACTAAATCAAACACTAAAATTTAACACAACCTGCTGTTCGAGTTTGTAAGGTTTGGGGTATAGTGTTGAAGCCTAAAGATTTCCAGTTTGCAGTAAGGGAATAAATATGTGCAGGGCCAGTTTTAAACATATGTTTAAAACCGCCTTCGAGTCTGTGCGCTTGATAATGACCTTGGGCTTGGGTCATTATCAAGCGCCCAGGCCCCAAGGCGGTTTTAAACGCACAATGTACGTTTTAAACCGGCCCAGGACATATTTATTCCCATTCATAAAATACCTTTTCTTTTATAATTCAGCAAAAACCTCCGAAAATTCTAAATTTCCTATGATTTTGTTCAATTTTGTTTTTATACCTTGGTTTGTAAAACACCCTGTAGCTATTTATCGGTTCATGCCACGTGTGAGTCGTGCTAAACATTTCCTTATATGGAAATTGACGCATGTGCAATGCGCTTGCCAGGTGGTGAACGCAGCAGTGCCGGTGTAGTGTGAAATTATGGACTCTTAATATGGACGCATCAGTAGTATTGCGCTTGCGTTATGAGGAGAGTGACTGTCACTCGAGTGTTCAACCAATAAAATGGACCAGATTTCGTAGGACTCTAAATTTCGTGTGATACCGGAAAAAGTGTTTAAAAACGGTTGGTGTTTTATCGGCCATTTAAACCACCCACGTGACGGGCTCTCGACCAATAGGAACGGGTATTTATGAATGGTCATTAAATGCTAAATAGGCATGGGCCATACCTTGAACAGAGAACCTCATTAGTGAAGGTCTTGTATTGTTGCAAACTTGGAAGACTTTAATTCCCCAGAAAGCCAAGGGATGATAGATGCTGCAATTGAATTCTTTATAAAGCACTGGCAACCAGTGGACCACACACTCCTCATGAATATTGCTGTGACAAAACTGCCTGTGTGCACTGACCTGTATATATAGAATGAGCTCATTATCTCAGCCAGCTAAGATTTTAATGCTGGTACCGAAAGAAAAAAAACCGGTGTTACCACAATTGATACTGCTTTCAAACAATATGAAATGATCCCTTATTTTTAAAGGTACATGTAGTATAGAGTACCGAAGTGATGACGCCAATCAATGCAATGTTTGCAACCAGAATACATTCTAAACTGCATGTGTTTGGAACCAGTTGCCACAACAACTGACGTCAGACTTTGGTACTCTATACACCATTTGCTTTTGCTGTAATTTTCCTGTAATTTTTAGAATTAAATGGATAGCAAATACTGCAACACTGATCTGTTTAACCCTTTGCGTACGGGAGACGCGTCCTACAAATGTATGTCACAAAAAAAAACAGTGCCACCAGGGCGGATGATGCCATGTGCCGCTGTTTGTGCAGTTTCAATCCATTGTTGGATTATTGTGAATGTTACACTTGACTGCACAAACACATTGTGGCCGTTTCGCTTGGCTGCCAGAGCCGCCGCGACACTCCGACGTCTCTCGTAAACAAACGTACTCAAGGGGTTAAAATTTTGTGTGCATAGATGCTCGGAAAACAGAGAAAAAAATTGTAGTCTGGTTCCCTGACCATACCTTAGACAAAACGGAGCAATTTATCAGGTCGGGGAACTAGACTATTTCCACCGATTGTCGGCCGACAATCATTGGATATAAACAATATAAATTTACACTTTTCTTGAAAATGACAGCACACCAGGTGCCATGTTGTCACCGGATGCTTGAGACTGATATTTACTTACAGTCCAGTAATTATTCAGTAGTTTTGTTTTTTGATGTTTGCAAATGTATACTACATTTAAAGATGTGCACAAAATTCAAAAGAGGAAAAATGTTATAAAGTGTTCTGAAACAATAATCAATACTTCAGAAATAAAGCTTTTGGTGTGAATTACCGAGACTTTGGAAAATAAATTCATGAGACGTGCCCCCGCCACAAACAAAATACACCTTGCTGGCTCAGGCATACATGTAGGGGTGTGCATCGGAACCGGGTACCTGAGTACCCGACCGTTCATGTCAGGAACCGGTTCCAGATTATGGAATCGAGTACCCGTACAACTTTATATAATCGCATAGTAACTTCACAGAAAATGAAAAAGGAAAGGTTTCGAATGTTATTTGTCGGGAATTTTCCAAATTGAAACCTGACTACATGGGAAACCAGCACAGATTTCATGTTTATGACGCTCACGAAAATTGACAATAAAGGGAATTTACCGGTTGTGGTTTTTGTAGTCTGGGTATGGATAAAGAGCCTCGACAAGACATAATAGCATGCTTCATTCCACAATAAATATAACTGTATAAAGCTTCTGTCTTTTGTGATATGCCGACGCATGCACATGCCGGAACATGTAATGGCGGAGTAGTGATCATGTTTACTGGACAGGCATGAGATTTTTCAGACTTTTGAATCTCAGAGATTGGAAGTTTTGGGTTGGCTTTCTTGAACGGGTACCCGGGTACCCGTATTTTTTTCAATCGGGTACCCGGTTTTTTTACTACCTGTAAATGCACACCCCTACTCGGGCGTCATCGGCAGAATGAAACATTACACCTGCACTCACACATACAGTGTAAGTTTTGTACACAGCATTGGACATCAGTGGTACAATGTATAGGTCAATTGAATTCTACGTCTTGTCAAGACGCTATCAAGACGCCGTCAAGATGTGGTACGGCAGTAGTGCGATAGTGCCACGACAGTGTTACGGTAGAGTTACGACATCGTCAAGATTTGTCACGGCGTACCAAGAAATGCCAAGATTGTACTACGACGTCACAACGGCGTCAGTACGATTTCAGAAGACGCCAGTGCGACGCCAGTATGATTTAACAAGACGCCTGTACTATTTGATTAATCACATCACGGAAAAGGCGCAATTGGTGAATTTATAATTATTTGGATGTTGTCGTTGTCGTCATAATTTTCGTATTTCTTCATCTCCACCATCTCCACCATGTTCAATAACCTGGAATATATGCAAGCTGCTGCTCTGGAGGAGACACGTGATAAAAAAATCATGTTCTTGCTGGCTTCTTGTTGGCGTCTTGTTGGCGTCTTGTTGGCGTCTTGTTTAAGTCATGCTAGGTCGCAGCACCATCGTAGCGGCATCGTATCAGCATCTTAGCGAAGTCTTTGCCCACCGTAGCTGTTGCAGCCACCACGAATGAGTACGAATGAACAAGACGCCGTCACGACATACCACGACAACGTCAAGACAACGTTACGACTTTAATACGATGCTGCTGCGGTGGACCACGATTGTTTCCACCGCTACGGTAGAGCACGATTTTTTTGAACATCCAAAAAAAATCGTGCTTCTCCACGGTGCCATCAAGATCTACTACAGTGCGCTACGGTGGACCATGATTGACCACGAACATGGCCACGACGCCGTTGCGAATGTAAATAATTGAAAAATCGTGCTCTACCGTAGCAAAAATCGTGTAAGTGGGAAAGGGGCATAAAGAGACACATTGCTTTGGATTTTTCGATTTTGGCTATAAAACTAAAATGGATATGGTTGGGAAGCTTTCTTAAAAGTAGAATATAAAGATTCACATAACTATCCCTTCAAATTGCGTGGTTTTTGTTTAATTTTGTGACAAATAATGGTCCGCCATTTTGTAGAACCAAATGTTTGACTCCAAAAAATGGCGGACTGTGTTCACCAGTCGTATTTCCAGTCGCATCTGGTTGAAGTACGTTCTGTTGATCCATTTTGATGTACTGTGGCACGGCGCGCAGCACTGGCGATATGTGTCGCGAGGTAGAGAATTGTACCTGGCAATCATCTGATAGGTTAACAAGGCCACTGGCTGCGGCGCCAGCCTAAAGACTCTTACAGCGTATTTTGCGCATTATTTAGACGGTGGTATTTAGTACTGGAAATAAGTCTATGTTTCGCGGGTCAGATGTCAGGGGTAAGCGGCCAATTGTTTGTTTTGTAATCACTACTCACTAATTACAACACATTATACGTGTTTTTTTGCATGAACAACTCTTATCAAAGTAAGGAACATTTCTAAATAGCAAAATTTCATGACATTTGAAGACAATGTGTCCCTTTAAAGACCAACTTTTCATCTGTTTCAGAACAGTGTGTCCTAATGTCCGCATCTTCTTCTTAGGTCTCTGAGCAGATGTCGGCCCTTGTCCAGCTGACAGAGCTATCCCAGGCAGACCAGAGACTCCGCAGTCTCACCTGCCAACTCCTGCAGAGCGTCTTGGAGGAATTCCTCCCAGGTTGTCTCGTCTCCCCCTTCGGCTCCTCTGTCAATGGGTTTGGCGTCCAGGGATGCGATCTGGATATACAACTAGAGATGGGAGAAATGTCATCAACCGCCGCTAAAATGGAAAAGGGTTCCTCATCCACGGAACAAGATGAACAGGTACAGAGGGTGAGACTAGGGCTGTGCATCCAAACCAGGTACCCGACCGCTTAGGCCAGGAACTGGTTCCAGATTATGGAATCAAGTGACCCATAACCGAATTAACCAATACTTAGTAATTTCTCAGACAATGAAAAAGAAAGTTGTTGATTGTCATTTGTCGGGAATTTTCAAAATGAAAACCAGGGTACATGGAAAAACAAAACAGATTAACGTGAAGGACGCTTGGGAAAATTTACACCGTAAAGCTATAGCACTCATGATCACTTCACACACTTTCATCTTGCTGCATTGATGCACCAATTAACGTGCAGACCAATTTCTGAGATTTAACTTTTTAGGATTGGCTTTCTTTAACGGGTACCCGTGCTTTTTCAATCGGGTACCCGATTCCCATACTACCGTAAATGCACACCCCTAATATGAGCACCCCTTGTGATGTGATGTGAAACGTTCCCCTGGCTTGGCAGCCACCATTTTCATTTTAGTCTGGTTCCCAGACCTGGTGGTTCATGGGTCAGGTAGCCACCAGTGTCACACGGCCGATTAATAACCACGAGGAATTCCTCTCGATTCCAAAAAGTTGTCAAAGTTTTCAAACTTGATTTCATTCCCATCTGGATGTTATTGGGCATGTTAGCGATGGTCAGGTGCCTGACTAAATGCATGTCATTTCGGTTGTCCATCCTGAAATATTTTAGTTGTCAATTAGGCAAAATAAGAATAAGCATCCTCTCTACTTCCTTTGTCAAGGTGGCCTCTTTTTCTTTTTTTTTGCTTGGGTTCTTTTTTGTTTGTTCGCATTTTTGCATTTTTCCATAAAATGCCACTATGCAAAGGGAAAAGAGGAAATGCCTCTCAGTTGATCTTTTTGCAATTTTTTGAATTGATTTGTGGGACTCCAATGTCAACGAAAGCCATCTTTGCAAAAAAGTAGAGGCGGCCATCTTGGAAAATTTTGCCTTACAAAAATCTTAATTTAGAATTTATACCTAAGACAGTTTACCCATTCCTATTGGTTGAGAGCCCGTCACATGGGTGGTTTTAAACAGCCGATAAAACACCAACCTGTTTTAAACACTTTTTGCTGTAACAAACAAGGCCCCAGAACCAGGGCGTCCAGCATGAGCTAGCAAGTCCAGTTATATAAGATGCTGCGCAGCGCGCCCGCAATTGCGAAAAATAAACGGCTGTTTGATGTGCCACCTGTAATAGTAGAAAAACAGATTATCAAAATAAGTTGTTTTTAAAGTTCAAAATTGTAAAGTTAAATTCAGTTGCATTTCTAGTGCAGAATTGGGGTTTGTGTGTTTTTTAAGGTGTTCACAAAAGACTGTTTTGTTTCTTTTCTTAGCACATATTTATATCCTGAGTATTAAATAAAGCCACATCTTTCCTTTTTAAAAACAGCATGATGCCTGACATATTTGTTTTATTTTGCATTTTAACCCTAACCCCCACGAGGTATTCTCTGAGCACCCTGCCAAATGCAACATAATGCAACACAGCTGAAATAAGAACCCTGGCAAATTCAATGTTGCACTGTGCAGTGAACTCATCTGTACCAGCCTTATACTAAATACAAAAGAATGCATCAGACCAGGAGACATGCATAAATGCAACAACTTTTTACCATTGGTGCATTCTGTTGCATTTAGCAGGGTTAGGGTTAATCAAAGGTCACAAAAGTCAGTACCATACTCTGACAGTATTTTGCCAACCGGATAAGAGTATTATTTTTGAAATGTTGCAACTGATGATATAACTTGCAGTAACATTGTGCATCATAAACTAAATGTTTTAATGGGGTAGCTACATGTACATGAAATATGATTTATCATGAGTTATCAGATAATTGTCAGGTCAGGCAAGCAATTTATTTTATTTCATTTCATTTCATTTTATTTCATTCCATTGCTATTTTTTGTGGTTTTTTTTGCCTGGAAATGAAAATTGAAAGGGTATTGAAAGTTTTACAGGAGTTTACCTTGATGTGTCAGTCAATGCAGGAAGAGCCGGGTCCTTCAGATGACCAGACAGCCCTGGACATTGCCTCAGCCTCACCGCTGGACATACTCACCCTGGTCAGTGATGTCATCAAGCGCTGCGTCCCTAGCTGTCATAACGTCCACACTATCCCCAGCGCAAGACTTCCTGTGGTCAAGTTTACCCACAGGGAATCAGGCCTGCAATGCGATATCTCATTGAACAACAGGTGGGTTGTTTGTGACTGCATTCTGTTTAATAAAGTGTAAAAGAAAATTCAAAAGACCTCTTGCAATTCCTTTTTAGGGAGCTAAAGTCATAAGGCTTGGAATTTTTCAACGAGAAGATTGCCTGTATAATTTACTAGGAACCATACACTTCCTTGCAAATTTTGGTAAACTGTATGTTTTTGTCGGAGTCTGATTCTGGTGGTATGCCAATCTCGGTGTAAAGGAGTGTCATTTTGGGGGTCCAGTAACCCATCCTAACAGATTCCAACCAAACATGCTGTTGGGTTTTGATGGGTTGAGTACTGTTGGGGTTGAGTACTGTTAGGGTTAAGCAGGCCCCAGACGTCAAGGTGTAAGCGCTCCGCACTCGCATTGTTTATCCTTGAAGCAAAAAGCCCCTGCTCTTTAATTTCACCCTGGCTAGAACATTGATCATGCTATACATAGGAATAGCCCTTTCCAATTGGTAATGTGCCAGGAACACTGCGTGTTCCCAAAAGAAACATTCTGAAAGGAATAGAAAGAAAACATTCTGAAAGAAAACATTCCAAAGCTTAC
Source organism: Hippasteria phrygiana (assembly GCA_037893225.1). NCBI lineage: Eukaryota > Metazoa > Echinodermata > Asteroidea > Valvatida > Goniasteridae > Hippasteria > Hippasteria phrygiana. The sequence goes on along the minus strand of JAZGUH010000555.1, from coordinate 658,121 downwards.
AGGAATGCTCCGACCTTTGAGGTACTCCTTCTATAATACTTGACACCATTTGGGCCTTTCTTCCTCTTGCTGTTTGGACACGCCACAATTTTAGCTCTAATTATGTTAATATTAACCCTAACCGTCCCAAATCCGCCAAAATCCATCCCCCCAAATTGTTGGATTTTGGCGAACTTAGTCCTAAAAGCCTGCCGTGAAAAATTATTGATGGATTATGATGGACTTGGTCCAGGAGGCCTGAAGCAGTGCCGGTGCAATTGATGAATTTTGTCTAGGATCTAGTAGTAGTGTTGTCATATAAGGCATGTGTACTAAGTCCATCAACATCAACCAACACTTCAGTGGTGGTTCCATTGTAAAGTTAAATTCAGTTGCATTTTAATTCTAGTGTAGAATTGGGGTTTGTGTGTTTTTTCAGGTGTTCACAAAAGACTGTTTTGTTTCTTTTCCCAGCACATATTTATATCCTGAGTATTAAATAAAGCCACATCTTTCCTTTTTGAAAACAGCACTTCAGTGGTGGTTCCATTACCCATGTATAAAAAGAAAATCGACTAATGAATGTTTGGCGGATTTGGTCCAGTACCCTGCAGAGGCAGTAGGGAGTTAGGGTTAATGGTAATATCAGCACTTACATGGGATGCCTTTAAACCTGAGATCCATACCATTCAGGGGAAAAATTTACGTGGGGCGGCAGCGTTGTCAAGCTCGGTCAACTCATAATAGTCGGTCACCCGACTTTCCTTACCAATGAAGCGCAAAGGTCTGGATTTTGTCCACTCGTTCCTGGTTTGCATTTTGAAAAGAATTTAAACAGCCAACTACGATGTGATTCCACTATGATTTGGTGGCACAAAGCCTGACCATCGAGGAAGTGCTCTGTGACGGTGAGGATTTTTCACCAATGTTATACAAGTGGGTTTTGGTACCCCGTGGTTGAGTTTAATCTTGTTTTCATATCAACAGGCTTGCTCTACAAAACACCAAGCTCCTCCAGTTCTACAGTGAGCTAGACTTCAAAGTGCGCCCTCTTGTGTTCACGATACGCCAGTGGGCCAAACTTCACCAGCTGGCTGGAAATGTCGGTGCAGGTCCTCGTCTTACTAACTACGCCCTGACGCTGATGGTGATGTTTTACCTCCAAGCGAGAGCCGATCCTGTCATTCCTAGTGTCGCAGAACTGGAACGTTCAGGGGGTGAGTGAGTGTTGTATGGATCATGTCACACAAGGCAATTCACAGCTTCAGGCAGTATCCGAGAAAAAAACACTCACAATTCAACTTTCATGTAATTTTCTTAGGAATGTCAGTACGCTGTCAGAAAAATGACTTTTGTGCTACCCAATCATTCCTTCAGCCTGCAGTGCTGTTAGTTGCCTCCAAGGTGCTTGTAAAAATTACCTTGTGTTATAATGGCCTTAACTGTTCAGATGAATTGTATTTTGATACATACTGCATGTAGTACCGTAATTTTTGGAATATAGGACGGGCGGAGTATAAGCCGCAGCACGCAAAAATCTGCAAATTAAGATTTAAAGTTGGCGTATTAGCCGCACCGGCGTATAAGCCACACACCACGGCGCTGATGACGTTCAACCACAAAAGTCATCGTGCTGCATGCTGGAGCGCTAATATGTAAATGGTTCCACTGTACTACACATGCAATCCTAAAGTGTAAGCAGCTCGCGGGGGGGTGGGGGGACGGGGTGGGGGGGCGGGGTGGGGGGGCGGGGTGGGGGGGGGGGGAATAAAAAAGAAAATGACAACTTTAACCACTAATCTGAGCTCAACAGTCACCAATTGACCAGTAAAATAATAAACAACATGGATTACACAATGATAAAACAGACAAAAACGAACAGACGCACCACACGATTTGTGAGGTGTGAACGGTACTTACAGTACATTTGCAAGTCTATTCGGTCCCTCTGGACTGGTTTCCTTGGCTGGGTTCGGGCTGTCTGTTCTTGACACGTGAAACTCGTTCTCGCCACGTGAAACTCGTTCTCGCGCTCGAATGGCGGGAACGCGACCCAAGAACATTGCACTCGAAACAAGATCACACACCACCTATCCATCTGGGTTTTGCAAGAACAAGTTTCGCATGTCAAGAACAGACGTAGACCGCCCGAACTCAGCCCTTTATTTCCAACACGTGAGCAGAGCGAACGTAAACGGCAACCAACGAAAACATGACTGCCTGGCCCGGAGCGCCGCCTGCACGAGTGGCCCGGGCTGAGGCGTGGCTTCTGTGACTGATTTTATTCTTCAAATGTTGCCGTATAAGCCGCCCGGAGTAAATTTTTCAGCGTGAGAATCAACGTATAAGCCGCAGCCTATATTCTGAAAATTACGGTACATTTATGATCCGGCACCACAAAATGGTTGAATGTAGCAACATTTGAAAACTAAAGAAAGTGCAGGTTATAAGGGGGGCCATTCAAACTTTTAATTGTTTTAAATTTCAATTTTTTTTCCAAAATATTTTTGCCCCACCCAAATTATGGTATGGTATGGGCACTCATATCCTATCACGTACCTGAACTAGGCAAGAACTTGATCTGTAGCTCCTTGCAGAGTTTGTGGTGTATTTTGAATTTCTGATTTCTTCAGTCAAAATTTAATCTGACTGTTTGTTTGTTGGGTGGGTTGTCTGCCCGCCTGTCTGGTCTAGCCAACTTTAATGTCACTGTCCTCTCTTTGTCTTTGTGCTAATTTTTTTTCTCCGATGTCTCTCCGATGGCCTCCATTCTACTCTGTCAATTTCCTTTTCATCTCCTACAGATGGCTCAGATAGTGTTTTCTCCATCGCTTTTTCGCCGTCTTCAACAGACAACCCAGAGACGCAAGGTAACAACCTTTTTAGACTCTCCGGTATATTCATTAACCCTACTACCCCAAACCTTACAAAATCCAACAGCAGGTTGTGTTGAATTTTGTTTGATTTAGTACCGTAGTGATTCAATGCGGTGTTGAGTTTTGTTAGGTTTAGTACCAAAGGCCCAGGGTGACCCTGTTGAATTTTGTTTGATTGGGTATCGTGGCAAGCCCTATATTCACGCGTAACCAATATTCGCACCACCTTTCTCTGTATGTGAAGTAAATAATTAGTAACTAAATATGTTTCCACACGGCCCTCGTAGAATGTGACGCAATGACCTATGCGCGAATTATGGGCTCCATCGATTTCGGCACCACGGAGGCGGTGTGTTTGAGGATGACGAGATCGTTGTGTACTGATGACACTTGGCTGCCTTTGAAGTGTATTTTCTGGCAGGTAGCAACACTGGGAGAATAGAAGTATAGTCAAAGGCTCTATTTTTTGTTCACGTGAGAGAAATTTTGCTGTGGAGCTTAGGTGCGCGAAAATTGGTAACACGTGGATACATGAGGGTAGGAGACTTGTGGAAATGTTGGACTTTGCTTGGGGTTCATGGGCAGGACGTTGCATGTACATACATCTGCTGTGTGTTGTTGCTGGGGCAGTTCATCAGGTGGGCGAGTTCACGGCCACGCACTGGGAGAGTTGGTGGTCATTGAGTCTTGAGCTGTTTGGATAAATTCTTAAAAAGCCAATGCATAGCAGCTGTTGGTATATTTTACCCCAACGGTCTCCGGGTGGTAGGGGGAGTAAGGGAATAATTTGCCCTCTCATTGTACATGTACATGTACATACACATATCCACTGAGATGACTTTTCATTGCAACACATTGTTGGATTATGTTGGGATTGGAACTGTTACTGATCAGTAAGCAAACTTTGCATAGAGCCATTGGTACTAAACCTGCCAAACTGGTTTGGCAGGTTGGAATTAGGCTTGTTTAGTACAGTAGGCCACTGCGCTACCTGTTGGACTTTGTCAGATTTAGGTTTCTGCCTAGTGCAAGAGCATAAGCCGTGTCCGCACTGCATATTTTTTTGGAAGGTTTTACCGAGACGATGGTAAAATGAAAAATGGTCAAATGTGACCACTGTCCGCACTTGGTCTTTCGACACGGGAAAATTTTACCGAGACCGTGGTAGAAGTAACCGAGCTGTCAGTATAACGACTCATGAGGCACTTTGTGTGACCTTTCTACATTGACGCGATTGACCCAAATCACGCGTGCCTTTAAATTTTTCTGGCCAATGTGTACACGCAGGCCTATGTCTTTAGCACCAATCAAACTTCCGACTGTATCAATAAAAAAAACTCTGCCATGATTGCGACCAAAAGAGGAACAACGCACTGGAATTTGGAAACTTGCCACGTGCACCGCACCGCGGTGAAACAATGCAAAGCGCATGCGTGGTGTGTCTGTGTAGCATGACCTCACGCTCGGGCTGGATGTATGCTTTCCTGAGCCGTTTTTACCGACACGCACTGTCCGCACTGGACTTATCGTCTCGGGAAAAGTTACCTGGTCAGTTTTCCTGGGCAGCAGTTGCCCGGTAGAAGTAACCGCTGGACTCAGGAAAAGTAACTGAGAGGAAAACGTCCTAGGCTGTCCGCACTGGACTTAAAATGGGAAAAGTACCCATCGTCTCGGTAAGTTTTACCAAACAAAGTCCAGTGCGGACAGGGCTTTAGGGAGTCAGGGTTAATGAGAAAAGTCCAGTAAAATTACTGTGAAAATAAAATAAAAAATGATATTCATTTTCTCAAATTAACACACCTGTACACGTAAACATGCCAGGGTTCTCGCGGCCTAAACAAATCATGGAATTTTATTTTCAATTTCCAGGCCTAGAAAAGTCATAGAATTTTGTAAAAATGACAAAAGTCTGGGAAAAGTCATGGGATTTTGTGAAGACCATTAGAAATGTTATACCTGACATAATGCGTCTTAAAATTTGTCTTGTAGGCCTACTTTGCATGTAGTCTGAGTAACTAGGACGCTACAGTTTTGATCAGCTTTTTGATGAAATAGGTCATGGATTTTCATGATTTAGTCATGGAAAAGTCATGGAAAAGTCAGGTGCAGGAACCCTGACATGCAGATTCTTGTTAAAAGCTGATAAAACCAGATTCACAAGGAAGCTCTCATGTTGAGTCAAACAAGTCCTCGCAAATTATTCACTTAATTACTCAGTATGTAACAGTTGAATGCTACTTTGTGAGACAGTTTTGCACTCTGCGCTTCAAAAGTGTGCGTGCAGTTTACTGTTGGAAAAATGACCTCAGTGTTACTTTGTGAAAATGTATGATTTGTCTAATTATCCAATTTAGTTTTGTCTGACCTTGAATTTTTTTCCTGTGACATTGCACTGGTCCGCATTCAAACATGAAGTGTTATATAATACATGGAGGTCTATTCAAAATGTAACATTCATAGATTATAATTCTTGCATATTAATCTTGGAGGGGTCACTGGTTGCAGCAGTTCGTAGAGAAAAATGACCATCTTGTTTTGCGTTGGCACTGAATATCTGAGTGTGGAATCTTATAATAAACGAGTACTTCCCTCACCCATCCTGCATCAACATATTCATGGTGGGCATTGAGCCTTTTATAAGCTTTCATAGTTGGCTTGTTGAATTTAGAGTCTATTATATACTTGCAGATGTCTGTAGTCCGATACACACCCAACTACCCCAAACCTTACAAACTCAAACAGCAGGTTGTGTTGAATTTTGTTTGATTAAGTACCTTTGGGGTTCAGTGTGGTGTTGAGTTTAGTACTAAAGGCCCAGGGTGACCCTGTTGAATTTGGTTTGATTTGGTACATGAGAAAGACTAGGGAGTTAGGGTTTATGCCCAAAGCCTGAAACCTCTGAAAATAATGCTGTGGGATTAATTAGGGATCTGATGTCTTCAGTGCATTAACATTTTGACAAATATCTGCAACTCTTGTCAGTTTGAAGGTGCTAAGTGAGCGGGGAAAGACCCCAGGAGACTGTAATTTTGGTTTGAATTACATATGATTGCTCCATGGCCATCCACACATGGTGGCATTGGTTACATTTAAAGCTATCTTGTGAAATGAGTGAAAAAGGTCTATACACAATATACAAATTGAAAAACAATTTTCAGGCTCTGGAACAGAACCTCACAGGAATCCCTGCCGTATTTGTAGACAGTGCTACTCCTTTTTTCGGTGATGATATTTATACAGATTGTTCTATAATTTGGTCATTTCCCAGGGGATCTTCTTTCGGGATTCTTCAGTTTCTACGACAGGTTTGATTTCACTACCTCCGCCATCTGCCCTCTCCTTGGAAAAAACGCCTCTCTGTCTGAGGTTCTGCAAAGCGCGGAGGGTTGTGAGGATTCCGGAAGAACTTTTAAAAGGGGAGCAGTCAACATCCAAGACCCGTTTGAGCTTTGGCACAACGTTGCACTGAACGTCAACGAGAAAACCGCCAAGAAGCTATCATCGGATATTGCAACTGCTGCTCAACTCTGTCGGTCTCAGCTGATGCAAAAGGGAAGTGTAGAGGACAAAACGTGGGGTCTACTGGCGTTGTTCGATCCTGCCAGCTACTCCACACCTAAAACTCTCCCCTTGTCTAACTCGCCATCGGCATCCGCGTCTGATGGTGCAAGGATTGAAATCAACTTGAAATCCTCTCACCTCTCTGAGAGGTTCATAGCTGAACACACAGACCCTGCTGACTTGAAATCAGCCTGGTGTAAGGCTGTGAGGTTGCTGGTCTATCGCGTTCTCTCCGAAACCTTGAGGTTTGAGTGCCAATGGTTGAGCAATCAGGAAACCTTGGATATTGTCCAAGAGAGGGAGACCAGTGAAGTAGTGGTGGAGCAGCAACACAAAGCTGAAACCGTTGACAAAAATCTTACAAATCCTGAAAGAGCTGGAGAAAATCAAGCACTAGAATCTGCCACAGTAAGCGCAGACTCATCTGCTCAGGGTGTTGCCCACTCGGAGGAATCCAACAGGAAGATTGATGAGCCACCTAGCAAACGCTGCCGAATGGCTCACGAGGATGATGTGCAACCGTCCATCTCACTCAATAGTCCTACTGGTGATGCCAATCAAAAGGTAACATCTGCACATACTGCTGATCCGTGGTGCTCAGAAACGGAGACTATAGAATGTACAGCCTACCACCATGTTTGGCTCGGACGGCGCAAAGCAAGGCGCCAGCTACAGCTACAGTCGAGACACAAGTGTCAAGAAAGCAGCCAACCCCCAACCCAGCAACTTGACTTGGAACAGTCGAGCACAGTTCTCCAAAATGTCCCATCCACTCCCTCATCAGACAGTGACTGTAACCTTCTCAGGAAACAAGTTAAAAACAGTGGATCTTGCCAAGGATCCTCGAATATCCCTCTGATGGACTTGAGTGATGCGCCTCCAAGCAAAGACAGAACATGTGGAACCAAAGCTGCATCCCTTTTGGCCAATGACAGTTTTGCTCTGGAGAGTCGGGTTACAGATCTCATCATCTCAGAAAAGCTTCAAGGGAGTAGGGGTTTAGGCACTCCCATCTTGAGGTTCTCTGTACAGCTTAGGGATAGCATCACCCATGGAAGCACCCGGATCATCATGGACTTCTTGCCAGACGTCGGAGACACAGACTTCAAAGTTTTCCTGCATTTCTTTGATATTTTTTTCAAGAAGATGCTAGATCAGTGTAAGATCTAAGTGGAGAAAAACAACCCTTTCTATATTGCCTGATTTCCTCCTTGTTAATCGCCCCCAACTTCAGTTTTACTTATTGGTCTCAAATCCCATGTACAGATTGTATAACAAACCTCTTGCTGGTTCATTGTCTTGGTTGGCTGAAACATGGTCACATAGGGTTCACTAATATAGGTTAGTGCATGATATTTGTGTTGGCGTGATCAAGACACATGCCAAGACATTGTGCCAAGACATTGTGCATGCATAATTTCTAGAGTATAGTGCCTGATCGGGCACTACATGTATACTCAACAATTCTTTACTGGTTACAGCTCCCTCTGGAAGTTGTCACTCTTTCATTTATTGTCAGATCACTTGATATTGTTCAACCAAAGCAGTTCAAACCTTCGTGAATGTTTGTTTGATGTTCATAATCTCAAAAGAGTACAACAGCAACTCAAACATCTTGATTTAATTATCTAAGGAGTTCAATTATCAAAATGAAAAACGTCTCTGTTCTGATCATGGGGTATCTTAGACTGTAGTGTGTTATTTTAATTTTTTTAAATTAATTTGGGAGGCTAATCATCCTTACTCTCAGCTGGGATGCTGAATTGCGAAGGACGCCGCTACAACGTGGTCGAGTCGCTGGCACGTAAAGGCGCCTCTGGCAGCCGGCCTACATCGGCCCACATATGACCACGGAGCACAGCCAGAGATCGAAAGTGTTTGATTTTTCCGGAGGGAGGAAAGCCGGAGGACCAGGAGAAAAACCCTCCTGGCACAGGAGAGAACCAACGCACAACTCTACTCACATATGGTCCGAGCCGGGAATCGAACCCGGGCCACATTGGTGAGAGGCGAGCGCTTTACGCACAAGCCACCCATGCCACCCAAAAAAACATATAAAACACTTACTGGCTGACATGTAATTGTGTTTCAATATACTACTGAGGACTCAAGCTGTTCTCTTCCATTGTTCCCATTTTTTTGACTTACACTTTTTCTCAACAAGTCCCATAAGGTTTGTACATAAACACTACTAAGGACTTGGGCTCAGGTTCTCAGTTGTAATGTAATCACTAATCCCCTATTGTCCCAAGTTAATGGATAACCTGTGCATAATAAGTGCACGTATGTGCCCCCACAGATCTGTGCGTGACCACGAGAGGGATCCTTTTTCCCTCGGCCTTCGGCCTCAAGAAACAAAAAGCTATGCCAATAGATGTTTTCCTCGTTCTGTATCTCCATGGAATTCTTTGCCTGGTGAATGTTTCCCTTCATCTTACGATCTGTCCCTGCTTCAAGAGGAATATTTATTCCTGCCTCTTGTATCTTTGATTCTTTTTTCTTTTTGGAGCTCCATACCTTGTTCAGGCAAACCTTGAACTAGCATGAAAAAGACTCCTCTTGTGGTCACTCACAGTCCCTTGGGATACACAGACATGCACTAGTGACCTCATTGCCAGTCATTATGTGTATAATCATACTATAATTCCAGGAATCTCTGTCTGAATGTGTGTATGTGTGTCTGTCCGTAATTCGATTATCTCCAGAAAATCGGCAGGTGTATTGCTTAGGACCCAAGAACACTATGAAAATCTTTGTCGTGAAAATGCCCTGAAAATCCGTGTTTTGCCGTGAAATAAAATTCACGGCCTTTTCACGGCGTTTATTCCCGGCAAATATTGGCAATTATGTTCACGGCGAATTCACGGCAAATTCACGGCGAACCCGGCAGGCTGCATTCCTTTGTTATGCATAACGGTAAACCATTCTTCAACTGACAAAAGAACAGATTAGATTTACTGCGGGTGCAAACATAACGGCCCGGCATAACGGGGAACTAATTTTATGTGTTTGTGGTTGCGAGTACAGTAGTCTGGGCGAGGGAGGATCCGTGGTCTGATCTGCATTTACATGTATAAGACGACTCATGCGAATGTCATGCACGAACATCGATCTCGCAGGTATAAAACGGACAGGTGGTCACGGTTGGGAGCGGGTTGTGATACACGCATTGTGTACTTTTCCTCGCGGATCCGTAGGGTCCCGATGTGTTGTTAAAAGTTGTTGTAGTGCTTGCTGGTGGTTTTTATTGGCTTTTGCGTTTCTGGATGTGCAGTGTCAAGTTTGAAGTTGTTTGGATGAGCGGTTCTCAAAAAAGCAGCAATACCGGAGGCCTAGACCTGCAAACGTGGCAGTATAGACCGCCACGCACTGCTGCACAATTAGCTTTTAGTCAAGGCGCACGTGGCACCCCGGATGATTACATTCAACACGAAAAAAGACAAGCGAGTGGCGAAGCCACGAGGGCCTTTACTATCTCGTGGAGAAGGCTTATGTTTTTCTCTACATTTCTCTACCGATTTGGTAGAGAAATTTCATGCATAATGCATTACATGTTGTGGCTATTGACCAATAAAAATGTAGAATAACTCGCATCTGTGACGTCACACGCGCTCACGAAGAAAATGAGTTCGCTCGACCCGTGGGAACACCGACGTTTCGGCATATGATGCACGATATGGGGCAGAGGAAACCCCCCCCCCCCCCTCTTTTGTGTTGGTCATTGTGTTCCGGGAATCTCAGGAATTCTTTTCAGATGTCTGGGGGATGTGTTAGGTTAAGGTAACAATAGTCTGGAGAGTGTATAGGGTATAGGGACAAAAGGGGGGGGGGGGGGGGGTACCCCTCTGCCCCATATCATGCTGGAAAAACTAAGAAAAACAATCATGTTCTTGTAGTCTGTTCCCTGTCCCACTTAAGATCATAAACGAAACAATTTATCGATGTTTGGTAATTGTGAGGTCAGGGAATCAGTATAGCTGGCTTGTACCCGTTTACTAGACCCAGCACGATATGGGGCAGAGGGTCCCTATACCCCATACACGCTCCAGACTATTGTTACCTAACACACCCCCCCCCCCCCCCCCCCTAGAGATTTGAAAAGAATTCCTGAGATTCCAGGAAGACAATGACCAACACAAAACAGGGGTGTCCCTTTGCCCCATATCGTGCATCATATGCCGTTTACAGTTGTGTAATCGATGGCAACGAGAAAATGCGGACTAACTGAATAATTATGATAAATTGGGAGTTTTTCAAAAAGCCAGTTTTTTTTTGAATGCTGGTCGGCCGACCACCGTTGGGAAATCAATGCAAAATACAACTTTTCTTGAAAATGTCAGCACACCAGGTGCCATGATTTATAGGATGCTTTAGACTGTTATTCACTAACAGTCCAGTAAGGTATTTCGTTATAATTTGGTAATTTTGTTTTCATGTATTCAAGTTATAAAAAACCAATTGCATGAGTAACACAATTTGTCTCCATTTTTAGAAGTCCTAAATATGTTGCTAACAAAAAGTTACAGGGAGTGATGTTCAAGTTTACAAACAATGAAAAAGTTTATCAAAGTATTTTTGTATACGTCTGTTTTGGACACAGGTGTTTTATAATAAAAAAGCACAAACTATGAAAACAAATCTTTTTACATGAATGTTGCTTATTGCGAAATACGCACTGTTACTTTTTCTATATTGTAAGCATTATTGGAAAAATAAAAGCAATACACCAAAAAATGAATGACGAGTACTTAGTCTGCTTACTTCTCAATCAAAGTCATTGCTCTTAAATCTTCGTGTAGCCATGGTCATTAGCGTTTAGGGGATATGTTGGACACAACAGCAGGTCGCTATTTGACTTGGGTAAACTTTTGCATTATTTAAAGGTTTTTACCCAAATCAGCGGTCTCCTATTGTGTACGCATTGTAATTGACAAAAAAATATTGCCACACCACCAGACACCCTTTACTAAATTTATTTAGTCACTGCAAAATTGAATAGTAATGAGCTGGTCAGTTTGTGGTGACTTCTAAACAGTGTTGTAGTCAAGGCCACAACCTCCGAGGCCGAGGCCAAGACCGAGGCCACAACCTCCGAGGCCGAGACCGAGGCCGAGGCCACAACGTCCGAGGCCGAGGCCGAGGCCACAACGTCCGAGGCCGAGGCCGAGGCCGAGGCCGGTTACTAAACACGTAATAAACTAATAATCCACTCAATCAAGGTTAAAGGCAGTGTGTATGATTGGTCATTGTTGCAATTTTTCAGAAATGGGCGGATTTGGGGGTTAGTATTTTATAGGAAATATCGTTCCACTGACCTGTTCAAAGTTTTGCGTTGTTGGATGGCGAGAAAAACGAGAGAAAAACGGCGCTCGTTTTCAACCGTCGGGCGGATGATAGCCTTTAGTCAACAAGACGCGCGTGGCTTCCTGGACACGTGACGCGCCCCGAACGCCAGCATGTCCGGGGCGCGCCACTCGTCCGGGTAGCCACGCGCGCCTTGACTAAAGCATACAGGGCAGTTTTCCAACGATTGAAAACAATATAAATTTCCACTTTTCTTGACAACGACAGCACACCTGGTGCTATCATTTCACACGATGATTGAGACTACTATTAACTTACAGGCTAGTAAGGTATTTCGTAATAATTTAGTAAAAACAAATTAGAGGATTACCAATCGTGTACACTACCTTCATTGTTGGATTTTATATTTTATTTTCAAGTCACGTCAATGGCAGGTTCCTTAAAGGATATGTTTATTGCATTTCAAGAACATAAGGGTCTCCAGCATCTATTGGGATAGCTTTGCACGGTGTGGCCTCATAATAATCCCTCCTCTGCTAAAAATGCGCTCCACTGGAGCACTGCTGGCTGGAACATAGTCTTGGGCCCAAGACCCTTGTGTTGTTATTTCGGAGCGCCCGCGCGCCAGATTCACTAACGTTGTGTCCTCGAAATCCCGGCTTCGTACGTGCGTTCTGGCCTCACGCATGCGTAGTTTACAAAATGCAGCTGAATCCGCAGCCGGTGTTTGTCAAACGTGCACGATTTTGGATCGCCACAAGGGTCTTGGATAAGTTGGCAGGCAATTCTTAACTTTTTCTTTACTTTTCGATGATTCTCCCTCGCTTTTCCGAGGGATCCAATCAGTGACCGAGTTTGAGCCTTATCATAAATTATTCATTACATGCAAATACATAGGGCATGACGAGGCATCATGACCATTGATCTGCAGCTGCGCGCGTCACATGCGCGTGCACGCATGTCGGACATAAACCACGAATGTGATTGGTCAGAACACCATCAGGCGACGCTCACTGGATCGGTCTATTGCATAACCGTCCATCATTATCACAGTCCACAGTCTGGTCGCGCCCCCGAAATGCCAACTTATCCAAGACTTTACTACAGATCCAAAATCTTATCGCGCTGTCGGCCTATTGCAACTACACTGTACCTGATCGCGCTGCCTGTGCATTGCAACTGCGAAAGTACAAAAGTACAATAGTTACGTCTTTGAACCAAGACTAGCTGGAACAGAGAGGACAGTCTTTGCAAGGGCATGCAGTTATGGGTACATAGACTAGTAGACATGTGACAGGCTTCGCGTTGCGCGAGCACGCGTGAATAACAGGTTGGTTCCCTCAACTTCACTGCCGGCCATTATGATTATCGCTTTAACGTTCACTCGTTCAGGGCCGAGTGGTGGACCAGGAACCAGTCTATAGCGGGAGTAGACAGATTATCTAACACAAATATTAGATGCTACCTGAGTACGTGTAACACAATAGTGGCAGTTCATGGGGCGAGTGAAGTGCTGGACCAGGAACTACACGTAGTCTATTACCGGGAGTAGACTGGTTCTACAAGAAGATAATACATTATAATGTACGTACGTAGTACGTGCAATCGGGGAGCTATCTATAGCTCCATGGTGCAATAATGCAAATACCAGTTCATTAATTCGTGCGTATCTGCTTGAAACTTTATTTCGTTTCACGGAACTCACTGTGGCAGCTTCTCGAAAGTTTCATGAGGTAAACAATTTAAATTAATTGAAACAGAAAACACATCTGAATTGGTGGGAAAATTGGTCAAAGTGGGCGGCCTTGAGCCGGCCTCGACCAGATCTTCGAGTCCGGAAGGCTCCGAGGCCGAGGCCGAGGCCTTGCACTCCGAGGCCAAGGCCGAGACCGAGGCCATAAAAATCGGCCTCGAGGCCGAGGCCGGTCTCGAGACCTCCAACACTGCTTCTAAAGTAGCGCACTTCGGCGTTTCTCCTAATTTCGTCAGATAGTTCTGACAAACTTCTTGTTTGGTCAAACTCATCCAGTTAAATATTGGTGCTATTACCTTAAAACCCTCCTATACTTATAACTATCACAGCCTATCAAAAACTCTAAACACCAACTCTGACAGTTTGTGTGTGTTTCAATCTGTCATTTGATAGGTTTTGATATGTACAACAACTGGGTCGATTTTGGCCAGCCAGGTGCATAGGAGGGTTTTAATAAAACTTGCTTCGTGAATCATGTAACTTTTTAATTTCTTGATATTTTGTTCATAAGTCAATAATATGGTGCCGGCGGTTGTCTGACGTGGCGGCCTTGAATAAACTTCAATCAATTTCAAATTTTAGAGTTGACCAACTATGATTAATCATTATCTTCGTTCATATACCCAACTTCGTGTCCTATTTGAAATGGTTCACCGCGCATTTAAAATTATAAATCGGATAATCGAGTCGATGTAACATTTTCCTCATGATTTTGAAACGGGTCAGTTTCTGTGCAATTTTGGGTAAACTATTACTCAGGCAAGGCGCAAGAGGAAAACTGAAAAGTCCACCACGTTTATAGACCATAGAGAGCAAACAACAAGGGCCAGGCCCGTAGCCAGACTTGGAAGTGGGGGGGGGGGGGGTCTTTTCAAGTGAAAGTGGATGTGTTTCAGATAAAAAAAAAAAATGTTTTGGGCCCCGCAAGATAATTTAGAAAAGCGGTGGTGGGGTGTGTGGCTAGAAATCTCTTTTGGCTCCCCTTACGCCTGTATTGTACTAATAGGCCACATTATATCGCCGCTGTCAATTTATGCGACGATAAAAAAAATGTCAAGCGGACCATACAGCAAAAAGAGAGGGGGAGGGGGGGGTGGTCGTCCGACCCCTCTTCCCCCCCCCACCCCCCCCCCCCCCCCACCCCCCTTAGCATGGAAATTCATCCTTGATAAAAACATGATTACCAACCAAATTTGTATTACTTGTGACTGGTAGTCAGATGTTTGCTTATCATGAAAATCACATTGAATTTTGGCTAGTATTGCAGTAACCTGCTTTTAATAAGGCAGACGTTTTTGTGCAAAGCAAACTTTTGTGCTTAGCAGCTCCATGAAATCTGCCCCTGTTCTTTGCTCTATGGTTAGACGACGCGCCACTAAATCATACGGGCCCACCATCATTACTATCCCCCATAGGCCTATTTTTGGGGCAGAGAGGGGATGAAAAATCCTGCCTCGAACTCAGTGATATAAGTGTTTATAGTATAAGAAAAATCTTCCCTCTCCTACTTTTAAACTATTTTGAATAACAATTTTTTCTCAGCTGTTTTTGGAGATGCTATATACACAGTGTACAAACCACAGACTGCACTGGGAGTAACTTTGTAACGTCTTGCTCAGTCTGTGGTTTGCATTGAAAAAAATGCATTTTTCGTCATCAAATTTCGGTAGAAATGTCAAAGAGAGGGGAGAATGATATATTCCAATATATTCCAGTGTCAAAATTCATAATTTTCGTCAAAAAATGTTTTTAAAAGTGTTTCAAAAATTGAAGTGTAACCCCTTAGTACCACTACCTAATATGTTGAGCGTTGATGCGCGTGCATTTGCTCTACGCCTGTAGTAAAAGCTGGAAGATTCCACACAAAAATGACTCAAAACCGTGGAATACCTATTTGGGTATTAGAATTACTTTAAAAAGCCCAAATTTACTGTGAAGTTATTAAA
This sequence comes from Hippasteria phrygiana, assembly GCA_037893225.1. Classification (NCBI taxonomy): domain Eukaryota; kingdom Metazoa; phylum Echinodermata; class Asteroidea; order Valvatida; family Goniasteridae; genus Hippasteria; species Hippasteria phrygiana. Next base: position 642,702 of record JAZGUH010000555.1, on the reverse strand, counting down.
ATAAATCGATTTTCTGTGAGGCATGCAAAATTTCATTTTATGGGTTATTCTGTGACAGGCCAGACATGTTTCTGAAGCTGGCAGAAAAGATTTTAAAAATCTGACTTTACTTTTTGTTAAAGCATGATATTACGACACTGCTCTCAATATTCCAGCAAATTTTGAGACTATACAGGAATTTGTTATTTTTTTGTCAACCTAAAGAAATCAGTAAGGGTCATTCTGTGACATTCTACTATTTGTAATTTCTCGTTGAAATTGAGGTCTTCCGGCAACATTAACTTATGTGTGGTAGGTTGATCTAATTGAATTGTTCAAGTCCACTTTTACCATGTTGCAATATAAAGAAGGTACAAATAAACACAAAGGGAGTAATTTCAAAAAACGGGTCTGGCCCTACGGAGCTGGACAGTCTTTGCAGAAAGAGGGCGCCACGTTTTCTCAGTCTGTGGTTTCTGAGCGACCAGAGAATACGAACCTCGTTCAGGAATTTCTAAAATCCGAAATTATTTAAATATAGCTAATTATACATGTGGAAAAGTTAATCATTATTAGAATTTTCTTAAATTTAATGAGGAAACTGAATTAATTTTATCAATTAAACAACATTTAGACCCATATTTTACGTTTACAAGATATTTCGTCAGCCGGAGCATTTTAACAAGTTTGCCACCTCGCAAACCGCATAAATACAGACCTAATGCGATCAATTCTAGCAAAATTGGCCGATGACCGAAATCGCCATGTATCACACATGGCAATTTTAAAGTTCCACCTCAATGCTCGCTTATGCACTTGGTATATTGTCAAGGCCAGAGGGTAAGGGGGAGGGGGATTTAGGGGGCCGTCCATAAAGTACGTACGCACAAAGGGGGGGGGGGGGGAGGGGGTTGTTGACATTGCGTACACCATGCGTACAGGGGGAGGGGGCCCAAGCAATGCGTACCGTACGCAACTGACAATTTGCTTTTAATGAATTGTCTTGAAATCAATGTGCTATCTCATATAAATAACTAACAGGACCAGCCTTTGTGCATAAAAAAACAGTTATAACACAGTACCCTTCACCCCAAACAAAAGTAAATTAGTCTTGCCAGCGCCACCGCCAGACAACTCCGGCCTATTTTTAGACCGCAACAAAAAAGACTGCTTTCGCTCTTGTACTGGAGGTAAACAAAATAACAAAAAAGATATACGTCTTGTATATCAACTGCCTCTTGTTCAAACACATATTTTTGTGAAAAGCGTTTTTCACTATCTCAAACCACTCATGAAAAGTCAAGAGCAAACTATGCAAAAAATAGTGTGTCAGGATTTTATTTTTCCTTTTTTGATTCATGTCATCATTGACTGCTGTTTTGGTGCAAAATATATCACTGTTCAACCATTTCCAGGTCCGTCAATAACAATATTTACATTTTTTTTCTGTCAACATTTTGTGATTTATTTCAGTCTTTGGATGCGACATGCGAATCATACTACTACAGCAGGTGTACTGTGACGATTTTTGATGGTAGAATAGGGTAGTCTGAGAAGTCAAAAAGAGATATGGAATGCGTATGCGTACCGGGGAGGGGGGTTGCAGCCACTGTGCGTATACGTACTTTATGGAGGGCCCCTTATCTCACAATAGCGACATTTTGTTATTTAAAGTTATACTGTCCGTGCTCCTCAAAATAATTTCTTACAACGAATTTTTAAATAGTATATATGTTTTATTTCAACAGAGAAGGTACCTTTTTCTATTTTGGCTTTTATTCCGTCGGTTGCTTTCGCGTCTCTTCCGCAAGCTTAAAGATTGGCGGGTCGCCAGTAATTCGAAATTTCGAAAACAATTTTCGATATGTTAATATGGGCAGATTTTTTCGTTCGATATTTTTGGGGTGGGGGGGGGGGGGGGTGGGTGGTAGGGGATGCATTTTATACGCGAAATCAAAACTGCCCCCCGTGTGGGCACCTCCGAAGCTCGGTGTGATTTTTTTGGCTTGGCAGCTCGCAGGGTTAAAACAGATAACATAATTAAAAGTATCGGCTAGTTCTCAATGTCTGCTCACATGTTGGTTTAATTGATTCGGCTATGCTGTTTGTATTGCAGTATATACCACCCCCCCCCCCCCAATAATAATAGAAAACCTGTTGCCTCTTCATCTGTTGTTTTTTGGACATACGCATAATGCTATTTCAAGCACCGCGCCCATGCATACAAAACTGGAATCTACCCCTCCCCACCTGCTTTGCATGCAGAGTCTTTTGTTAAACAAAAACAAGGCACCTTTAAACCATTTTTGGTGTCACTTAGTCCTAAAATATTGCTGAAATAAGGATTCACTTGTCACATTGAAGATAGCTATAACCCCCCCCCCCCCCACCCCACACAATCTGGCCACCCCACTGCAGTCTACTGTTGTATGTTGATCTGATCTTAGTATTTTGTATGTAAAGGCAATAGAGTACCGAACTGATGACGTCAATCAATGCAATGTTAAAAACCAAAATAGATTCTAAACTGCATTTGTTTGGAACCAGTTGTCGCGCCAACTGACGTCAGACTTCGCTACTCTATAGAGCACCGAAGTGATGACGTCAATGCAATGTTTGGAAACAGAATACTTAATTGTTATGTGTTTGCATGACTGGCTGTTAACAAAGGATCAGTCGAAATTTACATTTGTTTGGAACCAGTTGTCATGCCAACTGACATCAGACTTCGGTACTCTATAGACCCCTGCAGCCTGAACTGATGACGTAACGCTTTGTTTACATGTGCACTTTGCTATGGAGCTTCGAATTTGTTGTTGCACCCCCCCCCCCCCTCCTCAATCAATTGTCCCCACCATAAGAAAGCCATATGTAAACAAAGTGTTACAACATCAGTAGAGGGGGTCTATTAAATCGCCGCCACTGAAGTTATGCAACCTCCCCCCCCCCCCTTTTTTTTATGCCAGGGGACTTTTTGATACGCAACCCACATTGTAGTTTGTAGGGGAGTTTTCTTTGTGTTCTGAGTTTTTTCAATGAGAGTGGAATCATAATTTACTGGTGTTGCAATGTATGTCGTAACTGGCGTATGGAGGGGGGGGGGGGGGGGGGGGGGCGCCCGCTTTCTGATTGTTTGTTTGGGGGGGGGGGGGGGCGGCATTCTGCTTCTTGGAAAAAAATTGATCCAGCGTTGGCGTTTGAAAAATACAAACAAAACCTGAGTTAGTATGTCCGCGCCTTTGTCACCTGGAAAAATTTTTTTTCCGAACCGAATTGCTACTTTGATCTAGGCCGCTATTATCCACAGACGATAAGTAACAGATGAATAATTTTCAAAAGGTGGATTACAAACGGGACACTCCTAATCCATATAAACAGTGTTAATCAATCTTTGCGAATTTTTTTTTTAAAACATGAAAAAGACAAGATAGTTGTGTAATCCCCCCCCCCCCCCCCCCCCCCGGGCGAAAATTAAACCCTTTTTAACTGAAAGTGTTATTTGAAAACTTCAAAGACCTCAGGACTTATTTTGCAAACATTTCAAACACACTTACATGTATTTACATACAAATAAGTCACTCGGCAGCCAGCTATAGGCCTACTCAATGTATTATCTTGGAAAAAATAAACGTAATAAGAACGAAAAGATTACTATATTTGCCTGTCGTGATTACAAAATTACTATACGTTCTGAGATCACTTTTAAAGAAGTACATACAAAATGGCATTCCGAATACAATGTCAGACCGATCTTGCAAAACCACAGACTGAGAGAAAAGCCGAAAATTTCATTTGAAGGTAAACAAATGCATAATGTATTTCAAAATAATCCTAAAAATATATCTATTTATAATAGCAGTTTTGAGAAAAATGGACAAACAATGGAGTCGTGTGACCAGGGGACGCGGAGTATTATAGCCGAATCACTTCGGGGTTGTTGCCAAAGAGTTCCTCCACACACACAAAATAGATTTTGGACCCAAAAATCCTTGGATCTGGTCTATCTAAAACATTTTGGGGAGGGATAAATATCGATGACGTCATCACTTAGCAAAAAGAAAGTCAGCAGAGGCAATTTTTGTGCAGATTTGTGTCTTCTAGTGGCCGGGAGCGGCAGCTGTTTATGTCATGATAGTGCGATAGACGAAGGTTGAAAGGTCACGTACAAGAGAGGGAAAGTTGAGTATTGAGCTATTTCGGTAGTTTTGGTAAAAAAAGGGGATTTTTTGTAGGCCCAATAATTCATTTTTAATAAGTAATTTTCTTAACTTATAATTTGATTATCTGAAAGCCGATTTTCACCATTTTTAAAAGGTAGAGTTCGGAACTTATGCATATTCATTACATAAATTTCCCGGATGTAGGGTGTTCCCCGTGAGGAGAAATCCATTCATGAATTTCGTTATGTGTTTTTGGAAATCCGAGTCGGTACATGTAAACAACAAATAAAAGGGCGCCCTCTGTTGATTTGCACAGTCGAGTTCAGTTTGTACGCGCGAAATACAAATTGGCGGACCGTGATGCCCGACGCTACGCAATCCACAGAATAACCCAAAATTGGGATATTCTGTGGTTCACCGACAACATTGCTGAACCACAAACTGCAGCGGCTTGTGCACATGTCTATGGGAGCTGTAAGGGCTAAGACCGTCAAGGGAATTTCGCAAGTTCTGCTCACGAAATCGAGAGCAGAACTGTGTGGCATTTGCATGCGCGTGTGACGTAGCTGCATTATCGCATGTAAATAGCCAACACTCACTTGTCTAGTTTCTGTACTCACGTCGGGTTTACGTGTACGTACGTATGAACGTGCAGCGCAGTACCAAGCCATTCGTTGTTTGTTGGAAAACATTTCTGACCGCGTGGACCAAGCGATCAATTTTACAGCAAAAAACCTGGACTTTGGAAAGTTAAAAGGTCATCAGATCAGTGCCATTCATCAATTTGTACGTGGCCATGATTTGTTTGTTAATTTACCAACGGGATTTGGCAAGAGTGTAATTTTTCAAGCTGCTCCATTTTCTTAGATTTCTTGAACGAAGCATGGAGGTGTTTCCTATCCATGAACGAAGTAACCGAATGCAAACAGGAGAAAGCGCTGATTATTGTCGTCGTGCCATTGAAAGCTCTGGCCGTTGATCAGTTACATCGTGCTGAACATCTGGGACTGAAATTGGCAGAGATAACGTCTGATATTCCAGATCACATTTTTGGAACAATCCGAAGATTTCTCAATCATGTTTGCCAGTCCAGAATCACTCTGCTCAGAACGTTAACTGACTAGTAAGTTATTACTTAAACATGAGTTTCCTCCAGTGCGCAAGCGCGATTATTCGTTTGACCCGCCTGTTAAATTATGCATAAGCAGGTCGCGCGCGCTCCCTTGCGAAATGCCCAAGACGTTCTTAGCGATTTGGCCTTGGCGTGTGTTTGTGTGTAACTAGAGGGCGCTGCCGTGCGCGCTGTACGTCGCACCGCGCTAAGGACGTCTTGGAACCAAGACTAGCATGCACGTAGCCCAACCTTCCCATGAGGCTGCAGCCAGTGGGAACAGACAGTGTTCCCTATGAAACAGTCTATTTTGAGATGCTCCCTAATTTAAAGCTGCTATGTCACGTGCTCTGACTGAATATTGAAATTTAATAGATTTCCCCCGACAAGAAAACTAGGAATTAGAAGCGTCGCACTTATAAATCAACATTTGAAACTTATTCAATCTGTTACTTATTGTCGGTCAATTTTTGCGGTGAAATGTGTCATTGGAAAGCTCATAACTTAACCTGAACTACCCGAAGCCTTACAAACCCCAACAGCAGGTTTTGTCTAATTTTGTTGGGCTCAGGACTGTAGGGCCATGGCACCATTACTTACATGGAGCTATGATGCCCCAATTTGTCAAAGTCCAAAGAATGCACAGTGTTGGATTTTGACAGGTTGAGGACACTTCCTAGTAAAAATGCCTAGGGGTTTAAGTAATGCTAACAAATTAGCAATTCAATTTGAAAAATTTAATTTTTCATGGTGGTTACACTACACCCCAAGAGCACGGACACAGCAGCTTTAACCTTGCAGGAAGAATGGTTTTAATTTTAAATTATTTTCTCCGTAATATAATAATAACTGGCATTATAACACTCTTCTTATTAGTTCAACTAAATCACAGCTTTTACAGTTATCCCTGATCGTCCCTCAGAGCCCCGGCTGCAAGTTAAACGCACATGGGCTATTAAAATCAAACACTTAACCACCATTGCCCTCACAGGTACCCATGTACTCCTGGGCAGAGAGAAACAACTTGCAACAAAGTGTCTTGCTCAGGGACACAAACACTATGACCCCTGCCAGACTCAAACTCCCAGTCTGTAGTATCACCAGGATCTTGAGTTTGGTACAAGAAGCCACATCACTCCAGTATGATCATGTACAAAGATAAACTTTCTCAAGTTAAAATAATACCATACCAAAGCCAAGCTTTAAGGTCCTTGTCTTTTTTGTTTAATCAGTGCGGTTTGCCTTTAATTTAGTGGTCTGACCTCATGCTTGGGTACAAATTCAGACAATCCGCTTAGTAAGTAGGTGAGTAATGCACGCGTGCCCATTTGTATCACGCACCTTCATTTTGTTACCTTCGGCTCTAAGGCTTGGTAATTTACGAAAAAACATGCAACATGAACTTTGTTCTTCTTTTTACCCTCATCAAAAGTACTTCATACCACAGAAATGGACGTGTGTAATGAATGTAACCTTTGCAATGCATAATGTTGGAATCATGTCTTGTGCTTTCCAGTAATTTCTGACTTTTTGGGAAACAATTGGGCAATGCATTTGCATATGATGGCAGATCAGAGCCAATCTTGTAAGCGTGGCTTATCGCAGTGCAATTGCGTATAGGCTGACTGGTCATAGTTGGACCCAGTCTTGTAGGCGTGGTTTATGCTTGAATGTCATTAAACTTACAATGAGGTACACTGTGTGACAACCAGCAAATGTTTCTGGCACTCCGTCAGTCATTGTGGTCATGGAGGTTGATGAGATCGTGTGATGACATTTTACATAAGGGTTCATTCTCCTCAGTAAAACTCTCTAACGACGGAAATTCAATAAAGTTTGACTCGATGTGACTCAAGGTAACGGGCAGTTAGCCAAAATGATGACATTTTGTGAAATTGTTAGAGATCTAGCTGTGACAGGCAACCGATTATAAAATTTCTGTGGTTGAAACTAGACATAACAGCCTGCAGATTGAAACAGTCCAAAATTTGGTTAGAGTATATTTTCCATCTTAAAGTGATGCTCACACTGGTCCTATTTGACATGTGCATGAAAGTAGCCAGAATTTATAGTTACTGCATTCCATTTTGTTTCTTTCTGATATTGAAACATATGATTCCTCTAAAGTGCAGTGTCATGATACCTTGCTAGCCTTGTGAAACCTGTAGAGGGAGAAGGGTGAAGTGTTGTTTTAGAGGTGATAGAAAACCCCAGGCTATTGTCTGAGGGTAAACCCATGAGATAGGTAGGGACTGAGGAAACCATCATATCTACATGTTAGCCCCCAGGCGGGATATGAACCAGGGTCACAGAAGTAGAAGGCAAGTATTACACTGTGCCAACCTGATGACCCTTTTTCTTCCCCCTCCCCTTCCCCTCGAACTTCAGGTGGAGGTTCATAAACTGACATTTAGATATCACCTTAATCTACTTTATGTGGGCCTTCTTTTCAGCTTGACTTTCTCCCGTGATGTTACAGTGACAAGTAGGAACAAGGCAGACTGCAAAATTATGGGTATGATATAGCATACAGTGTTCATTCGTTGTGTATTAATTCAATATACACATGAAATAAAGCTGTGAAAGTTTGAGCTCAATTCATCATTTTAACAGTAATTTTGTGTCTGTTCATATGTGCTTAGTTCAATTGTTGAAAATGAAAGTAAAATATTAAAGTATTAATGCCTTAATTGTGAGGAATATGTGGAAGTTTCCAATTGGAAGGCATATTTTGAGGGGAAAATGGGAAAATTTACTTTTAATATCTGTTTGTCCAGTAGGGGGTGCTGTTGTTTCCCATGGACCCAAGTCTTGAAGACATATATATGAAGTATGAAGACATATATATGAAGTTTACGTTGTCCTCAAAATGCACCATAATGTCATTTGTTTTCTTCAAATGGATGTTTCTTTTAGTACATGTATTTGTTAACAGTGTTTAGGAGGCTTTAAGATTATTTCAGAAACACAAATGAAATGCTAGCCAATAACCTTGCTTTATGTACAAAATAGTTATATCACATTTCCTTTTGAACCTTAACCTTTGAATGTTTATCAGTGTCAAGCCCAGTGACATATTCAGGTTTTTGGGAAGGAGTAGGAAGGGGGAGTAGGAAAGGGGGGGGGGGGGGTAGATTGTAAATTTTGTTGAAAAGGCACGACCTCATTTTGTTTTTACCCGGAAATAAATTTGCAAGTGGGAGAGGACAGTTCCAGTGAAGTGGTGGCACTCAATTTCTACAAAAATTAATTGTCAAAATGTCGCCCACACCCCGCTGGATATGCCACTGATGAAGCCAGTATTTTGAAGACCCATGACCGCCACAGTTACATGTACTATACACGACTGTAATGAAAACAAACAAAATAATCATGTTCTTTGTATCATTATTACTTTTTGGGAGTGTTTTATTTTTGGCAAAATTGTTTATTAATTTTTTCCCCCAAATATCTTTGCAATAGACCTAAGATGTTATGGCTTTGTTTACACGTGGGCTTTCCTATGGGAGCCAGGGGCCGATTTAACTAAAGTGTCAATTTGCGATCATCGCTATTCATCCAACAAACTCATCGCTAGCCGCAAATCCATCGCCGTTGCGATTGCAACCTTTTTTTTAGTTTCACTAAATCCATCGCTGTTGCGATAACGAAATAAAAAAAGAAATGTATTGTACGAGGCTGATTCACGCAGGAATGTGGTTCGAGCATGCGCAGTTCGCCAAAACCGGATTCCCGCAACATGTAACCCATTATTGATGTAACCCGAAACCACACGCGAGCTTGCGATTCGCCTGCGCGTGTACTTCACACGTGTGCAAAACACTCATTCATAATTTTTCTCGCGAAAGAAACGAACTAAAAGGAAACTTAGTTTTGATTGCATTTTCGAGTTTTTTATGTAAATGTGTTTCCAAGCACTTCACAGCCCCTATATAGTTCCGGTAATTTTCCCAATAGGCCCCTATGTCATTACAAAGCTGATTTTTGGCTGAGCAAATATTTTAAGTCTCTCATGCCAACAAGGACTTGTACCCCCCTGTGAATGATCCGACAGGTACTTGCCTCAGAAATACCGTGATGTCCCGAGGTAGTTGTATATAATAGACACATCCAGTCGCGAAAATAACGCAGAGCTACAAACAGTCGCTTGACTTCTCAAAGTATGTGGCCTAAGATAGGGCTCTAACCAACCCGCCGCAACGCCATTTCTTGTGAAGCGATAATACTTGTGCATTTTCTTGTCGCTGTATCAAATGGGTTAGTTTTATCTCGGAACACCCTCTCTCTAGAGCTCGCCATATTTACAAAACGTCGTCCAACTTATGTGAATAAAAATGGCGAAAATGTTTTTTGCGATACAAAAATAGACTTTGCGGACACTAATAATGCATCGCAAAATATCAATCGCTAACTTGATTATTTGCGATGAACAAATTTTGAATTTAGCGAGCGATTTTGACAATTGCGATGATCGCAAAGCGTTAGTGAAATCGGCCCCAGGTCAGGATAGCAGACAATCGTCTCCACCTGGCTCCCATAGGAAAGTGCACATGTAAACAAAGTGTGACGTCATTACGTTTTGGGCCTATGTGTTTTATTCCTCCATGGGCCTATTGATTCTAGGCAATTTTCTGCTCGTTTCAGGACAAAATTTGGGTGCCTTACCTTGTGTGAGAAACCTTTTTGGAAAGTAAAGCAAATGAAGTAGAAACATTGCAATATTTCAATGATTGGTAATACAATGTAAATATTAAAGTTAAAAATAATTCATAAAAATCCAATGTTCATCCGAGGGGTACTCCTTTCCATTTTCCTTACCTGCCCGGAATTGAATTTAGAGACAGGTAGGAGTGACAGAACCCATCTGCACCCGATTTCACAAAAACGTGCATAACTTACGCAACTTTTGAAAGTGGCGTAAGCCTTGAGCAATGAAAATTTCGTTACGGAGCATTTCACGAAACTTGTCTTACTGCGCAATGTCCTGATTTAATTCTTCATTAAAAGAAAGTTGTGGACGAGGCTAAAATGTTCCTCAGAGCAATTTTGGCGGGTGTATTCTTTTATTATTTTGTTGGCTCGTTTTGTGTTGCTGCGGAATGGATCGGCAGGATATGTAAGTAAGCTCGCTTAGCGGTCATATACGCTGCACTATGGCTTCGCAGAAAAATACATCACATTGCAGGAACATTAAATGGTCGACAGAGGAAATCAAAATATTGTCAGTTTGTATCAAAGGTCACAGTGCACAGGGGGAGTAATTGCAGTATACCCCGCCACCCGAAAGAACCCCCTAAAAAAACGCGGATACGCGGATACGGGGTGGGATGAGTCTGGCTGGGCGATAGAGGGCGCCATTTTCCCTTTAAAAAATATCCTCCGAGGGGGCTGGAATCTGACAGAATGGGAAGCTCTGAAAAAAAGGTCCAAGTCCAATCCACCTACCGGGAGGTGGCGTGGATACGCGAATACGGGGATACGGGGTGGGATGGAGTGTGGCGGGGCGATAGAGGGCGCCATTTTTCCTTTAAAAAAAAATCCTCTGAGGGGGCTGGAATCTGACAGAATGGGAAGCTCTGAAAAAAAGGTCCAAGTCCAATCCACCTACCGGGAGGTGGCGTGGATACGCGAATACGGGGATACGGGGTGGGATGGAGTGTGGCGGGGCGATAGAGGGCGCCATTTTTCCTTTAAAAAAATCCTCCGAGGGGGCTGGAATCTGACAGAGATTGCTTGGATGCAGCGGTATTAAAGGGGAGGAGAGGGGGCCAGCCAATATAAACAAAAATCAAGAAGGCACATTGGCAACAAGCAGAGACGGCTGATTTTGGAGAGTGGGGGGCCAGAAAGAGATTGGCAAAAAGTGGGGCGAGCTGGCAAGCAAAGCGCGGAGCAATCAAGGACAGGTAGGTTTGTCTTATAACTATACTAAGGCCAATTAAACAAATACATGTTTGGCGTCTGGGTTTTTTGAAAAATGAAAGAGGTGCTTTGCATTTTTTATTTTTTATTGTCAAAATGGCCTTATCCATTTCAAATTTCCGACAATATGTTTCTTAATTGTTCAAAGTGACAAAGATACAGAAAAGGAAGAGACATGGGTTGGTGGACAATAAAATTGAACATGTTTACAGTGGTTTTAATACTTTTAGTTTTAATAAGCTTGTATTGTATTTTCCCATCGATCGGTTGACATTTGGTGTTTTTTTTAACCTCATTTCCACTGGTAAAATAAATAATCCATGCGGCCTCACAAAAGTAAGACATTGTCACACCTTGTGCATATTTAAATACATGTATGATAATTTTCATGTCAATATTATTAGTTATCCCATGAGTGGAATATGGAATAATGTAGTGGGTCTGTGCCCTACATTTACAACGTTCCATAAGCGCGAGTGGGATAATGAAGTTATTTACAATGAGACCACTGCAGTCTCCCCTGATTAGTCTATAATACAATCTTTTCGTTTATAAACAGGAGGTGGTGAGAAACCCAAAGAGGATCAGCCCACACTGGAATGGGTACTTGAGACCCTGGCACCATCCTCCAAAGATGGAGTTGTTGGCAGGGGGAGGGAGAGTCTGTGCCAGAGATATATGATGGTGATAATGATGATGTTGATGGGGAGGCGGCTTCAGCTTCAGAAGTGGATAGTGTACATAGGGGATAATGTTGATGATGGGAGTGTAGAGGGTCAGGTAGGTGACACTTTATCATGGTCATCAGCCCTTCCAACAAAATCCAAGACTGATAATTCGGTGAACAAACAGGCCGGTCTTCACATTGGTCTTTGACATGGATATGGAGCGACTGCAGGTCGAAAAAGAACAGCTGCAGGTTTCACAATTAAACAAACAGTGCAGCTTAGCAGATCTCAATGCTACCATGCAAATGATGCTGGCTGTCATTTGTAATCGACAGGGTATTAAAGTTGTTATGCGAAAATGACCAGTAATATGGCAGCCAGTATTATTTGCATGGTGGCATTGCCATCATTTGTGTATTTTTCTGTGTTGATCATTATTTGCAAATATAAAGCATTTCATAGTTGGGAAGGCTGATGAACAGCAACTTTAAAGGGCCATGTCATGTCAATTTTATTTTTTTGTCCGCTCATGAAAGTAAGCCAATAAATTAAGTTTTCTCACAAAAGATTTAAATGTGCAACTTTTGGGTTACCAAAAACCCCTAAACTGTCTTCCTTAAATGACATGACAGCAACATTGCCCTTATTTGTCAGGAAATCCATGGAAAATGTTAAATGTTTAACAGTCCCGAATCCTCAAATTTTAACACACACCCGAGGAAGTGCGCTTTCAAATATGATTAACCAAAATGGGTGTTAAATAGTTTCATACATTTAAGAGAAGTAGAAAGTTGCACAAAATATGCTCCCAAGAAAATTTCATGCCATGGGCCTTTAAATAGACTTGAATATTACGTTGCAGTTGTGATATTGTAACATTCAACAAATGTTTGAATTACTTAGTGTTGAGGACTCTCTTCTGAAGTCTTCTCTTGCGAAATATCCTAAATCATTAAGTGTTTCTGGGCAATTTTCTGAAAAATAAACGACTGTTTATTGTTATCCAAAACAATCCCTGTAAGCTTCATGTTCCAAGCATAATTTTCCATGCCTGTCTGCACTGAGGGGCACATTCTTAATCACTCAAAGATCTGCAACTATCTGTTTTTGCATACAGACTACTAGGGATGTGCATCCGAACCGGGTACTGGAGTACCCGACCGTTCATGTCGGGAACCGGTTCCAGATTATGGAATCAAGTACCCCTACAACTTTACATTATCGAACAGTAACTTCCCAGACAATGGAAAAGGAAAGGTTCTGAATGTTATTTGTCGGGAATTTTCAAAATTAAAACCCTAGTATGGGAAACCAGCACAGATTTCACGTTTATGACACTCACGAAAGTTGACAATGAAGGGAATTTACTAGTCGTGGTTTTTGTAGTCTGGGCATAGATAAGAGCTTTGACGAGACATAATAGCTTGCCTCATTCTACTATAAATAGAACTAGCTTCCGGACAACCATCTTTCGTGATATGCCGGCACATTTACTGGACAGGCATAAGATTTAGATTTTTCAGACTTTTGTCTGAAATCAGACTTTGAATCTCAGAGAAAGATATTATTACAACTTCCAGGATTGGAAGTTTTGAGTTGGTTTTCTTTAACGGTAATCCGGGTATCTGTTTTTTCAATCAGGTACCCGGTTCTAGCGACGGCGATTTCTCGTCAAGGTTGGGGGGGGGGGGGGGTGGAGGAAAAATCGTACAAGCAACAATAATTGTTAAGCATTTTGTACTCGGTGTCTCTTGTGTATCCTGGGAAATTTTTGAAAATGTGTGCTGATCTTTGTGTATTCTGGTGCATCCTGGTGCATGTAAAAGCCAATGACCCATAAAAAATATTTGGGGGGCACATTGACCCCACCCCGGATTGCCGCGCCCATGACATGCCCATTTTTTTTACTACCCGTAAATGCACACCCCTACAGACTACAGAGCTTCCTGGTACTAATTTGGACATTATAATGAACATAGTGAAAACAAGTTTCATGAATACTCTCTACATTAACAAAAAAGTAACACTACATGCAGGCATGAAAGAGCAAAAAGGATGTACATTTTTGTACTTGGCCAAAATGAAACTGGTCCATGTACCCTTTATACTTGTGCACCATGAAAAGAAGATTCTGTATTTAATACGGCCAGGGCTCTTTAATAGCAGGCAGATGATACATATTGCAGAGTAAGTATAATTTGTATGCTGTTGTTTGTATTCATACAAAAAGATTAACTACATTTGAAGTAGGGCTGTCCCAAATATACCGAATATTCGATTATTCGATTGTCAGCCGAATAATCGAATACCTTTTTGTCTATTCGAATTTTCAAAAATAATATATACATGTATGCATGTGCAGATACTCTGAGGCCATTTTAATAGAAAATTTACGGTGCTTAGCAGTGTCAAACGTAGCACTTTGTCACAGTACTTTTTGTGGGTGGAGGTTTATTGTTCCCGTCCGTAAAACACTTAACAAAACGCAGGCTGGTTTTTTGTTATCAGAACGTTATACCCGTAATGATCTTGATACAACAGGCGCATGTAACAAAAATGTCAATGGAGCATCCATAATATCGATCGCCGCACGTTAAAACACCGGCATGCTTTGCGTGCAACTTTTCACCGCCACAGCATGCAGTTGCAGCTGACACGTAAAAAACTTGATCGGTGAGTATCGAATATTCGGTCAAACCCAGTTTCGAATAATTGAATATTAAATTAATTGAATATTGAATTATTCGAAAATGAACAGCCCTAATTTGCAGTTGGTACAAGTACCTAGGCCGAACAGGAGGGTTTAGTTCCTATAATGAATATATATGCACGTATGTAAAGCAATTTTGTGTCAACTCTGCAAGGGTGGATTAGATAAATACTAAATTTGCATTGGAAATTCCTTTGCTTGACAGTTTTCCTTAGACATACAGTAGTGAAATGCATATTAACCAACTGGTTTTCTGCAGATGCGCCCATTATAGAGGGGAACATCAGCTTCATCATCATCGTCCACTGCCTCACCATTAATCTCAGGCTCCCCAAAACTAATTGTGGCCATGTTGTGCAGACTGCACATGCAAGTAATATTTTACTTGCTCGTACTGGATTTACCCTATATATAAGACCAATGACCAAACATGGGAAGCGTCGTTTCAGCTGGCCAAACATCTCTTCAACCATATAACACGGGTTCGCTTGATGAGGCTGTTGTTGAATCGCCGCTCTCCATGTGTTTGAGGATTAAGAAATTGTGTCATCAGCCATGGTCGAAGGGCATATCCTGTGTCACCAAGTAGCACACCATTGATCCTGCAATACAAACAAAAACATCAGCCTGTAATTCTAGTTGTCTGATTTTGAGAACTCAGTGCAACACCGTTACTAAGGTGGCATCATGCTCGTGAAGGTAGAATTTGTCTTAAAGTTGAGGTGCACACATGCAAGTCTATATTCACATACATGTATAAACACATTTTAAAGCTGTGTTGATAATTGCTTTTAATTAAAAAATTCTTGTGTTTACGTAAAGCAAATACAAGAAGAATGCAAAGGATATTTTATACAAACCTTCTGTTTTCAAATATTTCACCAATCAAGTACACTGCCCTGAAGTATATTGCGCTGTCATGTGTGCTGCCAGGCCATCTTGTCACGATGTTTGTGATTTGATACGAAGCGTTGCAAATCATTTGGATGCCCCATAGGCGCACATTCGTGCAATCAATTGCACCCGGGCCACAACTCCTAAAATGTGAATTGAAACAGTACATGTATCAGGGTACATGTGGTTGGTTTCAAGAAGTAAACAATTTCCATTGTTCCATATGGCAAGAGTCAATTTCTGCTTTTGTTGTGCAAAATAATAATTGTCATACAAAACACCACGCAGCTGTAGCATCTGTAATAGCGCCCCCCATTCGACCATGCATAGTTCAATAGGTCATGTCTTTACACAAGTAGCATACGATCGGGAAACGTTCTCAAGTGGTGTTATTCTTTATTCCTAGTCCCAAAAACTTTAACCCCATGAGTACGGTATTTTACGGGAGACGTCGTGGTGCCGCGGCGGCTCTAGCAGCCAAGCGAACCGCTACAATGTGTTTGTGCAGTCAAGCGCAACATATACACAATAATCCAACAATGGATTGAAACTGCACAAACAGCTACCAATGGCGTCATCCGGCCTGGTGGCACTGTTTAATCCAACAATAGATTGAAACTGCACAAACGGCGGCCAATGGCGTCATCCGGCCTGGTGGCACTGTTTCTTTTGCGCCACATGGTGTCATCCGTACGCAAGGGGTTAAACTGGCGACAAGGACAGGATCTGTACACACAAGCATGTGACCTTCACAGTCAAGTGAGCCTAATAGTAGCTTTGCCGTCCATAGTAACGGGAATTTTTAGACATGTTTCCGTCCACGTTTCTGCACATTCGTTACACACAGACACACGTGTACAGTCAACATGGCATCTGCTATGCCCACGCGGCCTCCGTTGGAAGCACACAGCGAGCCCACCGCTCTCAGCATCAAGTGGGAAAAATGGATGAAACGTTTTGAAGGAGCGATGGTAGGATTCAACATCACCACATCCAAGAGAAAACGAGCTTTGCTACTGCATTATGGAGGTGAGCAACTCCAAACTGTATTTGACACACTCTCTGATACGGGCGATGAGAATGACTATGAAAAAGCTAAAGTGGCTTTGACAAATCACTTCATTCCCATCTATGAAACAATCCTCTTCAGGCGTCTCACACAAAATCCTGGTGAAAGTGTTGATCAGTACTGCACTCGACCGTAAACTATTGACTGATAATAACTGGGTGCACATCAAAGAAGCTACACCGCAGATCACTTGAGAAGCCGTACACCCTGCCTCAGTTATATTAGAGCTTGCTAGATCACTCAAACTGTCGGAGAAAAGGGCTGGTGACGTTGAAAACCAAAGCGAAACTCACCAAACTGTCCACGAAATCTCAGAGGCCAACTCGTCATGCTCAAAAAGGTAAATCTCCCCGACATGACAGCGCTCCCAAAACACAGAACAATGCAAAGCCAAAGATATGTCGCAACTGTGGAGGACACCCGCATGACCGAGAATGCCCTGCTAAAGGCAAAGAGTGTAGTTCTTGTGGTAAGCTCAACCACTTCTCGTCTCTCTGTCGATCCAGTAAACAAAAACAGCGATCACAGCACAAACCGCAGACTGAGAAATGTGGACGACTAGGATGACTCTTCATCATCAGATGACGAATACATCTTCGCAGTCGATACCCCTTCTCAAAAGCCTCGAACCACAATTCGCATTGAAGGCATTGACACGTCAGTTATCTTCGACTCCGGATGTCCCCGTAACATCATCGACAAACCCACATTCAGCCTCATCACTCTCTGCAAGCCGCTGAAACTGGACAAAAATGACATTCTTCTTTACTCATATGGTACAGATAAGCCACTGCCCATATGCGGTAAATTCACAGCGCTCCTCGAAACAGGAAACCGCTTTGCAACAGCAGATGTGTTTGTTGTAGACACCAAAGCTGGATGTCTCCTTGGCCTCAAAACAGCTCAGGACTTGGGACTCCTCACTGTCAATGACCCAGTCTGTGATATCACAGATCACAACAGCGAAGACTTCACCAAGTCATATCCGACCTTGTTTTCCCCTCATAAACTCAAAGGAGTACAGGTCAATCTCCACATCGATGAGTCAGTGCCTCCTGTTGCTCAACGCTATCGCAAAGCACCTTTCCATCTGCGCAAACAAATTGAAAAACACATTCATGATCTTGAAGATCAAGACATCGAGGATGCTGTTGGTCCTACTCCATGGGTGTCCCCTGTCATCGCAGTCCCTAAACCACACAACCTTGACAACATCCACCTGTGCATTGACATGAGGGCTGCAAACAAAGCCATCAAGCGTGTACGGCACCCATCACCAACAATGGATGAACTCATAGCCGAGCTCAATGGCTCACAAGTTTTCTCCAAATTGGATCTTCGGTCTGGATATCATCAGCTTGAACTAGTGCCAGAAAGTCGATATATCACTACGTTCGCTACACATGTCGTATTCAAGCGATACAAACGACTCATCTTCGGCATCTCTTCAGCCAGTGAAGTGTTCCAAAACACAATCCAACAAATTATTGAAGGCATACCCGGTGTGCTCAATGTCTCACTGATGACATTCTGATACATGCCCCCACCATGGAAGAGCACAACAAGAGGCTACACATGCTTCTTGAGTGCTTGCAGAAAAAAGGCCTCCCGCGTTTACTTCTTGGACTTGTCTTCAGTGGACATGGCATCTCCCCAGATCCGCGAAAAGTCAACGCTATCAAAAATACTAGTGCCCCACAGATAGAGCCCAGTGGAAGTCCGCAGCCTACTTGGTATGACAAGCTACAGTTCATGCTTCATACAAAATTTCTCGACTATCCCCGATCCCCTTCACACACTTACCGAGAAAGACTAAAAGTTTGAATGGAACGCACGACGTAGCACTCCAACAACTAAAAGACTCACTCTCGCGCGAAGCTGTCGGTGCATATTTCAACCCAGCCAAAGACACGAAGTATGGGTTGATGCAAGTCCTGTTGGCCTCGGTGCAATGCCAACACAAACTGATAAACAGGGATTAAGCAAAGTGGTCAGCTATGCCAGTCGCGCTCTGACACCCACTGAACAAAGCTACAGCCAAATCGAGCGAGAAGCCATTGGAATCACTTAGGGAATTCAACACTTACACATGTACAAGCATTTACAGTTGTCACCGACTATAAACCACTCATCCCAATATTCACCAAACCTCAGGCAAGCCCATCTCCGCACATACAGAACTGGCTACTCAAACTGCAGTCATACGACATGTCTGTTGTTCATTGCGCTAGAAAGAACAACCCCACAGACTACATGTCCAGACATCCTTGCCCGAACAGCGCCATTGACAGTCTCTCTCAAGAAGCCAACATTTTGTCAACTTCGTTGCCAACCATTCAACTCCCAAAGCCATCACGCTTGAAGAGATCCGTCGTGAAACTGACAAAGACCTTGCTCTCCAAACAGTCAAACGAGCATATCGCGATGGACAATGGTTCAAGCTCAAGGACAACTACAATGCATTATGGGCAATTCGTGATAGCATTACAGTCACAGAGTGTGGTGTAGTCCTGCGAGAACAAGTACGCATTGTAATCCCTGCTAGTTTCAAGCAACAGCGCATTCTAAATCTTGCCCACAGCGGTCATCTGGGAATATCGAAAACCAAGTCTCTGCTACGCGAAAAGGTATGGTTCCCAAACATTCACCAGAAAGCTGAAGAACTTGTCAAACACTGTCTTGCCTGCCAAGCTTCCATTGTGGAACACAAACGCGAACCCTTGTCAATGACAGATCTTACCGCGTATACCCCTGGCAAAATGTCAGTGTTGATTTCTGTGGCCCATTCACCTCTGGAGATTACCTACTTGTGTGTATGGATGATTACTCCAGATTTCCATGTGTCGAAATCCTACGTTCAACTTCAGCTCGTGCTATGATTCCCATCATGGACAAGATCTTTGCTGCACACGGTATGCTGCACACTATATTTGTATTGTTTTATGACCAATATATAACAAACACCCAAAATGTTAAAACGTGATACCGTTTTAGTTCCTCTTTAAATTACTTTTACCTTTAGCATATTTTGTTTGGCTAAATTTCCCACCCTTTTAACAATGTCTTTTTATGAAACACTTCATGTAACATCTTGGTAAATTATTCAAAAGGTATTAAAATGGTTGTTTATGCAGAGAATAAATATATCTTGCATCAAATTAAAAACTATTATTGTAAAGTTTTGACGGTCTGTTATATTGTTGTGACGGAGGTTTTAAGCATTCTTTAAAGAAGAAATCTTTAAATTCCATTCTGTCCTTGAAATAAAATCCATATCTGCCCCAACCACTCATTGACGTACCAACAACCCTCCTGAACATAATTTGCCTGATTTTTTAATATGTTATGACAGGGGTTAAGTTCAGATTAAGGTCAAGCATTTCTTTTCGGCTGCTGCGCTGTTAGTTGCCCACAAAAGGCCCTAACACTCACTCTAGCACCTGCACTTTAACTCTCTAACACTTCCACTCACCCTAAGGGCCATGTCACAGTCTGGACCATTTACATGCAATCACGTCCAACCAAATTTCACACAGAAAAATATAGAAATTCTTATTTTCACATAATTTTCTTCAGAAGAAAAATGTCTTTATCGCTCTCCAAGCATTCTTTTTAGGCTGCAGCGCTGTTACATGTAGTTGCCCACAAATTGCTAAGTCTAACACTTGCACTCTAACACCCGCACTCTAACACCCGTCATTGCCCGTACTCAAAGCCCCTAACACTCTCTCTACCTCTGACTTTCCTTCTCTCTTACTCTCACATTCTAACCTGAACACTGGCACTTGCACTGTAACACTTGCACTCGAACCTTAACCCTAACACTTGCACTGTAACACTTGTACTTGAACCTTAACCCTAACACTAATTTTTATATTCTTAGCCAGCATGCAGGCCTAGATCAGCACAATAGACCTACGCTGTTTAGTCGATGAGTAAGTCAAACACTCTCTCTACCTCTGACTCTCCTTCTCTCTTACTCTCACATTCTAACCCGATCACTAGCACTTGCACTGTAACACTTGCACTGTAACACTTGCAACACTTGCAACACTTGCAACACTTGCACTGTAACACTTGCACTGTAACACTTGCCCTCGAACCTTAACCCTAACACTTGAACTCAAACCCTTAACTCTAACACTAATTTTAATATTCTTAACTCGCTTACTCTATTTTTCCATCAACTTTAGGAGAGATCAACATCTGGCTCCTGGCTGTCAAGACCTCGAGGCCACCCAAGATCATCATGGACAGAACTGGAATGGCCTAGTGAGATAGACAGCATGCAGGCCTAGATCAGCACAATAGACCTATGCTGTTTAGTAGATGAGTAAGTCAAACACACTCTCTACCTCTGACTCTCCTTCTCTCTTACTCTCACATTCTAACCCGATCACTAGCACTTGCACTGTAACACTTGCACTGTAACACTTGCACTGTAACACTTGCACTGTAACACTTGCACTGTAACATTGCACTGTAACACTAGCACTGTAACACTTGCACTGTAACACTTGCACTGTAACACTTGCACTGTAACACTTGCCCTCGAACCTTAACCCTAACACTTGAACTCAAACCCGTAACTCTAACACTAATTTTAATATTCCTAACTCGCTTACTCTATTTTTCCATCAACTTCAGGAGAGATCAACTTCAGGAGAGATCAACATCTGGCTCCTGGCTGTCAAGACCTCGAGGCCACCCAAGATCATCATGGACAGAACTGGAATGGCCTAGTGAGATAGACAGCATGCAGGCCTAGATCAGCACAATAGACCTACGCTGTTTAGTAGATGAGTAAGTCAAACACTCTCTCTACCTCTGACTCTCCTTCTCTCTTACTCTCACATTCTAACCCTATCACTAGCACTTGCACTGTAACACTTGCACTGTAACACTTGCACTGTAACACTTGCACTGTAACACTTGCACTGTAACACTTGCAACACTTGCACTGTAACACTTGCACTGTAACACTTGCACTGTAACACTTGCACTGTAACACTTGCACTGTAACACTTGCACTGTAACACTTGCACTGTAACACTTGCACTGTAACACTTGCACTCGAACCTTAACCCTAACACTTGCACTGTAACACTTGCACTCGAACCTTAACCCTCACACTAATTTTTATATTCTTAACTCGCTTACTCTATTTTTCCATCAACTTCAGGAGAGATCAACATCCGGCTTCTGGCTGTCAAGACCTCGAGGCCACCCAAGATCATCATGGACAGAACTGGAATGGCCTAGTGAGATAGACAGCATGCAGGCCTAGATCAGCACAATAGACCTACGCTGTTTAGTAGATGAGTAAGTCTAACACTCTCTCTACCTCTGACTCTCCTTCTCTCTTACTCTCACATTCTAACCCGATCACTAGCACTTGCACTGTAACACTTGCACTGTAACACTTGCAACACTTGCACTGTAACACTTGCAACACTTGCACTGTAACACTTGCACTGTAACACTTGCCCTCGAACCTTAACCCTAACACTTGAACTCAAACCCTTAACTCTAACACTAATTTTAATATTCTTAACTCGCTTACTCTATTTTTCCATCAACTTTAGGAGAGATCAACATCTGGCTCCTGGCTGTCAAGACCTCGAGGCCACCCAAGATCATCATGGACAGAACTGGAATGGCCTAGTGAGATAGACAGCATGCAGGCCTAGATCAGCACAATAGACCTACGCTGTTTAGTAGATGAGTAAGTCAAACACACGCTCTACCTCTGACTCTCCTTCTCTCTTACTCTCACATTCTAACCCGATCACTAGCACTGTAACACTTGCACTGTAACACTTGCACTGTAACACTTGCAACACTTGCACTGTAACACTTGCACTGTAACACTTGCCCTCGAACCTTAACCCTAACACTTGAACTCAAACCCTTAACTCTAACACTAATTTTAATATTCTTAACTCGCTTACTCTATTTTTCCATCAACTTCAGGAGAGATCAACTTTAGGAGAGATCAACATCTGGCTCCTGGCTGTCAAGACCTCGATTCCACCCAAGATCATCATGGACAGAACTGGAATGGCCTAGTGAGATAGACAGCATGCAGGCCTAGATCAGCACAATAGACCTACGCTGTTTAGTCGATGAGTAAGTCAAACACTCTCTCTACCTCTGACTCTCCTTCTCTCTTACTCTCACATTCTAACCCGATCACTAGCACTTGCACTGTAACACTTGCACTGTAACACTTGCACTGTAACACTTGCACTGTAACACTTGCCCTCGAACCTTAACCCTAACAATTGAACTCAAACCCGTAACTCTAACACTAATTTTATTATTCTTAACTCGCTTACTCTATTTTTCCATCAACTTTAGGAGAGATCAACTTCAGGAGAGATCAACCTCCGGCTCCTTGCTGTCAGGACCCCGAGGCCACCCAAGATCATCATGGACAGAACTGGAATGGCCTAGTGAGATAGACAGCATGCAGGCTTAGATCAGCACAATAGACCTACGCTGTTTAGTAGATGAGTAAGTCTAACACTCTCTCTCTACCTCTGACTCTCCTTCTCTCTTACTCTCACATTCTAACCCGATCACTAGCACTTGCACTGTAACACTTGCACTGTAACACTTGCACTGTAACACTTGCACTGTAACACTTGCAACACTTCCACTGTAACACTTGCACTGTAACACTTGCACTGGAACACTTGCACTCGAACCTTAACCCTAACACTTGCACTGTAACACTTGCACTCGAACCTTAACCCTAACACTAATTTTTATATTCTTAACTCGCTTACTCTATTTTTCCATCAACTTCAGGAGAGATCAACATCCGGCTCCTGGCTGTCAAGACCTCGAGGCCAACCAAGATCATCATGGACAGAACTGGAATGGCCTAGTGAGATAGACAGCATGCAGGCCTAGATCAGCACAATAGACCTACGCTGTTTAGTAGATGAGTAAGTCTAACACTCTCTCTACCTCTGACTCTCCTTCTCTCTTACTCTCACATTCTAACCCGATCACTAGCACTTGCACTGTAACACTTGCACTGTAACACTTGCAACACTTGCACTGTAACACTTGCAACACTTGCACTGTAACACTTGCCCTCGAACCTTAAGTAGTATAGGGATTTGCCGATTCAGCGACAAAACCCGATTTTTCACTTCCTTCCCCAATTTTGCTGTGGGTATATACATCAAATTTAAAAAAACAAAAAATATTCTAAAAATAGCCCAAATTTAATTCAAAAATTTGCTGGGGTACTACGCTCCAAAATTAGCACAAAATCAAGAAAATAAAAAGTATTTTCCATATCCCACAAGCATACGAAATATCCGGGGCGCCCGGGCGAAGATTTGTCGTATGGCAAAAAAACCCTCATCTCTACACTCAGTAGAGATGAGGGTTTTTTTGTGTCTTGCGTTACTAACTACAACTACTCTTTGCAAGGAGCGCTAGGCCTAGTCTCTAAACTCTCTTGAGCACTTGTGTAGCTAGGAGGTTTATCTATACTCGCGTTAGAATCACGCTCATACTCTTTACATATTTCTAATTTAAAGTTGTAAGTTTTGCGATAAGATCTTTTTTTTCTTTCGCTAGAAGCTCGACCACTTTCTTTTTAACCTCATCGTCTATTTCTTTTTGGTTAGAAACAGACTCTTCTCTCGCTTTAGTTTGCGTCCTAATATCTTCTTTCATTCCATAAAACTTTTTCAATTCATCGTTAATCAAAGCAAATTCTTCGTGACTTACATCGCCATCGTCTACAGCCTGAGACACCAATTCATTTATCGTATTTAATTTTGTTTCGGCTACTACTCTAATCTCATCGTGTTTCTTAGCTTTACCTCTAAACTTTTTACTAAATCGTTTTAATGCCAAACTTACACCCACGCATCCTATAGCTAATCCTTCTAGCACCACACCTACAGGTATACTAATGATACCAACAACGCTGACTATGCCTATTGTACCGGATAAAGCTCCGAGACATTCTATAACGGTCTCTGCGTTAGATAAACAGGTAATAATTTTATTATACTTTTTGTGCAACCGTTCTCTCTTATCTCTCTCGTTAGATATCTCTTTTTGCACTCGTTCGATTTTATTTAACCTAAAGACTGAAGACTCGTTCGTTTCTATAGGTGCACTATAATCGGGCAATTTAGGGTAAACGGATTCTGCGGTCATTTTATAAAGTGATATATTATTTTAAATTTTTTTGCATGTATACTAGTATCAAAGTACCAACACCTACCAATAATGCCCACACGTGCTCCGCCAACCAACCGACACTCTTGCTCAATAGATTAAACAACCAACTCGCGATAGTACCCAAAATACCCGGTAAAGCGGCTAATAACTTAGCAAATTAGACAAGTTTTTTAAATGATTACTTATCCAATCTTTCACGTTACCTCCTGACGTAGGCGTAGGAGTAACGGGGGTCGAAGCAGGAACAACCGCCGCACCAGCTGCTGCAGCAGCCGAACCACCACCACCACTAAAAGCCGCTACCAAAGAACCAACGATCGCACCTATAACTAAAGTAAACGCGGCCAATATAGTAGCAACCCTCACACCCTTTTTTCGAAACAGAGCTGCAACCTTTTCTCTTAGCGAGGTATCGCCATCCATCATTTTATTAAACGTTCCTTTGATTCTAGAGATTTTACTTTTTATTCCTCGTTCATTTTCGCGCACCACTGTCATTCTAGCGGATCTTTCATCATTTAGATCTTTTAATTGATCGGCTATTTCTCGTCTCTCTTCTTCGCTCGTTGCTTCAGTTAGTTCAGCTTTGGTTTGATTAATTTCATCATCTAACCTTCTTAATCGAGCTAAATTTAATACTAACTCACCTTTGTGAGTTTCTAACGCTTTGATTGAACCAGCAATTTCTCTAAGGTTCTTTAATCCTGTAATTTTAGCTAATACTTTTTCTCGTTCAGCTAATATTTTTTCTCGTTCATCTATTTTAGTTTTTTGTTCATCTATTTCAGTTTTTCGTTCATCTAATGTAGTTGTTCGTTTAGCTACTCTTTCGTTCGATCTATCTAATGTTTCTACTCGTCCACCTACTATATTTATTGTTTTATCTAATTCGTTAGCTCGTTCATTTAATTTAGTTTTTTGTACATCTAATGCAGTTATTTTTTTAGCTAATGCGTTAGCTCGTTCATCTAATTCTTTTTCTTGTTTATTTAATAGATCAATTAGTATATTTACTTCTTTATATACTTTTCCATCAAAATCAGGATCTTGTTTAGTTAAATCTACGTCTTCTTCTCTCAATACATCTACGATTACTTCTTTTACGGTATCGTCGACATCATCGACCGCTTTTGGAAGTTCACTAAGCTCAATATTTTCGGGGTGTATCTGGCTTAATTCTTGTTGAGGTTTACTAGTTAATCTAGCAGATGCATAATCATCAAAACCAAGATTATATCTGATAAATTCTGCGTCAGTTCTACCTTGAATAGTGTTTAATTTTAAAAACAAGCGCGGATTTTTTTTGTGTGTTAATTTAACCCATTTCTTTCCTCTATCCCATCTTACAGATAATCCCCCATCTTCATCACTTCTAAAATTAGTAGTATCTTCAATACCTGGTGTATATCCAGTAGTCTCATATATAGATTTATAGAAATTGGATAGTTTTTCTTTTACCAACTCTGTCTTAAGTTGTCCTATTGTTGTAGGGCCATCTTTAAGTATTCTAAACCGATTTTCTATTTCTCCATAATAATCATCGCCTCTGTCTAATTCTAAATCAGCATCATCATCAGCGTCTCTGTTAAATTCGAAATCAGCATCAGCATCAGCTTGTTCGTCTTCTCGACCTCGGCCACCCATTTCATCCATAGGTACAAATTCTCCGCCTTCAGCCATTTTAATAAGTAGTATATTTTATATTTTACGTAGTATTTACTACATTCTGAGGAATTATTCCTTGACTCACCAACCAAGTAACAGTAGCTAGAGCGCTACCTACCGTAGCGGTGATTTTAATCGTATCTTCTACGTCTAGATTTCCCAAATCGGCGGGCTTAATTTTCAAAAGTTTTTTACTCAACATAGTATAACCTACGGTCAACAAACCTATCACAGCGCCGTGATAAATAGTATTTGCAACGTTTTTAGTATCCATTTTACTTGTACAAACATTTTATTTTGTTTTATTTATTCCATTTCTAATAGTTCTTCAACTTTAGGGGTTGAAGTTGCGATCGTAACTCCTACCCCCTCATCTCGCTGTGAATCTACAGGTTTACTCTTTTTAAACGCGAGATATCCAATTCCTAAAACAACCAAACCAACTATCGCATATCCCCAGCTAGGAATGTCTCTCATTGTTGGCGTTTGCTGGGGAGGTTCTTCTTCTATACTTTGCATTTTTTGTATTTGTTCTTTCATCTTTCTATTTCTTTCGGCCAGTTTTTTACCTTGCTCTACTCTTTTAGGGTCTTTTGCTCTTTTTTTTGTGACTCTTGATAGAGCCGACTGAGCCGGCTCTTGGGGAGGCAGGGGAGGCTCTTGGGGAGGTGGAGTCTCTTGGGGAGGCTGAGGGGTCTCTGATACTTGATCCGTCGTTGTCGTTTCTAGACTCATCTTTAATAATACTACTATTATTTGTTGTTGTATTATTACTACTATCTACCTGTAAATGTTTAGTCGTGATCAACATAGCCACCAAAGGAGATAAATAAATCCCATAATTGTAATGCACTTCGCAAAGTAAACTGGACAAGCTGCTAGAAATAACGGGATCTTTTTCTAAGTCGTTGATAAGGGCTTCTTCAGAATCTAAACAAAGTTTATAACCGAATGGTGAAGCCAGCGGCAAAGTCGCGCCTAAAGCTTTTGCGTAACAGGTCAATACGCAACTCCCCAAACTGACTATCATTTCTTTACCGAGCTTGGCTTCGTATCTTTTATATAGCTTTTCTTGTTTTTCCACAGTCAAGCCCTCTATTTCATTGATGGAGTATTCTTTACCGAAATATTTTTTAGAATCACCGGAAGCAACTATGCCCAAAAGTCTATTTTTGGGCATAGTTGCTTCTGGGGTTATCGCTATGGCCGTGGGTGTAGCAGCTACTATTGGATGAGGTTCTTGAGATAACGTGCTTAGAGATTCTATCGACTTGCTCATTTAAAATAGAACTATATTTTTTAATCTTATTTCTACAAGAAATATAATCGTAAGAAAATAAAGATAAGTTGATGGCTATTACTAGTTTTAATAATAGATCTAGATATTCTATCATATTTTATAGATGACTAGATAATCTGTAGATCATCTATTAGTTATCTATAGATCATCTATTAGTTATCTAACAGTTATCTATAAATCATCTACAAATCATCTAACAGGTATCTAATAGATCAACTATAGATCAACTATAGATCAACTGCCAACAGACAGGAGGATCAGTTTTTACCAATAATTTACTAAAAGGCACATCTCTTAAGATCTTTTTAATTCTCGATCTTTCTTCTAGGGGCACCGCATCATTTTCATCGAGGCATTGATCGAAACTATTTTTATCTTTGCAATAGAACAATACGACAAATGCAGTTTGAGCTCTAAAATCTGTCATTACGCAATTATACTTTTGAGTCATTAACCAACAGTAGTGATTGTCGTGCCTACCGCTAAACGCCAATTTCGTTAAAACGCAAGTGTTTTTCCCGAGCGCCGCCTTACGATATTTTATGTCTTGTTCCGAGCTACAATCGTCTATCAAAAACAAAACGTGCGATCCTTTAAATCGAGCTCTATAAAATGCTAAAGCTTCGTTGAGAGACACCTTTTCTACCTCTAAATCGCATAGGTATATCTCGGGGTCTAACCACAACCAACGTCTCTCGCGATATGTCTTGTTGTTGCTCAACGTAGGACAAATAACTACGATATTTTCAAAGTGATCTTTATACTCAGTTTCTAATAGATCTAAAATATATTTGGTTTTGCCCGAATTAGTCCTACCGCATACTAGCGCGCAGTGTGGTGTTTTTGGAAACGTTTTATGCATTGCTTATTTAATAGTAAAGACTATTTTAAGAGTAACTACCGCTAAATCTTCCATCTTCTAGCACCAACTGACCATCCATCACCAAGAAAACGTAACATTTTAGAGCACCAGATGCCTCAGCCTCTCTTTCTAAATGGAGAGAAATACCGCCACCTACGTCTCCTATTTTCCTGCCGGAACCGTGACTTTTGTTGTCGTCGGTTACCCTCGTATCTAGCCAAAGACCGTAACTAGTGGTTAAATAGGAGCCTAGCGTCATATCGTGCAATTCTAAGTCTTTGGACACGCTGGCACCAAATTCTGTATTAGAGTCGCCGAAAAACCTGGTAATCTCGTCCCAGTGTTGATAACGCTTCATGCCCTGACTATACAATTGATTCGGCTTACCCTCTATCGTAACGTCTACTTTTTCGATCTTTGGATTATAAAAAATTCGAGGATCTTTTTCGGCCGATTCTTTAAATAAAAGAAGTATACCTTTGAGATTTCTAATGGCTTGATTTAGATTAATGTTCCAAGTAGTATCGGACTTGTTTAACGTTAAAACCGTATATCTTTGAACTTTTTCGTATAGAAAATGAGTTTTACCTCGATATTTTAGTCTGATACTATCTGCCAATGTTTTATTGGTCACCGTTTCAAACTCGAGATCTAACCCCGAAATTTTATACTTTGCGTTATTATCGGTAGATTTTACTACGCTAGAGTGATCGTTAAATGTAAATTCATAAGTTAGTCTATCTTTGAGCGTCGATGGACTAAAAGGCTGATGATCCGTAAGCATTTCAAAATCTAGAGGAATATAATATCGATTACCGTAAGCGTTGGCAATCGATTTGTCTTTTCCACCATTCGCGCTAGCAATCCCATCGCTAGCGCCGATTCTGAGTTTCGTGACGTTGCTATCTTCAAGCCCTCGATACGCATCGTTCGCGCTGGCTGGTCGCCACATGTCTTTATACGCGTTATATACATCGGCATCCGTAAACGCTACGAAATCTTTACCTTCTAGTTTGATTCTTACGCCACTAATTAAATTTCGGGCGACGTTATAATATAGAGTTCTTGCATCGTCTTCGTTAGTGCCTTCAGATTCTAAGTCTATATTAAAAGCTAATCGCACTGTACCCGGCACGACTACATCGTCTTGACTCAACATAGGAAATTCAACGATCAACAGACTGCCAGCCGACGCGGTACTAGGATTATGAGTAAGAACCAACGATTGCCTCAACCCCTTCAACGCTCTAGGATTTTTTAAACTTCTGTGTGGATTCAGTTTGCTTCCATAAATTGCGTTCATTTTACTTAACGAAACAAAATAAAAAACAAAAAAACTTTTAGACAAACTTATAAACTAAAAATCCTAAAACAGCAGTGCCTCCTACGATAAATGCAATTTCACCATCTTTTTTACCTTCGCTGGATACGTAAAAGTCTGACAATACAGGTTCACGAGGTAATCTCAACTCTTCCTTGGTTACTTCGTTATATAGTCTCAACGCATCATCTACATTTCTAAAATCTTTTTGAGCCTTGGCTTCTTTATGTAGTCGATCGTTTAGATAATCTAGCATCTTGGTTCTTTGTTCCACCCAATCTTGTTTAGCTCGAGTTAATTTTTCTAAAGCGAGGTCATGTCGTTTACGTTCTTCAGCCGGCGATCCACCCATAATCGAAAATAGAAAGTTCGATCCGCTAAACGCTAAAGCATTTACAAGAGCTCCACCAACCATCATTAATAAACTCGCCATTTTTAATAAGTCGTTAAAATAAAATGGAAACAAAACTAAGTAAAATATTTTACAGCCCTAAAGGATATTGGAAAGGTGCAGGCGCTATAAAAAAATTGTCGCTAAAAGCTAACGTACCCGAGCCAGACGTTAGAAATTGGTTGAGAAAACAAGCCATGTGGCAAATATATTTACCAGCCCCCAGTTTTATACCGAGACCTACGAGTCTCAATAAGGTTATAGGGCGACCTAATGAACAACATCAAGCGGATCTGTTGTATCTACCTCACGATGTAGTTAGACGAAAAAGATATAAATACGCGTTGACGATCGTAGATGTGGCCACTCGATATAAAGAAGCTGAACCCTTGACGAATAAAACGAGTACTCAAGTTGTAGAGGCGATAAAAAAGATTTACAAAAGATCACCCTTGTCTTGGCCTCTCACGATAAAAGTAGACCCCGGTACAGAATTTATGGCTGAATTTAATACTTTGATGCGAACTCGCAACGTCGCAGTACAGAAAGGCGAGGTTGGTAATCATAAAGCTCAAGGTATAGTAGAAAGATTTAATCGTACTTTAGCCGAAAGATTATTCGGTCATCAATACGCTCAAGAAATGTTAGAGCCTACCGAGCGCAGTCGCGAGTGGGTAAAAAGATTGCCCGATGTCGTAAAAGCGTTAAACGACGAAGAAACTAGATTGATATCGACTATGAAAGGTAAACCGTTAACTCCTAGAGCGGCTATGTCCCAGTTAGAAATAAAGCAATTGAGTTCCTCGGGGCTCAAGAGCCCCGAAGTCGCGCTAATCGTAAATGACGATATCGTTAGATATCTTTACGCTCCTGGAGAGCTCGAAAAAGACGTTAGAAGAAGAGCTACCGATCCTATTTGGAGCTTAGAAATGTATACGATTAGAAGGAGAACGACAAACCCCGGACAGCCCGCGTTGTACTGGCTGACTAACGGCCCCAAGAGATCGTTCGTTAAGAAAGAATTAATGGTAGTTCCATCAGATACTGAGTTACCACCTTCCTCAGCGGCGTAAAATATCGTAAGCTAGATACCCAACCCCAGCAACGACTATTAAACCAACGACTAAAGCCGTTTTTTCTTGTTCGTGCGAGTCTGGCGGTTGAGTATCTACGCTCGTAGGGAGTGGCGGTGGGAGTACTTGAGTATCTACGACCAGAGGTAGCGGAGGTGTAGGGGTTGGTGATGGGTCTAAATCGTATGATGGATCTAAATCGTCTAAATCGTCTAAATCGTCTAAATCGTCTAAATCGTCTAAATTCTGCTGGGTATCTATCTTACTCTTTTTTACGGGGGATGGTGGGGGTGGCGGTGTAGGGGCAGGTACGACCGTAGGGAGTGCGACCGTAGGGAGTACGTCTGAGTTCAAGTTGATGTTTAATCCTATCGATGTGTCAGGTGTAGCTATCTGTATATTATTATTATAACCTGGGTGAATACCGACTAAAAGCTCCATATTTGATGGAATTAAGTATAATCCAGGGCTAATCACAAAGTTTAACGAGCTTCTAGCGTACTGTAAAGAATCTTGAAATCTGGTTATAGAAGATTCCAAGTCCGTAGGGCTGTTGATGACATCTTCTACTATATTTTTAAATTGTCTTTGCGCATCTAATCCGGTACCTGCAGTTAGTATACTCGTTTTTGTTTGGGCTTGCGCACCGAGCATGGCGTACACGTACGTTCTAATGCTTTCGTTTATTTTTTCTATACCAACGTTGGTAAACGAGCTCTTCTGACGTATAAAATTTTTAAAACCGAGTCGTACAACGTCCGCGGATTGTCTGATATACGCGATCGTAATTTTACTATAATGTTTCGCATCTCCTGACTCTACAAATCCCATGTAGGTGGCACCAGGATTCATAGCTTCATAATCGTATTCCCACAATTTATTAGCTGTCACATATTTACCCGTACTCGAGTCATATTCAGCCGAAACATTGTAAAGCTTAATAGGGTTATAATTTTTACCGGGTACGGATACAGGTATATCTGGTGAGTACTTATTTATTTTAAACGCATAAAAATAAGCGGTACCTAATCCTCCAGAAGTTAAGTCTGCGGTCTGTTTAAAACTCAAGTTTGGATTAACATTAAAATATTGACAAATATCGCTATAAGCGCCTTTATCGATGTTATTGTTTAGATCGTCGAATATATTGTCGTTTGGAATTGTGCATTTTAGAAAGTATAGTATCTTTCTGATCGTGAAATATACGTGAAACTTGAATAAAGCCGATATTACGGGGTTTTTATGTAGTAACGATTCTAGTCCTACGCCGCAACCAGAAGTCGCGCACCAAAATGCAAAGTTGAGTTGATTTTGATAAAACACCATGGGGTCCGATGCGTAACGTTTGACCACTTCGTCGCTCTTCACGTCAGACATTTTATAAGCGCTAAATATATCAAATAGTCGAGCGATAAAACTCGCATTTGTGTTGGCGTTTACGATGATGTTAGATTGACCCAAGTGCATGCTCAATGGGTTACTCTCCGGGGTTATCGCTTCGTACCTCATTGAGTCGTCTTGATTTCTAACTATATTCACGATATCTAAAGCTGGGCTTATCGCTTCGTGCTTGTTGCCAACGCTTTGTGCTTGCGTATGCCCTACGCGGGCAGCTAGATTCGCGATATCTAGAGCATTCATTTTATTATAATAAACCAAATATTTTTTTATTCTAATAAAATGGAATCGCACGTTTTTGAAATGTTTGATAACGAACAAACGTTTAGATTGTCAAAACCTATAGATAACTCTAAGGGAGATTACAGTATGAGTTTAACCAGCGCGATATTAACCGCGGGTTTCTACAACATGGCTAGTAATAGCGAAATTAACTATTTTATACATCAAATCGATCCAAACACTGGTAAAAAAACGGGTAGTACGGATGGTAAAATTGATATTCCTGCTGGATATTACGATATAGATTGGATAGAAGAGAGACTCAGTAAATTAGTTTGGTTAGAAGTCTCCGTAGATAAACTTAATAAAAAAATATTTTTAAATGTAACGGAAGAAAATAACGATCTACGCTTTGATAAAAACATTAAACAATTGTTGGGGATAACGGCCAAAAAGTTAGTTTTTGGTGTAGATTATGTAGGGCATTATAATACAATGCCCATCGATGAAATTTTTTTATATTGCGATCAGTTATCTACGTCTAATAATTTCTATAATGGAGGGGGAACGCACTTGCTAGACATTATACCGATAACGAAAAGAGACGATACGATTGTCGAGCGTGCAAGAATAACCGCTCGTAGACTCGTGGGTGATAAGATAAACCAACTTAGCTTTAGTATCAGAGACCGAGACGGCGCTTTAATAAATAATCGAGGAAAAAAGATTAGTTTTAACTTGACGATTGGTAAATTTTAAGCGATTTTTTAAAGCTTTTGTAAGCTTAAATAAAATGGAATCGCACGTTTTTAAAATGGATGGTAACGAACAAACGTTTAGTCTGTCAAAACCTATAGATAACTCTAAGGGAGATTACTGTATGAGTTTAAACAGAGCGATATTTACCGTCGGTTTTTATAATATACCTCAACCTATGATTATAGGATGGAAAATATGGGGTCGGCCTAAGGGCCCGTGGCATCAGCAGGATGTAACTCGCGGTGAAATGGTAATTCCAGCTGGAAATTATGATATCGATGAGTTAGTAGCTGAATTTAATAAATTAACTATCATCAGAGCTTCCGCGGACAAGCTTAATAAACAAATTATTTTTAATGCCGGTATTATTAGTTCAGATGTTTATGACGTTATAATTATATTCCACTCATATGCTAGAAGAGTGTTGTTGGGTCTACAAGAGGCTATATGGGTACCTTTTTTTGATGGTAAAACTGAGGATGAACTTGTAGTACATTATAGTATGAATTATGTGGATGCAATTTTTTTACATTGCGATCAATTATCTACGCCTAATAATTTCTATAACGGAAGGGACACGCACTTGTTAGACGTTATACCGATAACAAATATTTATGCTCGTTCAGATGTAATCACAACTGTTCAAAATAAAAGAAAAACTGTCATACCTCTAATTAGGAGTAAAATACCCGAACTGAGTTTTTCTTTCAGAGACTGCGACGGCGAGTTAGTCGAGAATAACCATAAGAAATGTATTTTTAACTTGACGATCGGTAAATTTTAAGCGATTTTTTAAAGATTTTTTACGCTTTATTAAATGGAATCGCACGTTTTTAAAATGGATGGTAACGAACAAACGTTTAGACTGTCAAAACCTATAGATAACTCTAATGGAAATTACTGTATGAGTTTAAACAACGCGATATTTACCGTCGGTTTTTATAATATAAATCAACGAATGACTATAGGATGGGATTTGCTTTCTGATCGGCATACTCCAACTCAAGGTAGAATGGTAATTCCAGCTGGAATTTATACTATCGATGAGTTAGTAGCTGAATTTAATAAATTAACTATCATCAGCGCTTCCGCGGACAAGCTTAATAGACAAATTGTTTTTAATGCCGGTAGTATTAGTTCAGATGTTACTGACGTTACGATTACATTCCACCCATATGTTAAAAGAGTGTTGGGTCTACAAGAGACTTTATGGTCACCCGTTACTAGGGGCGAAATTGGGGATGAACTTGTAGGACATTATAGTATGAATTATGTGAATGCAATTTTTTTACATTGTGATCAGTTATCTACGTCTAATAATTTCTATAATGGAAGGGGAACGCACTTGTTAGATGTTATACCGATTTCATATATTGACGCTCGTTCAGATATAATCGCGACTATCCAAAATAAAAGAAAAACTGTCGTATCTCTAATTAGGAGTAAAATGCCCGAACTGAGTTTTTCTTTCAGAGACTGCGACGATGAGTTAATCGAGAATAACCATAAGAAATTTATTTTTCGAGTAGATATTTATAAAAATTCTTGTTCTGGCTAGAATAGACTAAAGGTTAGAATGATGGCCATAAGCCAGAGTGTCTATACCATTAGGTAAAATATATCTCTTCGTATCTAAAGGATTTAACGATTGCTTGACCTGAGCCTCTGTGTATATCATGTGACGCTCAGTTCCAAAACGAATCATCTTGTTTGAATAGCATTCGTTCGATAAAACGCATCGCTTATATTTTTCGTAAGATAGATCGTTGTTTATAACCACTCGGTTTACGCCTTTGGCCTTTTTTATAATATCGTGTTCCCCGTATAAAATCGAGTACATCTTCGATCTGATGCACGTAGCTTCGCTTATGACTTTTCCTCCGCATTCGTCTTTAAATTTACCGATGACTTTCTTGTTTGTATCGTCGTATAAAAAGTGGTCTCTCTCGTAGTTAGAAAAATCGTACAAGTCAGACTGTTTTTCTAGATCCCGATAAACGTCTTTCGTATAGATAATCAAAAGCAGCGAGTCCGTGTCTGTATACATCAATCTTACTTTATCGCCGTACGTCTTTTTTAATTGGTTGTAATAAAAGTCATACATTAGAGTCTTCGATAAATCTAAGATACTAACGCCGCAATAGATGGGCTTATTTAAATACGTTTTCTTTTTGTATGATTCCACGAATGAGAGACCGCATTCTTTAAACGCTGTAGTAGACTTGTAACAAGGTTTAGAAACTATTTTTTCGTATTCTTTTACTTGATCGTTTCTCAGTAGAACACCATCTATTCTATTTCTGACATTTTCCATAGTTTTGCCGAATACGGAATTATTCATCAATTTGAAAAAGTCTTTTTCGAAATCTGACTTTGCTTTCGTTCTGAGTTGCGTGTTTTTATCGATGTACGATTTCATCCAAGGTTTTTGTTTAAATTGTAACGCCCGATGTACTCTAGTTAGTTTTAGGCCTAGCCTCAAACACTGTTTTAAATTGACGTAATGCAATACATATTTTTCTTTGCGATATAGCGTACCTGTTAATTTTTTTACCTTAGCTCCATCTCCTATATCACTCGCCAACTTTCGTTGATACTCCGATAACCATTCTTCAGGTATGATTATATTATCGGCGGCTAAAGGATAATCGTTGTGTAGATCGTGTAGTTCGGATGGATATTCCAGGTCAACTTCGAACATATATCCCGTTGGAGCCTTATCTTTTAACGCCATGATACGATCGTGGGTAAATTGACTCGTATTGACCCATTTAAATCCGCCGTAAGGTAGCGGCCGACTCATGGCCCATCCGTAGAGGTTGTTGGCGTCTAGATAGAGAATATACGAATCGGGTTTATCTTGATCGTAATCTTTCAGGTACTTATTGTTGGCCTTAGCATAGCGCGTACTACCAACGCTCGATATTCCTCCTCTTTTCGCTTTTTCAAAAAATATATGTTTATCTATATCGGTTAATAATTCTAATTCTATTTTAGTATGCCTCAGCAACGCGTCCCAACTTAACCCCGGTGCCGTGAAGTAGTTGGCAGGATCCAACTTGTAATTCATTCTACACATTTGCCTAAAATTCTCGAATACGCTGGCTAGTAATAGAGTATCCGCGGTTACGTACAAGTCGTGGTATTCGCCCATGTTTTTTATGTTAAATGTCTGCCATACTCGTTGCGCGCGCGAGTAGTCTTCGTCCGTTATATGTTTGTCCTTTAGAGCGCTGTAAAAATGGTGTTTAGCTGGTAGACTACTCTCGCTAAATCGTTCAAAGCTGTCCATATACTCGTACGGATATACACCCTTTTGTAATAAGAGGTCTGCGTTTTCTTCGCCATAACGTTTCAGGAGTAGCCTAAAGGCGCCTCTCGGGCAAGACATTACCAATTTGTCGAGACCGCTAGACATAAAATGAAACGAGTCGATAAACATATATTGACCGATCGAAAATGAAATGTATTTTTCTGAATTTTTGGGTATACACCAGATATCTTGTTGATACTTAGAAATACCCTGCATGATCAAGTGCGCGTCATAGTTTTCTAAGTTGTGAAAGACGACCGGTATTTTCGTTTCACCGGGTTTTACTCGTAATTTAAGATTACAGTAAGCGTGTGCGGCTCCTCTGTACTTGCCGGTAGTGTGACAATGATCTCTTACTTTTCGAAATTTGTTAATTTTCTTTTGGCAGAACATACATTTTTTCTCGACGTATCCCTTTTCGTTTTCGCATGTGTATTCTTCCAGTTCTTCTTTACTTTTAGGTTCTACAGGATTACAGCACTGGCAATTACACGAGTAATTTTGATAAATTGGTTTTTCGCAAATCCAGCACTCGTTAGAGTTTAGGTGAATTTTTTCTTCTTTTAGCGTATATATTATCGGCTTAATGCGAGCTAGTAATTCATTAATCTTAGGTTCGAGTTCTTGCAACGAGGTTATAAAATTGTCTATAGCGCGTTCACCTCTATAAGTCTTTCGCTTGATCTGTTTGCCATCGCATCTTACTACAACGTAAGAATAACCGCAGGCTCTATGTTCGTGAGTTTTATTCGATGTTTTTTCTTGGGGTACTTGGGGCACCAAGATAGATTCAAAATCGGCGTATATGACGTAGGGTGCATCTTGTAAATTCTTAAAGTTTTTAAACATTAATTTGCTTTTGTCCAAGTATTTGTTCGCATTTTCATGCGGCATTTTAACAGTAGATAAAGCAGAGTCTATTCCTTCACAATCTTTTATGTGCCTGTCCAGCTTCTCTTTCGAACTAAAATGCGTTAAACATCTTAAGCAAAACATTTTACGATGTTGACTATTGGTAACGCCAGATAAGAATCTAGGTAAGTCACTTATCCAACAATAATGGCCGTCATATAATAGCAAACTGATAGTTTCTATATCGTATGGTCTTTTAGATAAATATAGCGGATATATCAAGCCCCTTTTGTCTTGTGGATAGGTTTTATTTTTGCAGTCTGCGTCGTATCCCAACACGTTTATACTTATATCGTTTTGTCTTTCTATTCTCGCTATCTGATTTATGGGTGTGGGGAAGTCTATGTTGGTGAAGTTTAATCCATCATCGGTTTTATAATTAGAAGCTCTGTTTTTTTGCCAACTATACAGCGGGTTGGTTTCTATTTGGTTTTTAACTTTATCGGTATATATACCTAGGACGGCTCTTAAACACCATCTTATACACTCTTGATCTTCATTTATGATGTTGACGGTTGCGTGTTTTTTAGTTATATATTCGGGTAGTTTTACGTAAGAAGCACCTACCAGAGGGTTAACTCTGTTTATGTTTATGTAAAACGCGACTATTTTATCTATGTCCAACCACTTCCTTTATTCGTATATTTATCTATCTGAGATAATATCATTTCATATTGTTTCCCGATAGTCGTAGCTATCTCGCTCTTGTTTAATACTCGATGTTGATAACTAAAATGAGTAGCGGTTGATTTTGTAGTCTCAACACCTGATTTTTTTACATACTTTATTTTCATAGCGATCTGTAGTTTCATCGTTTTTATTTCTCTTAATTCAGCTATGATTTTGTTTTTTATCATCGATGTATGGGTGTTGTAAAATTGCTCCGGATCGTCGATAAACAGACTCGGAATCAGTTCCAAATTTCTATAACTGTTTTCAAATCTTCTAGTCTCTCGAAATTCTGCTTCTCGAAAAGTATTTTGCTCCTTAAATCTTTTTATAGCTTCGACGTGATCTTTTTTTATCGCTCGACCGTTTCTACCCGAAGAAATAACTCGTAAATTTTTATCGTGCGCGAGTTGCGCTAACGAAGCTTTAGATCGTATTTTCAAATTTTTAAATTTGGCTTCTTCTCTTTTTATATCTCGAATATAATCTCGTCTGATATACGTATTACGGCGTCCTGTTGGTGTTCCTAAAGATAAGTTAT
The DNA here is from genome assembly GCA_037893225.1 of Hippasteria phrygiana. NCBI lineage: Eukaryota > Metazoa > Echinodermata > Asteroidea > Valvatida > Goniasteridae > Hippasteria > Hippasteria phrygiana. Next base: position 603,549 of record JAZGUH010000555.1, on the reverse strand, counting down.
ACTTATCGATATATCTTTTTAAAGATATTTTGTTCCATCTATTGTATCCTCGAATCATAGGTTGTGTTTCCATCTTTTATAATGGCAATATAATATTTTTTTTTAAAATAAAAAATTATTTAATTTTTTTTGGATTGCTACAAATTATGTTATTTAAAGGGCAGAGCCCGGGCGCCCCGGATATTTCGTATGCTTGTGGGATATGGAAAATACTTTTTATTTTCTTGATTTTGTGCTAATTTTGGTGCGTAGTACCCCAGCAAATTTTTGAATTAAATTTGGGCTATTTTTAGAATATTTTTGGTTTTTTTAAATTTGATGTATATACCCACAGCAAAATTGGGGAAGGAAGTGAAAAATCGGGTTTTGTCGCTGAATCGGCAAATCCCTATACTACTCCTTAACCCTAACACTTGAACTCAAACCCTTAACTCTAACACTAATTTTAATATTCTTAACTCCCTTACTCTATTTTTCCATCAACTTTAGGAGAGATCAACTTCAGGAGAGATCAACCTCCGGCTCCTGGCTGTCAGGACCTCGAGGCCACCCAAGATCATCATGGACAGAACTGGAATGGCCTAGTGAGATAGACAGCATGCAGGCTTAGATCAGCACAATAGACCTACGCTGTTTAGTAGATGAGTAAGTCTAACACTCTCTCTCTACCTCTGACTCTCCTTCTCTGTTACTCTCACATTCTAACCCGATCACTAGCACTTGCACTGTAACACTTGCACTGTAACACTTGCACTGTAACACTTGCACTGTAACACTTGCACTGTAACACTTGCACTGTAACACTTGCACTGTAACACTTGCACTGTAACACTTGCACTGTAACACTTGCCCTCGAACCTTAACCCTAACACTTGAACTCAAACCCGTAACTCTAACACTAATTTTAATATTCCTAACTCGCTTACTCTATTTTTCCATCAACTTCAGGAGAGATCAACTTCAGGAGAGATCAACATCTGGCTCCTGGCTGTCAAGACCTCGAGGCCACCCAAGATCATCATGGACAGAACTGGAATGGCCTAGTGAGATAGACAGCATGCAGGCCTAGATCAGCACAATAGACCTACGCTGTTTAGTAGATGAGTAAGTCAAACACTCTCTCTACCTCTGACTCTCCTTCTCTCTTACTCTCACATTCTAACCCGATCACTAGCACTTGTACTGTAACACTTGCACTGTAACACTTGCACTGTAACACTTGCAACACTTGCACTGTAACACTTGCACTGTAACACTTGCACTGTAACACTTGCACTGTAACACTTGCACTCGAACCTTAACCCTAACACTTGCACTGTAACACTTGCACTCGAACCTTAACCCTCACACTAATTTTTATATTCTTAACTCGCTTACTCTATTTTTCCATCAACTTCAGGAGAGATCAACATCCGGCTCCTGGCTGTCAAGACCTCGAGGCCACCCAAGATCATCATGGACAGAACTGGAATGGCCTAGTGAGATAGACAGCATGCAGGCCTAGATCAGCACAATAGACCTACGCTGTTTAGTAGATGAGTAAGTCTAACACTCTCTCTACCTCTGACTCTCCTTCTCTCTTACTCTCACATTCTAACCTGATCACTAGCACTTGCACTGTAACACTTGCACTGTAACACTTGCAACACTTGCACTGTAACACTTGCAACACTTGCAACACTTGCACTGTAACACTTGCACTGTAACACTTGCCCTCGAACCTTAACCCTAACACTTGAACTCAAACCCTTAACTCTAACACTAATTTTAATATTCTTAACTCGCTTACTCTATTTTTCCATCAACTTTAGGAGAGATCAACATCTGGCTCCTGGCTGTCAAGACCTCGAGGCCACCCAAGATCATCATGGACAGAACTGGAATGGCCTAGTGAGATAGACAGCATGCAGGCCTAGATCAGCACAATAGACCTACGCTGTTTAGTAGATGAGTAAGTCAAACACACTCTCTACCTCTGACTCTCCTTCTCTCTTACTCTCACATTCTAACCCGATCACTAGCACTTGCACTGTAACACTTGCACTGTAACACTTGCACTGTAACACTTGCACTGTAACACTTGCAACACTTGCACTGTAACACTTGCACTGTAACACTTGCACTGTAACACTTGCCCTCGAACCTTAACCCTAACACTTGAACTCAAACCCTTAACTCTAACACTAATTTTAATATTCTTAACTCGCTTACTCTATTTTTCCATCAACTTCAGGAGAGATCAACTTCAGGAGAGATCAACATCTGGCTCCTGGCTGTCAAGATCTCGAGGCCACCCAAGATCATCATGGACAGAACTGGAATGGCCTAGTGAGATAGACAGCATGCAGGCCTAGATCAGCACAATAGACCTACGCTGTTTAGTAGATGAGTAAGTCAAACACCCTCTCTACCTCTGACTCTCCTTCTCTCTTACTCTCACATTCTAACCCGATTACTAGCACTTGCACTGTAACACTTGCACTGTAACACTTGCACTGTAACACTTGCACTGTAACACTTGCACTGTAACACTTGCACTGTAACACTTGCACTGTAACACTTGCACTGTAACACTTGCACTCGAACCTTAACCCTAACACTTGCACTGTAACACTTGCACTCGAACCTTAACCCTAACACTTGAACTCAAACCCTTAACTCTAACACTAATTTTTATATTCTTAACTCGCTTACTCTATTTTTCCATCAACTTCAGGAGAGATCAACATCCGGCTCCTGGCTGTCAAGACCTCGAGGCCACCCAAGATCATCATGGACAGAACTGGAATGGCCTAGTGAGATAGACAGCATGCAGGCCTAGATCAGCACAATAGATCTACGCTGTTTAGTAGATGAGTAAGTCTAACACTCTCTCTACCTCTGACTCTCCTTCTCTCTTACTCTCACATTCTAACCCGATCACTAGCACTTGCACTGTAACACTTGCACTGTAACACTTGCACTGTAACACTTGCAACACTTGCACTGTAACACTTGCACTGTAACATTGCACTGTAACACTTGCCCTCGAACCTTAACCCTAACACTTGAACTCAAACCCTTAACTCTAACACTAATTTTAATATTCTTAACTCGCTTACTCTATTTTTCCATCAACTTCAGGAGAGATCAACTTCAGGAGAGATCAACATCTGGCTCCTGGCTGTCAAGACCTCGAGGCCACCCAAGATCATCATGGACAGAACTGGAATGGCCTAGTGAGATAGACAGCATGCAGGCCTAGATCAGCACAATAGACCTACGCTGTTTAGTAGATGAGTAAGTCAAACACCCTCTCTACCTCTGACTCTCCTTCTCTCTTACTCTCACATTCTAACCCGATTACTAGCACTTGCACTGTAACACTTGCACTGTAACACTTGCACTGTAACACTTGCACTGTAACACTTGCACTGTAACACTTGCACTGTAACACTTGCACTGTAACACTTGCACTGTAACACTTGCACTGTAACACTTGCACTCGAACCTTAACCCTAACACTTGCACTGTAACACTTGCACTCGAACCTTAACCCTAACAAGATCA